>CM076572.1:159638344-160184834 GCA_034641835.2 Pinus albicaulis | reverse complement strand
AATATAGTAGAAAGGAAAGACATGTAAGAGAATAACTTTTTTGGCAATAATATCCATGAAATATCTTATATCTCAAAGGTAGCATTATGTGTCTTGCTTCTTATTCTCATGAAAATTATTTCGTTGTATATGAATTTGAATCATAAAATATAACAAAAAATTCTTTTTATATCAAATATTTTAGAATTTAAAATGATTTTAATTATATATTAATCTATTCTTGCAATATTTTTAATAACAAATGGCTAAATTTGAGAAGATTTGGAAAAATCCATTTTTAAATGATAACATTGAGCATATATATAATAGTTATATTTTGAAAAAGAGTTAGTTTTGGATGTGTTTCTTCAAAAGTGGAATAAATAACTAATATTATATGAAATATAAACAAAGTTGAAAATGAAATATCTCATAATCTAATGTGATTTTTATTATATATTAATTTATTCTCCCCATATTTTTAATAAAAAATGGCCAAATTCTAAGAATATTTGGAAAAATCTATTTTTAAATGATAACATTGAGCATATACATAATAGTTATATTTTGAAAAAAGGTTGAATTTCCTATGTATTTTTTCAAAAGTGAAATAAATAACTAATATTATCTGAAATATTAAATATGCTATAAATGAGATAGAACCTACAATCAATTTTAATCAATAATAAATAGTTATGTGAAATAAGATAAATAAAATAAACATTTAATTCATATTTGTAGTTAATATTTTTTTGAAATCAAATTTTCAATTTCTAATTCATTAATTATAATTATAATTTTTTTAAATAAAATAACTTTTTAAATCACTCCATGTTACCTAATCATAAGCTTTCAAAAAAAACCAAAAAAAATATAATCATACATTTAATTTGCAGTGAATAAAATAGTATTCCAATAACCTTTGGCCATTCACGATTCAATGGCATGAACATGATTTCTCTGGTTCGATCAATTAGGGATTAAGCAATATTTCGTAATATGTATAATCATAGGAGGTTGAGGAATAGACCTGACGATAAACAATTTGCCCCTTGGGTTTGTTTTTTCTTCTCGAACTCATTTAGATTGTGCATTTGGATAATATTGCAGTATTTGCTGAATAGGAAATTTTCTTGGATTTATTTATAATTTTTTTTAGTTTATTTGGACGTTATATAAATTTGATATGCATAAATTTTTTATTGTGAAAATATTACAAAATTGGATAGGAAAAAGTCAATGAAAAAATGGAACTCATTCTTATAGATTCAATTCCAAAATATTTTCAAATAAAAATCCAAAAATTACAATGTTGAAATATTTATGGTAATTTTAAAGTCCTTATGTAGTAATTAGATTGCACTCTTTCATAAATTTCCATATTGTTTTTAAAATATATAAAAAGCTAAAAGAATTTTATATAATTATATGAAATATCACTAGCTGAAGAAAGTTCAAAATAAAAAAAAAGGAAAAAAGGAAAAAAAAGAAAGAAAAGAAAAAGAAAAAGATATGAATATAGTGCATTCCTAAATTAAAATTCAATTCTACGTAGGGATCAGCACTCCGTTGAGCCAAGCATTTCACAATAAAACTCTTAGTACCATTGGTATTTCCTGCCAGTTCTAAAATCTCTGCAATAAAACTCTTAGTACCATTGTCATTTCCCGCCAGATCTAAAATCTCTGCAGTAAGATCCAGCATATACAGGTCAATATACGGGTGTAGTAGCTCCAACCCTTCCATTTTGAGATATTGGACACTTCAATACACGGTTCAATTTTGAGATAATGGAGGATTCAATACACGGTGGATCCGTCCCACTGCAAACTGCAATAAGAAAAACATTTCATACCACATATTACAGGAGCCTTTTGTCACATATTACAGGAGCTTTTTGTCAGAGTATTTGAATGGTTACAAAGTTTCAAAGAAGATGTTCTCTCAAGGAAAAGGGATGTTAGCATTATTAGGGATGTTAGCATTATTTCTTTTGATACGAAAATGAAAATTTATAGAAAACAAATGGATATAAATGCGAGTAAAAAAAACTAAAACCAAAAAGACTATAACCAAGTCCAAAGAGTTGCATATTGCAGGAATTGTGTGGGGGATTTTGCTCACAGAAGTATTTGAATTATTATATGGTTTCATTGAAGAACAAATCTCTCGAATTATTTCAGTTGAAATAAGATTTTGACAGTCAAATTTGTAAACAGAACATCCTCTGTACAATCCTTTGCAACCATTTCACGGTAGCAAGGAAGATTAAAAATGTTTTAATAAACCTGTACTTAACAATTTCACGGTCGCAGGAAGATAAAAAAAAAATTCATAAGATGAGATAAATTTAGTGCAGGGAACACAGTACTTTCTGGGATGGCGGTAATCAAAGCTTATGAGGAAAATAACACTTTGAGATGAGATTTTAGTTTGTTCTGCAATCACAAAGACACAAGAGAGTTTGTAATGTTGTATTTGTATTTTAGAGCAAAGTGAAAGAGACATTAATAAGGTTTAGTAGGTAGTTAGTTAGTTATCTTAGCATAAATGAAAGAGGTATGGATCTAACAGCTAAAACATTTCAATTGTTAAGCATGTATAAATCTAATTACTTAACAATTATATTTTATCTATTTTCAAATATATATATATATATGTTTTTAATTTATATATTATATTATTAATAATATTTCTTAATATTAATAATAATTTAAAATCAAATTATAATTTAGTTGGTTTTTATGTAATAAAAATTTGATATAGATTGATGTTTTTCGACACTTATGAATAACTTAACTTATGTAACTGAGTTAATTTTATATAATGCAACTAATATTAAATTAATTAGAACTTTTTCTAAAGAAATGAGTGGCCTATGTTAAATATGTTAAAAATGTAAGATTTGTCTACGCGTCTGTTCTAATAAAAATTCAATATTTAATTAAATTTAAATAAAATTTATTTTTTAAACTTTTATAGAATTTATATTCAACCTATTAACCTTCATCTTATTCGGTGATTAAAATTCAGCAACCCGTCTCCCAGTTCAATTCAAATAACATTCTTAGAAAAAAACTAAATATTTGTAAATATTAAATATGTTAAAAATGTAAGATTTGTCTACTCGTCTTTTCTAAAAGAAAAATCAATATTTAATTAAATTTAAATAAAAATCATTTTTTAAACTTTTATAGAATTTATATTCAACCTATTAACCTTCACCTTATTCGGTGATTAAAATTCAACAACCCTTATCCCAGTTCAATTCAAATAACATTCTTAGAAAAAGAACTAAATATTTGAAAATAATTTTCATTTATGAAGGGTAACAAATTTAGAAAAAGTGTTATTGTTTTCAACAAATCAAGATATTCATTTCCAACATGTTGATGATGGTTTAATATTTTTATTATGTTTTTAGAAATTGATTTAGTAGTAGATTTTTCTCATAACCATTATTAATTTAGCATCAGGAGAATAACAAATATAATTGTTCACATTAGAAATAAATAAACCATTTAACAGTATAATTGATTTTCTTTGTTAGTAATTAATTAAAAAATATTTTGTTATTAATTATTTAGAAAAAAAGAAGAGAAGAATAAGAATGAAGAAGATGATCTCAGACTGGTTCCATCTATCTCATGTCACCGTCAAATTAATCACATTATTGTATGCTAAGAATGACGAGGTATGATCTAGTGAAGAAAATGAAGGGAAAATAACATCACAAAAAAGTTTCTCATCACAAAAAGTTAAGGGAAATTATGAATCTATTTTCTTGAGGAAACCAAATGTCAAAAGTATATTCATGTTCTACTAATGCCTTTTAAAATATATCCTAGAGTATTGTAAGGTCTTAGATAAACTCTCTTTCGGAAAATAAGACTATTGAAATTTTTGAAATTGCATTTTCATAATATTTATGACCACTTAAACACGAATATTTTCTTTTATAGTTTCTAAAGCTTTAAGAAAAATATATTTCTATGCAATTTAGAAATACCAATATTTAAATAGAAAGAACAGTTGGACTTTAAAAATAAATAAAAAATCGTACGAATGGATGGCTTGCTTGAATATAATTTTCAAGGAAATTTTAAGATAGAGAATATCTCATATATTTATTTGCTATTTAAAATTACAAAAATAAGAAGTAGTTAAAATATCAGAGTTATGGTGAGTAATGTTGAGTATATTAATGCCTAGGTGATTTACGAATTGCTTTGAAAATAAATTGTTTCATCTAAATATAATTATAAATTTACAGTTTTTATATATTTCTTTTTCTTTTGGATATATATATTTGATATATATTTGTAGTATTTATTTATGTATGGATTTTAAATACATTAGTGATATTATAGATGTAAATTTATGAGTTGTGTTATTTGCTTTATGGTCAAATGATTCTTTTAAAGATAATTTATGCATCCTAATATTAAAAATTTACTTCTTGTCCAAAAAAATTTGTGTGTTTGTGTGGGGATAGAGTATGCGCTTTTCTACATAAGTAGTAATTATTTAAATTTGATATTTAAAAAGTAAAATTATATATTTTATTATTGGTTCTAATATATCTATTATATGATATTAACATTAATTACAACATAAAATATCTACCCTAAATCATGCTTATATAACTATTATTTGAAATAAGCTTCGAAAATAACCTTCGAAAACTTATATTTATTAATCTTTGTTGAGATTTTCCATATTATTTTGGCACAAATCTCTTGGATGATGCCAACTATAGGTTTTTTTGGAAAACTAATGGCATCAAATCCTGAAGAGGAGATATTATATCCTATTTTGTTGTGATAGGATGCAATTGAATTTATTATTCTGTTTCTTCATTACATCTATAAATTGTAAGCCTGTAGAGGCAGAACATATGAGATATGAGGGATGAGGAAGAGGAAGTGCAGATGTGAGAAATCTGCTAATGTAATCTCCTGTTGAATAATAAGAATGTCGATACCTTTGTTTGGTGGATGTAGCCCAGATTGGTTGGGTGAACCACGTTAATTCTTGTCTTCATTTTTATGCTCTGTGTATGATTGTTTTTTAGTTTTCCGCTGTGTATACTCAATAAATGGTATCAGAGAAAGTTGAGATTGTGCACTTTGCGAAACTAATTTGATTGCAGGAATTTTATGGCAGCGTGGAGGTGTGACATGGATCGGTTGTTGGATACCATGGACGCCGACGATGCCGTGCTGAACTGAGAAGACATTAAACACAAGTTGTAATGTTGAACACAAGCTACAGAATGTTAGTTTCGAGATTCTGAGCAAACTATCTCGCAGCAGGGTAGCTAGGCCCTTGGCGTAGAATCTGGTGAAGCTAGCCAGGCATATTTTTGAAGATGAACAACGAAGAAAATAGTAGGGTTTGCTTGTGGATCATCTTAGACCTCCACCGCAAATTCACACAAGCCCTTCAGCTAGAGGTTCAACACTTTCTGGACTTCGTTTGCACGATCCAGCAGATTTGGAGCTGGTGGAAGTTCTCCATATATGTGAGATTGTTAGCGCAGAGAAATGGATGGCAAATGTGCAATCGAAAGCTGAATGTGAAAAAAAACCCGTGCCTACTGAGTAGGAGGAGCGTCAATAAACCAAGGAGCTGCAACGTTATGAGTTGTAGGTTTGACGGCTCCGGTTTGGTGAGTGATTCACAAAAAAAAAAAAAAAATATGTTTGTATTTTTTTTTTGTTGAATATTTGAGCAAAGAAATGAGCATGGAAGTCACATTGTTGTAAAATGGTGAGAGTGATTGGCTTCTAACTGTAATTGAAGGAGACATTGTTGCAACGGATTGAATTTAATTGCAAGAGGAGTGGATTAATATTTGGAGAAATAGAAAATGTTTTGATTAAATAAATCAATTATTATAAAAGTGTAAATTTGGTACACTTGGGTGCTTCTACATTTGATTGACTGTGTATGGTGTTGTGGTATTGTTAAAAATGACAAAAACTCAAAGTGCTCGGTTTCATATTGAGAAGTTTAATGGGAAAAATAACTTTGAAATCTGGAAAGTCAAGATGCACAATTTACTCGTACAACAAGTTTTGGCAAAGGCACTTTCGGGACAATCCAAACAACCTCTTACCATGGAAAATGATGAATGGAATGACACCGATGACAGAGCACTAAGCGGCATACGATTGTGTCTGGAGGATGATGTTTTATTTAACATTATGACAGAGAAAACAACCACTGGCCTATGGACAAACATAGAAAAATTGTACATGACTAAATCCTTAGCCAACAGGATTCTTCTGAAAATACAGTTGTATAGCTTGCGCATGAAGGAAGGCACGACAATAACTAATCATTTTAATACCTTTAATACTCTCTTGATGCACTTAGATAGCATAGAAGTAAAATATGATTCAAAAGATAAAGCTGTAGCTTTATTATGTTCTCTTCTTGAGTCATGGGATCATTTTGTTACTTTAATAAGTCTTAATTGATCAGAAACCTTTGAATTTGATGATATTTTTGGAGCTATGTTGTCTGAAGAAACTAGAAAAAGGTCAAACTTAGAAACCTTTGCATCAAAAGCAATGATGGTTAGAGGTCGATCTAAAGAAAAACGCTTCAGTCAGAAAAACAACTCTTGGTCGAAATCGAAAGGGAAGAAGAGTAAGCTAAAATGTTGGTTTTGCAGCAAATCGTGACATTTGAAGAAGGAATGTTGGAAGAGACAGTAAACATCCAAAGGAGACTCTTCAAAAAAAAATAAAGCAGCAAACATGACAGATATAGGTTCAGGTTCGGCATCCTGTTCAGGTATAAGTGTTGAAGTTTTATTAGTTAATTTTGCAAATCATGATCAACATTGGCTATTAGATTCTAGTGTGTCCAATCACATGTGCATCCATAAACAATGGTTTGAATCTTATAAGTCAATTAATGACGGAGTATTTTACATGGGAAATGATGTCTCGTGTATTGTTGTGGGAATTGGAACCATCCATATTAAAATGTTTGATGGGACAAATAAAATCTTAACTAATGTAAGACATGTGCCTGAACTCAGAAAAAATCTTATTTCTCTAGCAGTTTTAGAAACAAATGGATATAAAACTTTGATTCAAGGTGGAGTAATGAAAATTTACAAAGGAATCTTATTAGTAATGAAAGCAAAGAAGATTGGAAATATTTTTCAGTTAGAAGGAAGAACAGAGTCACATCATGTTTCAATTGTATCTGAAAACGACAGTGATTCTATTCGACTATGGCATCAACGGTTGGGCCATATGAGTGAAACATGATTAAAAATCTTATCTGGTCGTATCTTACTTCCTAGTTTAAATTTTTCTAAGTTAGATTTCTGCAAACATTGTATGTAACACCCCTAGTTTTATGTTCTTTCAAATTAGACATTTGAACTTTAATCCAAAGGGGAGTGGACCCCAATGGATAAATATCTTGTGGATGTAATTAAATATTTCATTATAGAAATTAAATAAAACAATGCTGTGCAGATTGACCAAATTAGAATTATGAGATCACTTGCTAAATTCATGAGGATGGATAGAGGCAAATATTTCCCCAAAAATCTTTCAAAAATCCTTGAAATAATTTATTTCCAAATTAGATTTTGACGAAAAATATAGTTTCCCCAATGAGGTGGAGAGTAGTTGTGAAGAGGTAAAAAGCTTGGAAAAGCAGAAAGCAGCTTTAAAAGTCCCAAAAAAGGGAAGCTTAGGCAAATAGGAAGTAAAGCATCCTGCAATTCTAGACGCAGAATTAGAAACAGGCTTTGGGGAGCAACATCTTAAACAAGCTATTCCTGAACAGATTAAAGGTTGGTCTGTTCTAGGAGATGATCTTAGCTCGGGGGAGAGTTCTTGACGACAAAAGAACTCTAAGGTTGGGAGGTTGGTCAATTTCAGAAGTGGTATGCACAATGTTTTGCTAAGTAATTAAATTTGATAATGATGGATAACAGTGAAAAGTGCTATGGTAATTATGTTGGGTGAAATTGATGTGTAATGAATTTCCTTACTTTTAGTAGAGATGAATAGAAGAAATAGTACTCCTAACCTCTATATGGTAGTAGGAAAGAACACTAGGGAATACTGTCAACCAAAACCTCTAAACCATTAGATGGTCTAAATCTGGAGAAAGTGTAAATGCTTCCCTAGTATAGTTAATATAACTTTAATCTGCTTCTGATGTTAGAAATAGAAAAAAATTTCATTCAAACCTAGGACCTACCAGCATTTGAAACATTAAAATTCTGGAAACATAATTCAAAAATTTAACTGATAAAACAAATTTAACTGTAGCTGATCACTACAGCCAAAAATTTTATTCTGGGCAAAGACAACATTTTATCGAATAATTCTATTAACACAAGAAAAGAACTCTGTTATCAAGCTAACAGTTAATATTCTGCCTAATCTAAATTTAGTAATGCAAATTATAAAAGTAGAAGGATATGTGTAAATTTTATGCATATAGAAGTAGAATAAACTAGAATTTATTGCAAAGGAAAAAGAGGTCATGCAACTATTAAACTATCTTAGGTGTATACAAATGCTAACTAGAAGAATTTATAGAAGTGTACAGAGGAAGCCAATTATTGCAATCATTTGAAACTGTATTATAATAATACTCATTTCTAGAGTGTTACAATGGAAAAGAAAATATTTTGGGGAACAGTGGTATTTTAGAAATCTGCTAAATAATTATCAAAATCCCTAGGTATTAAGCATAAACAGTTTTTTGATAAATCATCTCTATTATAGTTCGACAAGTATTCAATTTTGGAGAGAATTCTCATTATATTACAGTAGAGCATATGTAAACTCTGAACATGGAATAATGGTGTAGTAAGTGAAAAGAATTTTCGAATGACCTGAGATGTTGGACAAACCAGAGTTTCCATACATTTTGCAGAAAGCAATAGACTGTTATATATACATATAAAATCTTCCCGATAAACATAGGGCTAAAAGGGGTAGTTAGGAAACCTTAAAAACAAGGAGATAAATTAACTTAACCCCATATTTCCATATTCCCAAAGGAATAGACATAAAATATTGTAATAAAAAAAAAAAAACAATCAAAGAAAAGCTGAATGCGGAATATATATATATATGTGTGTGTGTGTGTGTGTGTGTGTGTGTGTGTGTGTGTGTGTGTGTGTGTGTGTATATATATATATATATATATATATATATCAGTTGAGTTTGACGTTCAATCATTATTGCCATAAAGACAAATATAAATATATAGCAAAGTTTAACAGAGTCGGGAAAGTCCATTCGAATATGTCACGACCAGAAAAATTGTACAACCACAAAAATCTCGAATGTTCATGAGAGCACTTCTACATTTTAAATAAAATTGGACAAGTGGTAGCAGAGTATGCTAGAATGAGAATTTAAAATCAAATTATGACAAGTTCAGGATGATCTTCAGAGTCACCGAGCATGGAAAGCGAGACGTGACCAAGCTGTAAATGGAGCCATAGATTTGTTTAGTAAGAGAATATGATATTGTAGGGGAGTAACAAGGGATAGATTCCCAAAGAAAAACGAATAATAGAGAGTACCTGCAACCACAACAGAAGTAGGGAATTCAGTAATGGAAGAGAAAAACAAAATTTGAGGTTGGGTACATTAACTGGCAAATAAAAAAAACAAAAATTCTCTCGGCAGTTTACTTATGGGAATCACTGGAGCTGAATCCCATTCTGGTCTCGCGTCCTCGAGCCAAGAAGGACCAATTTTTGGACTTGCTGATGGACAACGAAAAGCATTATAATGAAATTTTGAAGCTCAATAGCCATAAGTGAAAGAGATACCAAAACGAATATACAAGGGTGTACTGTGATATAAACCTCTGTTCGAAACAATGAAATAAGAGCTATGCGACATGAACAGTAGTGATATGAAGCGATTGTTAACATGAATAGGAAGTTGCGAAGGAAGTAAGAAAAACAACAGAAGAAAACCCGTTATAAAATTTCTAAGATGCGCAATTATATCGACGAAATCCAACCGCAAGGAATTTAATCACTGTAAAAGGAAAATTAGTGGAGATTGCAACAGATCCAAACTAAATGGATGTAATAAACAAATCAAAATTACCTGTATCATAGCCAAGGTGTCACACCATGATAGCATAACACGGTGTACATTATGGATCTACATCATAGCCATCGTCGTAAGAGTAAAGAATGTTACGTGGGAAAGGAAAACCCTCAGAGAAGAAGGAACAAGCAACATTGTTGCGTTTAATAGAGATTGATGCTGAAGAACCCAAATCATATCCCACGCTGCACCTGGCGACAATCGGTCGACTCTCTCATAGATCGATATTGGTTTAAGCGATGAAGAAAACCCTAAATTCATTTAACACTAAGGTACCATTGCAGATGGTTGCAATTACAACTAATTCCAGTTAGGTGGGAAAAAAAACAATAAACAACGATTGGTATGCGCTTGAGGAATGGAACCGTAGCTTGAAATTTATGTATGTGTACAATTATAAATCAATATGCCATAACCAAGTAATGTATGTCACTAGATAGGATATCTACACCATGATCCAAATCGAAACATTAATATCAATTCCGACGCCAAATAAAATCGACATATGTATCAGTAATTCATGATGTGAATGATATCAAAGCCAATTTCCATCCATATGTCATGGATAGGACTATGGATTTATGGTATGGTAAACACTTTGACTATTACTATTCGAGGGGTACAATAGTTATCATAATGTAGGTCATGAGCGATGTGATAATTGAAGAATATCATTACATATTTAATATGAAGTCTAAGGTAAGTTACTTAATTTAAACTTAGTTAAAGTGACTATTGATAAATTTTACCAAATCGAGAATGAGGTGTATGTCTATAAAACAAAATTTCATTGAAAGTAAAATTAAGGGTGGAAATATACTTGTGACTATAATATAAACCCATTTCATACCAATAAAGTTAGTAGTAGAAAAGAATGGGCATGGTCTATATATATATATATATATATATATATATATATATATATATATATATATATATATATATATATATATATATATATATATATATATATAATAATCACATTGCGTAAGGAAATGGGAAAAATAACATAGAAATTATATATACGTAAGAGAGGTATCTATACCTTTTCCTTTGGCATAATTATTATTGGAACTGAGATTGCATGAGGGAAAAAAAAAAGTCGTATGGAGAGTAGGAGACGTTACAAATGGTATTAGATCTCATGTTACATAAAACTGGGCTGTTGTTATTGTGCTCACTGTTATGGTGTACTCACCGCATAAATTAATTCTTGGAATTTTTTCTTTTTTTTTGTTAATGATATGCATTGTTCAGTGTACAGTGTTGATGAAATAGAAAAGTCAAATGGCTGGAAGTGATGAGATCTTTGCTGATATGTAAGATGAAGATAATACACCAGATCTCAATACTCCAGTGATGGCTATGTTGCACAGTTTGCAATGAGAAATGGCTGAGCTAAGAAGCCAGAATGCCAGATTGTCATTAGCCAGTGAGGAGCAAGAAAAGCTCATCAGAGAATTAACTTCGTGGAACAGCCAAGAGGGTGAAGGTTCCGGAAAGAGGAAGAATGATGAGTCTGAGGATGATGAGGTTGTTAGGCATTAGTATAAGCAGAAAAATGAATTACAGTGGGCATTCCGAAAGATCAAACCTCTCTCCTATGAAGGTGAGAAGGAGGAAGATGCTGAAGCCTGGTTGTTGAACATGATTAAGTACTTCCAGGTCTATAAATATGAAAGAAATCTAAAGGCTAGATTAGCTGTCTACCAATTACAAGGTAAGGCTACCTTGTGGTGGGAGGAGACGAAAATGGTTCATGCCATTGATGAAAAGACTGTTACTTGGGAAGATTTTCAGGTTAAGTTTAAAAATCGTTATTTAAATGAACGTTATTATGATGATAAAGCAAAGGAATTTCATGAGCATAGACTGGGACAGCTTACTATTGATGAGTTTGTCACCAAGTTTACAAATATGTTGAGATATGTCCCTTACATTAGGGAAGAGAAGGAAAAGGTGAAAATATTTCTAAACTGTTTGCCTACTATGTATAAGGAGAAAATAGAGTTCGATAATCCAAAAACCATGGATGAAGTGGTGAGAAAAGCTAGATTATGTTACCAGCAGTTCAAAGGTAAAAATGAACATGGGAAAAGCTGGGTAAATAAGGGTGAATTCAAAGGGAAGAAATAGAAACCAGCTTATTTGAGGAACTTTGGCAGGGATCATCAGCGAAAGAAATTTAACAAACCCAAAGAAAGTCAAACTGCTCAGTCCCAAGTGGGATAAAAAAAAATAGATGGAGACAATAAGAAAGAAGGCACAGTTAAAATGAGGGAACCTTTGAAATGTTGGGGATGTGGAGAACCTCATCTCTTGAGGGATTGTCCTCACCGAAACATTCAGATGATTATGAGAGATCGAGAAGCTACCACAATAAATGACACAACAAGAAATATACCCACTATCAGTACAGCCTTGGAGAATCGACAAGCAGAACATCAAGCTACCATGGTTGAGATGGAAGGTAAGATTGTTGACCAATCTGTTACAGTTTTAATTGATCTGGGTGCTTCTTTGAGTTACATTAGTCCAAAAATTGTAGAAAAATGCAATCTCCAAACTGAAAAATTTCAGCAGTCTTGGTTGGTCCAGTTAGCCACTAGAACCAAGAGGAAGATAACACATAAATTTCCCCAAACAACAATTAAATTAAATGATTTCTAGATAGAAGTGAATTTAAACATTCTGCCCTTAGGCTCATATGACTTGTTGATAGGAATGGACTAGCTAGAAAAGAGAAAAGCTATGATGAACTGTTGGGATAAGACTCTGCATTGCATAGATGGAGAAGGGAAACCTTTTATTCTCAAGGGAAAACCAAAACCTATCTCTATAAGACAAATATTAGGACTACAACTAAAAATAACAGCTAGGAAAGGATATCAAGTGTATGCAGTACATTTTGAAGAACTAGAACAACAACTTGAAGCAAAATTGATGGATACATTACCAGTAGTGAGAGAGTTTAAGGAAATTTTTCCAGATGAGATTCATCATCTTCCCCCCAAAAGAGAGATTGACTTCTCAATCGATTTGGTGTCGGGAGCAACACCTATTTCCCGAGCCCCTTATCGAATGAGTCCCCCTGAACTCATGGAACAAAAAATGCAATTGCAAGAATTGCTGGATAAAGGTTATATCCGACCGAGTGTTTCTCCTTGGGGAGCATCGGTGTTGTTCGTGAAGAAGAAGGATGTAACCTTTAGAATGTGCATTGATTATCGTTAGATTAATCAATTGACAATCAAAAACATATATCCTTTGCCTCGAATTGATGATATTTTTGATCAAGTAAGAGGAGCTTCAGTATTTTATAATATTGATCGAAGGACTGGTTATCACCAGCTCCGAATTAAGGAGGAAGACATAATTAAAACAATTTTTCGAACTAGGTATGGTCACTATGAATTTGTAGTCCTACCTTTTTGTTTGACAAACGCCACAGCCACCTTTATGTGCTTAATGAATAGTGTTCTAAATAAGTACTTGGATAAATTCATACTAGTGTTCATAGACGATATTTTAGTAGTCAAAAAGTGAGTAGGAGCACAAAGAACACTTGAGGATAGTGTTGCAAACTCTGAAATAAAACCAGTTGTATTCCAAATTCAGCAAATGTGAATTCTATAAAGGCAAGATCCAATACTTGGGACATATCATTTCTGAGCAAGGGTTAGTTGTGGACCCTGAAAAGATAAAAGCTATTAGAGAATGGCCAGTGCCAACTGATGTTTCGGCAGTGAGATCATTTATGGGGATTCCAAGTTATTGTCGCAGATTTGTGGAGAGATTTTCTGCCATAGCATACCCCATAACTTCCCTACAAAGAAAAGGTGTGAAATTTGAGTGGACTGAAAAATGCCAAAACACTTTTGAACAATTAAAATTAAAACTCACTATAGCCCCCATACTGAAGATTGCAGATCCTGATAAAGAATTTGTTGTGTGTACGGATGCCTGTAGAGAGGGGTTGGGAGGAGTCCTGTTGCAATAAAATTCGGTTATTGCTTATGAGTCTAGAAGACTTAAGACACATGAAAAAAAATATAGTGCATATGATTTGGATTTGGCTACTGTAATTCATGCCTTGAAGATCTGGCGACACTATCTCCTTGGAAAAAAATTTACATTGATGACTGATCATATTAGTCTTAAATATTTCTTTTCCCAAACTAATTTGAATGCTAGGCAAGCTAGATGGCTGTCTTTTCCGAGTGAATTTGATATGGACATAAAACATATCAGGGGGAAATAAAATAAAATTTTTGATGCCCTGACTAGAAATGCTTGTCAAAATATACACAGAATTGGAAGTAGTGCTAATCTTGATTTAGAAGATCTCATGAAAAAGGTAGCAGACCAGGATCCAAATTATGAGAATCTACAGGTGAAACTACTAAAGAAAGAGATGACTGAGTACACTCAAAATCAAAAAGGACTAATCTGCTACAAAAATAGATTGCATATCCCCAATGTGGAAACTTTGAGAAGAGAGATCCTAGATGAATACCATAAACAACCATATGCAGGACCTCCTGGATATCAGAAAATGCTAACATCTTTGAAAAAGAAGTTGTTTTGGCCAGGAATGAAAAGAGATGTAGCAGAATATTTAGCTAGATGCATGGAGTGTCAACTATTTTAAGTTGAGCATCAGCATCCTGCTAGTCTTCTAAATCCTTTGCCTATTGCAGAATGGAAATGGGATACCGTTTCTATAGATTTCATAACAGGATTACCCAAAACCAAGTACCAGCATGACTCAGTTATGGTAGTAATAGACACTTTAACAAAATTTGCACACTTTATACCTGTAAAATCTACTTTTGGGACAGCCCAAGTAGCAGATGTGTTCCTAAAAGAGACATGGGGTCCCAAAGATGATTGTTTCAGATAGAGATGCTAAGTTCACAACAGCCTCTTGGAAAGATCTATTTGGAGGTATGGGAACTAAGTTGAATTTTAGTACTGCCTATCACCCTCAGACCGATGGTCAGACAGAGAGAACTAATCAGATTTTGGAGGATATGCTGAGAATGTATGTGATGGATAGGCCATCAAAATGGGAAGACTACTTGCATTTGGCTGAATTTGCCTATAATAACAGCTACCAATCCTCCATAAAAATTAGTCCGTTTGAAACACGCTATGGAAGGAAATGTCGTACTCCTTTGAGCTGGAGCCAACCTGAGGATAAGCTAATGTTGGGACCAGATGCTTTACAAGAGATGGAAAGAATTGTTAAACAAATACAATGAAATATCAAGACAACACAAGATCGACGAAAAAACTATGATGATAAGAAAAGGATACATCGAGAATTCAAAGTGGGGGAGCATGTGTACTTATGTATTAAACCAAAAAGGAGCACCCTTTATGCTGGAAGTTGTGAAAAATTGGCTCCTAGATATTGTGGGCCTTTTGAGGTATTAGAAAGGGTGGGACCAGTGGCTTACAAGCTGGCCTTACCACCCCATATTAAAGTGCATGATGTGTTTCATGTTTCATTATTGAAAATATATATACATGATGCTTCTCACATTGTTGATTGGAATGTGATACATGTGGAAGCAGAAGGGGAGTTCCTTCCAGAACCGCTTCAAATATTGGAGCGGGAAGAAATTGAGTTGAGGAATCGAACGGTAGCAAGAGTAAAGGTACAGTGGAAGCACTTTACTGCTGAAGAAGCTACCTGGGAAAGAGAAGTTGATATGATGGAAAAATATCCATATTTATTTAAAAAATGAACTCTAGTAATTAGTTTTCAACACCGAGGACGGTGTTTACTTTCAGAGGGGGAATATGTAACACCCCTAGTTTTATGTTCTTTCAAATTAGACATTTGAACTTTAATCCAAAGGGGAGTGGACCCCAATGGATAAATATTTTGTGGATGTAATTAAATATTTCATTATGGAAATAAAATAAAATAATGCTGTGCAGATTGACCAAATGAGAATTATGAGATCACTTGCTAAATCCATGAGGATGGATAGAGGCAAATATTTCCCCAAAAAGCTTTCAAAAATCCTTGAAAGAATTTATTTCCAAATTAGATTTTGAGGAAAAATCTAGTTTCCCCAATGAGGTGGAGAGTATTTGGGAAAAGGTAAAAAGCTGGGAAAAGCAGAAAGCAGCTTTAAAATTCCCAAAAAAGGGAAGCCTAGGCAAACAGGAAGGAAAACATCCTGTAATTCTGGACGTAGAATTAGAAACAGGCTTTGGGGAGCAACAGCTTAAATAAGCTATTCCTGAACAGATTAAAGGTTGGTCTATTCTACGAGATGATCTCAGCTCGGGGGAGAGCTCTTGAGGAAAGAAGAACTCTAAGGTTGGGAGGTTGGTCAATTTCAGAAGTGGTATGCACACTATTTTTCTAAGTAATTAAATTTAATAGTGATGGATAACAGTGAAAAGTGCTATGGTAATTATGTTGGGTGAAATTGATGTGTAATGAATTTCCTTACTTTTAATAGAGATGAATAGAAGAAATAGTACTCCTAACCTCTATATGGTAGTAGGAAAGAACACTAGGGAATACTGTCAACCAGAACCTCTAAACCATTAGATGGTCTAAATCTGGAGAAAGTGTAAATGCTTCCCTAGTACAGTTAATATAACTTTAATCTGCTTCTGAAGTTAGAAATAGAAAAAAAATTCATTCAAACCTAGGATCTACCAGGATTTGAAACATTAAAATTCTGGAAACATAATTCAAGGAAGAAACTAGCAGATGGTGATAAAACAAATTTAACTGTAGCTGATCAGTGCAGCCAGAAATTTTATTCTGGGCAAAGACAACATTATATCGAATAATTATATTAACACAAGAAAAGAACTCTGTTACCAAGCTAACAGTTAATATTCTACCTAATTTAAATTGAGCAATGCAAATTATAAAACTATAAGGATATGTGTAAATTTTATGCATATAGAAGTAGAATAAACTAGAATTTATTGCAAAGGAAAAAGAGGTCATGCAACTATTAAACTATCTTAGGTGTATACAAATGCTAACTAGAAGAATTTATAGAAGTGTATAGAGGAAGCCAATTATTCCAATCATTTCAAAATTTATTATAATAATACTCATGTCTAGAGTGTTACAACGAAAAAGAAAATATTTTGGGGAACAGTGGTATTTCAGAAATTTGCTAAAGAATTGTCAAAATCCGTAGGTATTAAGCATAAATAGTTTTTTGATAAATCATCTCTATTATAGTTCGACAAGTATTCAATTTTGGAGAGAATTCTCATTATATTACAGTAGAACATATGTAAACTTTGAACATGGAATAATGGTGTAGTAAGTGAAAATAATTTTCAAATGACCTGAGATGTTGGACAAACCAGAGTTTCCATACATTTTGTAGAAAGAAATAGACTGTTATATATACATATAAAATATGTTGTTATATATACATATAAAATCTTGCCGATAAACATAGGGCTAAAAGGGGTAGTTACTAAACCTTAAAAACAAGGAGATAAACTAACTTAACCCTAGATTGCCATATTCCCAAAGGAATAGACATAAAATATTGTAACAAAAAAAAAAAATCAAAGAAAAGCTGAATGTGGAATATATATATATATATATATATATCCCTATTTCTGTTGAGTTTGGCGCTCAATCATTATTTCCATAAAGACAAATATAAATATATAGCAAAGTTTAACAGAGTCGGGAAAGTCCATTCCAATATGTCACGACTAGAAAAATTGTACAACCACAAAACTTTCAAATGTTTATGGGAGCACTTCTACATTTTAAATACAATTGGACAAGTGGTAGCAAAGTATGCTAGAATGACAATTTAAAATCAGATTATGACAAGTTCGGGACGATCTTCAGAGTCGTTGAGCATGGAAAGCGAGACATGACCAACCTGTAAATGGAGCCATAGATTTGTTTAGTAGGCGAATATGATATTGTAGGGGAGTAACAAGGGATAGATGCCCAAATAAAAAAAAATAACAGAGAGTAACTGCAACCACAGAAGAAGTAGGAAATTCAGTAATGGCAGAGAAAAACAAAATTTGAGGTCGGGTACATTAACTCGCAAATAAAAAAAAAAAAAATTCTCTCAGAAATTTACCTATGGGAATTGCTGGAGCTTAATCCCATTCTGGTCTTGCGTCCTCGAGCCAAGAAGGACCAATTATTGGACTTGCTGATGGACAACTAAAAGCATTATAATGAAATTTCGGAGCTCAATAGCCATAAGTGAAAGAGATACCAAAATGAATATACGAGGGTGTACTGTGATATAAACCTTTGTTCGAAACAACAAAATAAGAGCTATGCGATATGAATAGTAGTGATATGAAGCCATTATTAACATGAATAGGAATTTGAGAAGGAAGTAAGCAAAACAACAGAAGAAAACCCATTATAAAATTTTGAAGACGCGCTATTATATAGACGAAATCCAACCGCAAGGAATTTAATCACTGTAAAAGGAAAATTATTGGAGATTGCAACGTATCCAAACTAAATGGATGTAATAAAAAAATAGAAATTACCTGTATCGTAGCCAAGGCGTCACACCATGAAAGCTGAACACGGTGTACATTATGGATCTGCATCATAGCCATCGTGGTAAGAGCAGAGAATGTTACGCAGGAAAGGAAAACCCTCAGAGAAGAAGGAACAAGCAACAATGTTGCGTTTAATAGAGATTGATGTTGAAGAACCCAAATCATATCCCACGCTACACCTGGTGACAATCGGTAGACTCTCTCATAGATCGAGACTGGTTTAACCAATGAAGGAAACCCTAAATTCATTTAACGATAAGGTACCATTGCAGATGGTTGCAATTACAACGAATGACAGTTAGGTGGGAAAAAAAACAATAAACAACGATTGGTATGGGCTCGAGGAACATAACCGTAGCTTGACATTTGTGTATGTGTACAATTATAAATCAATACGCCATAACCAAGTAACATATGTCACTAGATAGGATATCTACACCATGATCCAAATCGAAACATTAATATCGATTTCGACGCCAAAGAAAATTGACATATGTATGAGTAATTCACGATATGAATGATATCAAAGCCAATGTCCATCCATATGTCGTGGATAGGACTATGGGTTTATGGTATGGTAAACACTTTGACTATTACAATTCGAGGGGTACAATAGTTATCATAATGTAGGTCATGAGCGACATGATAATTGAAGAATATCATTACATATTTAATATGAAGTCCAAGTTAAGTTACTTAATGTAAACTTAGTTAAAGTGACTAATGATCAATTGTACCAAATCGAGAATGAGGTGTATGTCCATAAAACAAAATTTCATTGAAAGTAAAATTAAGGGTGGAACTATACTTGTGACTGTAATATAAACCCATTTCATACCAATAAAGTTAGTAGTAGAAATGAATGGGCATGGTCTATATATATATATATATATATATATATATATATATATAATAATCACATTACGTAAGGAAATGGGATAAATAACATAGAAATTATATATACCTAAGAGAGGTATTTATACCTTTTCCTTTGGCATAATTATTATTGGAACTGAGATTGCATGAGAAAAAAAAAAAAAGTCTTATGGAGAGTAGGAGACGTTACATTTTATTTATGTGAAGCAAAGCAAGAAAAATTTTAAAACTGGAAAACATACTAGTAAAGGAATCCTTGATTATATCCATTATGATGTTTGGGGTTCATCTCCTACAACCTCATGTAGAGGATCATCATATTTTGTATCTTTTATAGATGATTTCCCTAGAAAATTATAGGTCGACATGTTAAAAAGAAAGTCTGATGTATTCACAATTTCAAGCAGTTTAGAGAATTAGTCGAAAACATCAGTGGAAGAACCATTAAATGTTTAAGAACTGACAATGGTGGTGAGTTTACTTCAAAGGAATTTGATAATTATTGCAAGGAAGTTGGGATCGAAAGAAATAGAACTATTGTATATAATCCTAAGCAAAATGGATATGGTGATGGGATTAAGGGATACAGGTTGTGGGATCCTACTACTCACAAGATCATCATTAACAAAGATGTTAAATTCAATGAATATTCACTTGATAATCCAAATGTAGATATTAAATCGAAACAGGAAAATGTGCCTAATTTTAAGCATATTCAGTTTGAAACCAGTCCAAATAATGATGATAGTAAAGATGAACAAGTTTCAGATGAAGATCATGAAGAAGTTCCTACAGATAATGTTCAGAAAATTGTGGAAGAACTAGAAACATCTTTAAGAAGGTCCACAAGAATCATACATCCTCCTAAAAGGTTTGATGATTTTGTTACTTCAGTTGCTTTAACTGCTAATGATGATGAACCTTTATGTTATGAGGAAGTTGTAGAAGGTTCTAATAGTGATAAGTGGAAAGAAGCTATGAAGGATGAGATGAAGGCATTAGACAAGAATGCCACATGGGACCTAGTAGAACTTCCTAAAGAAAGAAAATATATAGGATGTAAATGGGTTTACAAATTGAAAAGGAGTGTTGATGATAAAGAAAACAGGTACAAAGCGAGGTTGGTTGTGAAAGGTTTTTCACAGAAAGCAGGAATTGACTTTCATGAGATTTTTTCACGAGTTGTTAAAATAGTTTCAATTCGGATTGTCTTAGCATTAGTTTCTTTACTTGATTTAGAATTACAACAACTAGATGTTAAGACTTCATTCTTACATGGATATTTAGATGAAGAGATTTATATGGAACAACCTAAAGGGCTTGTTCAAAATTGCAACAAGAAATTTGTCTGTAGGCTCAAGAAATCATTGTATGGTCTGAAGCAGTTGCCGAGACAATGGTACAAGAAAGTTGATTCTTTCATGATGAGTCAAAATTATATAATAAGTGAATATGATCATTGTGTTTACTTTAAGAAATTATGTAATGGCATATTCATTTTCTTAGTAGTATATGTTGACGTTATGCTTTATCAAGCAAAAACATAACTGAGATCAACAGGTTAAAGGCTTAGATGGCTAGGACATTTGATATGAAATATCTAGGAGCAGTAAGATAGATTTTGGGCATGGATATTTTCAGAGATAGGAGCAATGGTAAGCTATGGTTATCACAATAGAAGTATATTGAGAAAATACTCTTAAGGTTTGGTATGAACAATGTGAAGCCAGTTTCAGTCCCTTTAGCTTCCCATTTTTATCTTTCTTCAAGTTTATGTCCTAATACAAACTAATAAAAGGAATATATGTCTCAAATACCATATGCCAATGCAGTAGGAAGTTTGATGTATGCGATGGTTTGTACACGACCATATATTTCACATGCAGTTGGGGTTGTCAGTAGGTATATGGAAAATCCAGGAAAAGAACACTAGGAAGCATTGAAATGGGTGCTTCGTTATTTGAGAGGAACAAGTGATTATTGTATCACTTATACCAGAAGTAGTGAATTTTTTTGCGGATATGTTGATTCTGATTTCGTAGATGATTTGGATGAGAGAAGGTCAACTTTAGGATATGTATTTACTCTTGCAGGTGGAGCTATTAGCTGGATGTAAAAGCTACAAAACATTGTTGCTTTATCCACTACAGAAGCAGAATACATAACTACTTCACATGCTTGAAAAGAAGCGGTTTGGTTGAAAGGTTTGTTTCGTGATTTTGGTAGGTTGAAAGACACCAATAAGTTATTTTGTGATAGTCAAAGTGGAATTCACTAAATGGCCTATCATAGTAAATCAAAGAATATATCTATAAAGTACCATGTTGTAAGACATCTTATCACTGAACGGGGAGTCTCTCTTGAAAAAGTGAATACAAAGGAAAACTTTGCAAACATGTTCACAAAACTAGTTTTATTAGAGAAGCTACAATGGTGTCTGGCTTCTCTTGGCTTGAAGAGAAAATGAAAAGAATAAAAAAGAACGAGGCATCAGGATATTTGTTGTCAAGGTGGAGATTATTGAGATTTTCCATATTATTTTGGCACAAATATCTTGGATAATGCTACAATAGGTTTTGTTGCAAAATTGATGGCATCAAATCCCGAAGAGGAGATATTATATTCTGTTTTTTTGCGATAGGATGCAATTGAATTTATTATTCAATTTCTTCACTACATCTATAAATTGTAAGCCTTTAGAGGCAAAACATATGAGATATGAGGGATGAGGAAGAGGAAGTGCAGATGTGAGAAATCTGCCGATATAATCTTCTGTTGAATAATAAGAATGTAGATATCTTTGTTTGGTCGATGTAGCCAGATTGGTTGGTTGAACCACGTTAATTCTTGTCTTCATTTTTACGTTGTGTGTATGATTGTTTTTTAGTTTTCCACTGTGTATACTAAACAATCTCCAATTTGGTTCATGTGTTATGGGAAATTTTTTTATAGTTATTGATATAATAAATGAGATGGAATTTAAATTTCACACATAAATTTATTAGAGGTCACATTAACCACAAGGTCATTTCTTTTTTAATATTTCCCTCATACATTGATTTTGCAAAACAAAAATCATAAAAATTAGTTATGGGTTATTGATGTAAATTACAATGGCATTGAATATTTGTAAGTAATAAAAATTATGATTAGATTTGGATTTTAAAGAAAAAAGAAAAATAGATATTCTAAATCAACAAGATGAGGTAATATATACTTCATGTTCACATATTTCATATGTACAAATCCATGTAACATGGTTATAATATTGATATTTAATATTTTATTATTATTTTCATAATTTTCATTTGCCTATTGACAATAGATAATGTTGAACTCATGAGATTTTTTTTTCAATATATATTTATAAAAATATACATAGTTAATAACTAAATTTAAATCTTTCAATAAATAACTAAAATTATATAAATTTTGTGAATATCATTGTAAATATGATGAATATATTTTCTTTATTTGGTACAAAATTATTATTATATAAATTTTTTCAATCTCATTGTAAATTTAATAGCTTTTAGGAGCGATTAGAACATTGAATTCCTTTTCATCTATATCATTTGTTTAGAATGGAAAAAAACACAACAATAAAATTATATCAATTATTTAGAATGAAAAAAAATTACAACAATAAATTTGTAGGGTCATTTTAAATGGGAGGAAATATAATGAAAATATGGGGTTCCAAATATTTTGGACACAATTTTAAATCTGAATTTCCTTCTCTTGGAATAAATGAAATTGTGAATTTATTCTATCTTTTAAATTTATATTTGTCTATTTAAACTATATGTAGAACTTAACAGTGATCACACAAAAGTATTATCATTGAAATAAATCAAAATAGATCTTCCACCATCAAAATTGACATTAATTATATAACAATGATTTTGAAATAATGTCACATATCCATAGGAGTATGTCAATATTATTATTTTTCTTATTTTTTTTTTCTATAATTCGATTAATCACATATAAATTTTACAAAAAGGGGAGAATATGTGTTTATTATCCAAATCATATCATAATATTGTTTGTCATCTATATCGATGTATTTAGAGCGAAAAATTGGATTAATCAACTCATGGGACCATTTTTACCAGTGGGACCCAATTTGGCTAAAATGGTCTAAAACCTTCCGAGAGCATTTTGAGGCATCAAACCAGATTTTTTTGGGTAATAATTTAAATATCAATAATTATTAGGTGAATGGTATAAATTAACTTATATGGAATATTATACACCACTCATAAATACATCAACTATTTATATTTTTCTGCAAATTACATTGTTTTTTGTTTTTATAACCCACCATGTGTCATGTCCCTAAAATTCACCAACAATTTTTTTTTTTTTTTTCAACTGTGAATGTTATTAGGAACTACACTTGTACTAATATTGTATTTTGGTTTTTTCATGGTGTGAAACTTCTCTCTTTTACTGAACACATCTTTTTTTTTCAATTTATGGTTTTATTAACCTTTATATTTAAAGGCATCGATTACCATTACAATACCAAGCACTTACCATGATATGTTTTGTCAATATTCCAATACCACTACTCATGATATAAGATGATGTGTATTCACTTATCACTTACTTGACCTTAGTTCATGTTTGAAGTACATATCATATGTGCATATAAACCTATTGGTTGTATTATGGTTTCATTTATTTTTCACATGGCAATTTATATATCAACCAGATTCAATTGTCGGTCGTCTTATTGTAACTACTACATCTCAACTTGGTTTCGTTGATAATTATAAGGGTTCGAGTGTATAAATGAGCATCGCCACGGGACCAGTACTTTTCTACTCTTATTTATTCTCTGTTTAATGTTACATTTTTTTAAATGGTACTTCGTTCACTCCTCGGAGGGTTGCAGTGTATCACTGGCATGTTTCATTTATGAGGATTAAATTATGTGTTGTTTTTCATGGACTTTCGTATGAATGTTGATGTGAATGGGTACTATGGAACCGATTTGTAAATCTTATCGCTCGTACTGCAATGATCTTGTTCTTTTCGAGGTCATCCCTGGCACGTTTCATTTATGAGGATTAAATTATGCATTGTTTTTCATGGACTTTCGTATGTCTGTTGATGTGAATGGGTACTATGGAATCGATTTGTAATTCTTATCGCTCGTACTGCAACGATCTTGTTCTTTTATAGGTCCTTTCTCACTGGCCTTGTCCTGGTTTGGGCATCGCTCTCCACGTGAACGGTGGATATCTGCAATGAGTTAGGGTTTGGTTCAATTATATAATTCAATTTTTCACTCTGCAACTTTCATTTGTCACTTTGTATATTTTTTCCTTAGAGAATGCCGAGGTCTCTCGTCTCCTCTTCTGCGTTTTACTTTGCTATCGAGCGTGATCTTACATGAATTGGTGTAGGCATCCCAATGCTGAGAGTTTAATCGTTTTAGGTAACTTCGCGTTATACCCTTTTGATATTCATTTAATTTTAAGTCCTCCTTAGGACTTGTATAGCGATGTAGTATACTCTTCCTTTTTAATTTGTGTTTACGCCGATATGTTGGCGTTCACGTTTCTCTCCATATCGGCTATTGATGAAATGTTAGGTAGATTGATAATCTCTTGTATTATATCTCGGTGTGACTTCTACTTTGGTTGAGGACTTCTGTTTACAGGTGTTGCATTAACACCGAATTGAAATTTCTATGATGTTTCATTATTTTTTTGAGTCAACCTATATTAGACCTTCGTTTTTCTCCCTGTGTCTGTAGAGCGACCACATACAGTTGCCGACTACTACTCGTATAGGGTTTTAAACGAAATTTCCCAGCGTCACCGCTTTAGCATTTACTAGAAATTCGTTTTTTTTTTCATTCTGGTGTCATTTCCACACCTAAGTCGACGTGTGCTAAGTAATCATCTCATTTTGGCCTTGCTGACCCTATCACGAGGTTATGAGGTTAATCTTAAAACTTACCTCCAGTCTTGATTTTCGTTTCGTTTCTTGTAATGCATCCAAGTGTATCCTTGACGTTGTCGGAATATATGCAGATGGTTTGTTTTCAATACGCATAGCTCTCGTGCACAGTGTATAGTCCCACTTCTGAGGTAATAAATTGCAAAATTGTTGATTCATAGATGGTGTTATTTCTACGTGGTTTATATATCTAATTCTTCTAAGTTGCTCGTAGAAGATTCTTAGGAGGTATTTTCTTCTTCCTACTATCTTTGGGTAAGTCGAAACCTGCTTAGCTCTCATAACTTCTGATATACGTCTATGTCAAATTGTATTGATACATATTTACTTATTTCCCTCAATGCTTTTGCAGGTACGTTATTTACCCCGTGAATAAATCTTTGAGGATGACATACGTATCTTTGCTATGGAACCATTATAACGATTTTCTTCTCATTTGGCACAGGTCGGTGTCTAATTTCCTGTTGGAATGATTTTTGTCTCAATTTATTATTTAGCTTGGTTCACAGATTCCCATAGGGATGGACCATCCTTTTATTCTCAATTGACTTCTCTGAGATAATAACACGGAATATTGGTAGTTTAGACACCGAGTTATAGGGATTTTTCACTAACATAATTCTCTGACTTAGATTCATTTATAAGTATTGTCCAACAATGTACAATTACTCTGGACTTTTTATTTATTTTTATTTTTGTACACAGATACATATAAGGATTAATAAACTATCAGATGAATGTTTTTTGTGCTTATGCTGTGGAAAGTATACGATGATATTCATTGATTTTATTTTTATGAATATCTCAGCCCACTAGTTCAATTGGGTGTTAATTTAGATGATTCCTATTCTACAATACTTTACTTTGGACTCTCTGTATTATTCATGTTTTCTTTCTTTCTTGAATTAAGTTAGTCCATTCCTCTCTATATATATATATATATATATATATATATATAATCGACCATGGCTTCCTGACATGATAATAAAATAACTTACTCTGGAATTATTTTTTAGCCTTCATCGGTGCTTCTGCATGTACATGATTGTGTAAAATGCTATCTCCACTGAGCAGAGATTTTAATTTTCCTAAGTTTTTATTTAAATCCCACACCGACATACTTGTTTTCTGTCTTGTACAAAATTTACAGCGGCTTCTATCCTTGTATAAGAGGGTTAATCAAATTTTATTAATGATTACTTTGGCTATGTTCTTATTCACCTCATAGTTCTAGAGTTTGACTAGTAGTCCTGTTTTTTGCAATTCCTCTAACACTAATTGCTAAAGTGACAGTGCAACATTTCAGCTAGTTAGTCTTACCAAAAGCAAACATAGATTTATAATAGACTTTTTCTGTCCAAATTATCATTAATTGATCATATGTATTTCTGGTTAATTTTATTTTTCTGCAGCTAAGTAATAAAATTGGCTACATGCAATGCAGTGCCCATAGCTAACCAGAGACTAATATTTCCTACTCACTTTATTCCACTCTTAATTCTAAATAATATTTTTGTGTACATACAGGTACATATCTATGTATAACTTATCACAGTTTTCCAAATCTTACTACAGTAGCTAATACATGTTTAACTCTTTTTTTTTTCCATTTTTTTGTTGAATTACCATTTATTACAGAAGCAGATTAAAGTTACTTTAACTATGGTAGGGAAGCATTTACACTTTCTCCAGATTTAAACCATCAAATGGTTTAGAGGTTCTGGTTGATAGTATTCCATAGTGTTCTTTCCTACTACCATACAGAAGTTAGGAGAATTATTTCTTCTATTTAACTCTGTTGAAAGTAGGGAAATTCATTGCACATCACTTTAACTCAACATAATTACCATAGTATTTTTCACTACTATCCCACTATATCAAAATTAATTACTCAGCAAAACAGTGTGTATACCTCTTCTTGCAATTGACCAACCTCCCAACCTTAGAGTTCTTCTGTCCTCAAGAACTCACCCCCGAGCTGAGATAATCTCCTAGAACAGATCAACCCCCAATCTGTTCTGGAGTAGCTTATTTAAGCTTATGCTCCCCAAAGCCTGTTTCCAATTTTGCGTCCAGAATTACAGGATGCTTTTCTTCCTGTTTGCCTAGGATTCCCTTATTTAGGGACTTTTAAAGGTGCTTTTGGTTTGTTTTCAGCTTTTTACCTCTTCCCAACTACTCTCCACCTCATTGGGGAAAAACTAGATTTTTCCTTAAAAATCTAATTTGGAAATAAATTCTTTCAAGCTTTTTGAAATATTTTTGGGGAAAGTATTTTCCTCTTTCCATCCTCATGGATTTAGCAAGTGATCTCATAATTCTCATTTGGTCAATCTACACATAATTATTTTATTTAATTTCCATAATTAAATACTTAATTACATCGACAAAATACTTATCTGTTGGGGTTCATTCCCCTTTGGATTAAAGTTCAAATGTCTAGCTTGCAGTAACCATAAACTAGGGGTGTTACATATTCCCCCTCTAAAAACAAACACCATCCTCGGTGTTGATAACTAACTACTAGAGCTCATTTTTCAAATAAAGATGGATATTTTTCCATCATTTCAGCTTCTCTTTCTCAGGTAGCTTCTTCAGCAGTAAAGTGCTTCCATTGCACCTTTACTCTTGCTACTGTTTGATTCCTCAATTCAATTTCTTCCCGCTCAAATTTTTGAAGCGGATCTAGAAGGAACTCCCCTTCTGGTTCTACCTGTATCACATTCCAATCAACAATGTGAGAAGCATCGTGTATATATCTTTTTAATAAGGAAACATGAAATACATCATGAACTTTAACATGGGGCGGTAGGGCCAGCTTGTAAGCCATAGGTCCGACCCTCTCTAACACCTCAAAAGGCCCACAATATCTAGGAGCCAATTTTGCACAACTTACAGCATGAAGTGTGCTCTTTTTGGGTTTAATATGCAAATACACTTGATCACCCACTTTAAACTCTCGATGTACCCTCTTCTTATCAGCATAATTTTTCTGGTGGTCCTAAGCTGTCTTAATGTTTCTCTGTATTTGTTTGACAATCCTTCCCATTTCTAATAAAGTATCTGGCCCTAAAACTAGTTTATCTTCAGGTTGGCTCCAACTTAAAGCAGTACGACACTTCCTTCCATAAAGTGCCTCAAACGGGCTCATTTTGATGGAGGATTTATAGCTATTGTTATAAGCAAATTCAGCCAAGTTAAAATAGTCTTCCCATTTTGATGGTCTACCAATCACATACATTCTCAGCATATCCTCCAAGATCTGATTTGTTCTTTCTGTTTGACCATCCATCTAAGGGTGATATGCGGTACTAAAATTGAGTTTAGTGCCCATGCCCCCAAACAGAACTTTCCAAAAGACAGCTGTGAACTTAGCATCTCTATCTGAAATAATTACTCTTGGAACCCCATGTAGCCTTACTATTTATTTTAAAAACACATCTGCTACTTGAGCTGTCCCAAAAGTATTTTTTACGGGTATAAAGTGTGCAGCCTTTGTTAAAGTGTCTACCACTACCATCACTAATTCATGTTGGTATTTTGTCTTGGGCAACCCAGTGATAAAATCTATCGAAACAATGCCGCATTTCCATTCTGCAACTGGTAAGGGATTTAGTAGACCAGCTGGATGTTGGTGTTCAACATTGACTAGTTGACATTCCATGCACCTAGCTAAATATTCTGCTACATCCCTTTTCATTCGTGGCCAAAATAATTTATTTTTCAAGGCTGTAAGCATTTTCTGATATCCTGGATGTCCTTCATAGGGGTGTTTATGGTATTCATCTAGGACCTCTCTTTTCAAAGATTCTATAGTGGGGATATACAATCTATTTTTATAGCAGATCAGCCCTTGCTGGTTTTGGGTGTATTCAACCATTTCCTTCTTTAGTATTTTCATTTGTAGATTCTCATAATTTGGATCCTGGTCTGCTACCTTTTTCACTAGTTCTTCTAAATCAAAATTAGCACTGCTTCCAATGCTATTGATGTTTTGGCAAGAACTTATGCTCAGTGCATTAGCAATTTTGTTTTATTTTCCTCTGATATGTTTTATTTCCATATCAAGTTCACTCAGAAAGGACAAGCATCTGTCTTGTCGAGCATTCAAATCAGTTTGGGAAAAGAAGTATTTAAGACTAATATGATCAGTCATCAATGTAAATCTCTTTCCAAGAAGATAGTGTCACCACATCTTCAAGGCATGAATTACAGCAGCCAATTCCAAATCATATGCACTATAGTTCTATTCATGTGTCTTAAGTTTCCTAGACTCATATGCAATTACAGAATTTTCTTGCAACAAAACTCCTCCCAACCCCTCTCTACAGGCATCGGTACATACCACAAATTCTTTATGAGGATATGCAATCTTCAGTATAGGGGTTGTAGTGAGTTTTAGTTTTAATTGTTCAAAACTGTTCTGGCATTTTCCAGTCCAATCAAATTTGACACCTTTTCTTTGTAATGAAGATATGGGATACGCTATTACAGCAAATATTTCCACAAATCTGCGATAATAACTTGCAATCCCCATAAATGATCTCACTGCTGAAACATCAGTTGGCACCGACCGTTCTCTAACAGCCTTTATCTTTTCAGGGTCAACAGCCAACCCTTGTTCAAAAATAACATGTCCCAAGTATTGGATCTTGTCTTTATAGAATTCGCATTTACTGAACTTGGCATTTAACTGGTTTTCTTTCAAAGTTTGTAACACTATCCTTAAGTGCTCTTTGTGCTCCTTTTCACTTTTGGAATAAACTAAAATATCGTCTATGAACACTAGTACGAATTTATCCAAGTACTTGTTCAAAACACTGTTCATTAAGCACATAAAGGTGGCAGGGGCATTTTTCAAACCAAAAGGTAGGACTACAAATTCGTAGTGACCATAACTGGTTTGAAAAGATATTTTACTAATGTCTTCTTCCTTAATTCGGAGCTGGTGATAACTAGTCCTTAAATCAATCTTAGAAAATACATAATCTCCTCTTCCCTGATAAAAAAGATCATCAATTCGGGGCAAAGGGTATCTGTTTTTAATTGTAAACTGATTCAGCTGGTGATAGTCCATGCACGTTCTAAAGGTTCCATCTTTCTTTTTCACAAACAACACCAGTGCTCCCCAAGGAGATACACTCGGTCTGATATAACCTTTATCCAGCAATTCTTGCAATTGAATTTTCAATTCCATGAGTTCAGGGGTACTCATTCGATAAGGGGCTCTGGAGACAGGTGTTTCTCCAGGCACCAAATCAATTTGAAAAGTGAATCTCTCTTTTATGGGGAAGATGAGCAATCTCATCTGGAAAAACTTCCTTAAATTCTCTTACCACTGGCAAAGCGTCCAGCAGATTCTCTTCCGGTTGTTGTCCTAATTCCTGAACATGTACAGCATATACTTGATAACCCTTCCTAGTTGTTCTCTTTAATTGCAGAGCTGATATTTGTCTTACATAAATTGGTTTTGGTTTTCCTTTGAGGATAAAGGGTCTCCCTTCTTCATCTATGCAATGTAAAGTTTTATCCCAACAGTTCATCATAGCCTTTCTCTTTTCTAACCAGTCCATTCCTATCAACAAGTCATATGACCCTAAGGGCAGAATGCTTAAGTTTACTTCTATCTGAACATCATTCAATTTAAGTGTTGTTTAAGGTAGCTTATGAGTTAATTTTCTCTTGGTGCCAGTGGCTAGCTGGACCAACCAAGACTGCTGAAATTTTTAAGTTTTGAGATTGCATTTCTCTACAATTTGTGGACTAATGTAACTCAAAGAAGCACTTGGATCAATTTAAACTGCGATAGATTGGTTAGCAATCTTACCTTCCATTTCGACCATAGTAGCCTAATGTTTTTCTTGTCGGTTTTCCAATGCTACACTGATAGTGTGTATATTTCTTGCTATGTCATTCACTGTGGTAGCTTCTCGATCCCTCACAATAATTTGAACATTTCGATGGGGACAATCCCTCAACAGATGAGGTTCTCCACAACCTTGAAATTTCAATGGTTCCCACATTTTGACTGCTCCCTCCTTCTTATTGTCTTCATCTCTTTGTTTTGAACCCACTTGGGATTGAGCAGTTTGACTTTCCTTGGGTTTGTTAAATTTCTTCCGCTGATGATCCCTGCAAAAGTTCTTCAAATAAGCTGGTTTTTGTTTCTTTCATTTGAACTCACCCTTCTTTACCCAGCTTTTCCCATGCTCACCCTTTCCTTTAAACTAATGCTAGCATAATCTAACTTTCCTCACTGCTTCGTCCATAGTTTTTGGATTATCAAATTCTATTTTCTCCTTGTACACTGCAGGAAAACAGTTCAAAAACCTTTGTACCTTTGCCTTCTCTTCATGAATATAAGGAACATACCTTAACATGTTTGTAAACTTGGTGACAAACTCATCTATGGTGAGCTGTACCAGTCTGAGTTCATGGAACTCCTTTGCTTTATCATCGTAATAACGTTCGTTCAAATAGCGGTTCTTAAATTTGACTTGGAAATCTTCCCAAGTCACTGTCTTTTCATCAATGGCATGGACCATTTTCGTCTCCTCCCACCACAGAGTAGCCTTACCTTGTAATTGATAAAAAATTAGTCTAGCCTTCATATTACTTTCATATTCATAGACTTGGAAATATTTAATCATATTCAACAACCAAGCCTCAACATATTCCTTCTTCTCCCCGTCATAAGAGGGAGGTTTGATCTTTCAGAATTATCCCTGTGATTACTTTCTCTGTTCAGACTGATGTCTAGTAGTGTCATATTCCTCAAAGTCATCAGAAAAATTTCCCTTCTTCCTCTTTCCGAAACCTTCACCTTCCTGGCTATTCCGTGAAGTCAATTCTCTGATGAGATTTTCTTGCTCCTCACTGGCTAATGACAGTCTGTCATTCTGGCTTCTTAGCTCAGCCATTTCTCATTGCAAACTGTGCAACATGACCATCATCGGAGCGTTGGAATCTGGTGTACTATCTTCATCACGCAGATCAACATAAATTTCATCACTTCCAACCATTGGAATTTTCTGTTTCAGAACCACACTGTACACTACACAACACATATCAGTAAGAAATTTTTTTTTCCAACAAAAAATAATCTATACAGTGAGCACCACAATGAAAGCCCAGTTTTTGCTAACGTGGGCCTTGATACCATTTGTGATGTCCCTCAAATTCACCAACAATTTTTTTTTTTTTTTTCAACTGCGTATGTTATTAGGAACTGCACTTTTACTACTATTGTATATTGGTTTTTTCATGGTGTGACACTTCTCTCTTTTACTGAACACATTTTTTTTTCCAATTTATGGTTTTATTAACCTTTATATTTAAAGGCATGGATTACCATTATAATACCAAGCACTTAGCATGATATATTTTGTCAATATTCCAATACCACTACGCATGATATAAGACGATGTGTATTCACTTATCACTTACTTGAACTTAGTTCATGTTTGAAGTACATATCATATGCGCATATAAACCTATTGGGTGTATTATGGTTTCATTTATTTTTCACATGACAATTTATATATCAACCAGATTCAATTTTCGGTCATCTTATTATAACTACTACGTCTCAACTTGGTTTCGTTGATAATTATAAGGATTTGAGTCTATAAATGAGCATCGCCACGGGACCAGTACTTGTCTGCTCTTATTTATTCTCTATTTAATGTTACGTCTTTTTAAATGGTACTTCGTTCACTCCTCGGAGGGTTGCATTGTATCCTTGGCATGTTTCATTTATGAGGATTAAATTATGTGTTGTTTTTCAAGGACTTTCGTATGGATGTTGATATGAATGGGTACTATGGAATCGATTTGTAAATCTTATCGCTCGTACTGCAACGATCTTGTTCTTTTCGAGGTCATCCCTGGCACGTTTCATTTATGAGGATTAAATTATGTGTTGTTTTTCATGGAATTTCGTATGGTTCTTGATGTGAATGCGTACTATGGAATCGATTTGTAAATCTTATCACTCATACTGCAACGATCTTGTTCTTTTCGAGGTCCTTTCTCACTAGCCTTGTCCTAGTTTGGGCATCGCTCTCCACGTGGACGGTGGATATCCATGATGAGTTAGGGTTTGGTTCAATTATAAAATTAAATTTTTCACTCTGCAACTTTCATTTGTCACTTTGTATATTTTTTCCTCAGAGAATGTCGAGATCTCTCATCTCCTCTACTGCGTTTTACTTTGCTATCCGGTGTGCTCTTACATGAATTGGTGTAGGCATCCCAGTGCCGAGAGTTTAATTGTTCCAGGTAACTTCGCATTATACCCTTTTGATCTTCATTTAACGTTAAGTCCTCCTCAGGACTTGTATAGCGATGCAATATACTCTTCCTTTTTAATTTGTGTTTACGCTGATATGTTGGCGTTCACGTTTCTCTCCATATCGGCTATTGATGAAATGTTAGGTAGATAGATAATCTCTTGTATTATATCTCGGCCTGCCTTCTACTTTGGTTGAGTACTTCTGTTTATAGGCGTCGCATTAACACCGAATTGAAATTTCTTTTATGTTTCATGATTTTTTTGAGTCAACGTATATTAGACCTTCATTTTTCTTCCTGTGTCTGTAGAGAGACTACATACAGTTGTTGACTACTATTCGTATAGGGTTTTAAACGAAATTTCCCAGCGTCGCTGCTTTAGCATTTACTAGAAATTCATTTTTTTTTTCATTCTAGTGTCATTTCCATACCCAAGTCGACGTGTGCTAAGTAATCGTCTTAGTTTGGCGTTACTGACCCTATCACGAGGTTATGAGGTTCATCTTAAAACTTACCTCTAGTCGTGATTTTCGTTTCGTTTCTTGTAATGCATCCAAGCGTATCCTTGACGTTGTCGTAATATATGGAGATGGTTTTTTTTCAATACACATATCTCTCCTGCGCAGTGTATAGTCCCGCTTCTGAGGTAATAAATTGCAAAATTGTTGAATCATAGTATGGTTTGATTTCTACGCGGTTTATATATCTAATTCTTCTCAGTTGCTCACAGAAGATTCTTAGGAGGGATTTTCTTCTTCCTACTGTCTTTGGGTAAGTTGAAACTTGCTTGGCTCTAATAACTTCTTATATACATATATGTCAAATTGTATTCATACATATTTACTTATTTCCCTCAATGATTTTGGAGGTACATTATTTATCCCGTGAATAAATTTTTGAGGACGACGCATGTATCTTTTCTATGGAACCATTATAACAGTTTGCTTCTCGTTCATCACAGGTCAGCGTCTAATTTTCTGTTGGAAATGATTTTTTCTTCAATTTCTTATTTAGCTTGGTTCACAGATTCCCATAGGGATGGACCATCCTTTTATTCTCAGTCGACTTCTCTGAGATGATAACACGGAATATTGGTGGTTTAGACACCAAGTTATAGGGATTTTTCCCTAACAGAATTCTGTGACTCAGATTCATTTATAAGTATTGTCCAGCAATGTATAATTACTCTGGACTTTTTATTTATTTTTATTTTTCTACACAGATACATATAAGGATTAGTAAACTATCAAATGAATTTTGTTTGTGCTTATGCTGTGGAAAGTATACGACCATATTCATTGATTTTATTTTTATGAATATCTCAGCCCACTAGTTCAATTGGGTGTTAATTTAGATGACTCCTATTCTACAATACTTTACTTCAGACTCTCTGTACTATTCATGTTTTCTTTATTTCTTGAATTAAGTTAGTCCATTCCTATATATATATATATATATATATATATATATATATAATCGACCATGGCTTCCTGACATGATAATAAAATAAGTTACCCTAGAATTATTTTTCAGCCTTCACCGGTGCTTCTGCATGTACATGATTGTCTAAAATGCTATCTCCACTAAGTAGAGATTTTAACTTTCCTAATTTTTTATTTAAATCCCATAGGGACATACTTGTTTTCTTTGTTGTACAAAATTTACATTGGCTTCTATCCTTGTATAAGAGGGTTAATCAAATTTTATTAATGATTACTTTAGCTATGTTCTTATTCACCTCATAGTTCTCGAGTTTGCCTAGTATTCCTGTTTTTTGCAATTCCTCTAACACTAACTGTTAAATTGATAGTGCAACATTTCAGCTAGTTAGTCTTACCAAAAGAAAACATAGATTTATAATAGACTTTTTATGTCCTAATTATCATTAATTTATCATATGTATTTCTGGTTAATTTTATTTTTCTGGAGCTGAGTAATAAAATTGGCTACATGCAATGTAGTGCCCATAGCTAACCAGAGACTAATATTTCCTACTCAGTCTATTTCACTCCTAAGTCTAAATAATATTTCTGTGTACATACAGGTACATATCTACGTATAACTTATCATAGTTTTCCAAAGCTTACTACAGTAGCTAATACATGTTTTTTTTCCATTTGTTTTCTAAATGACCATTTATTACAGAAGCAGATTAAAGTTACTTTAACTATGGTAGGGAAGCATTTACACTTTCTCCAGATTTAAACCATCAAATGGTTTAAAGGTTCTGGTTGACAGTATTCCCTAGTGTTCTTTCCAAATACCATACAGAAGTTAGGAGAATTATTTCTTCTATTGAACTCTGTTAAAAGTAGGGAAATTCATTGCACATCACTTTAACTCAACATAATTACCATAGTATTTTTCACTACTATCCCCCTATATCAAAATTAATTACTCAGCAAAACAGTGTGCATACCTCTTCTTGCAATTGACCAACCTCCCAACCTTAGAGTTCTTCTGTCCTCAAGAAGTCACCTCCGAGCTAAGATCATCTCCTAGAATAGATCAACCCCCAATCTATTCTGGAGTAGCTTATTTAAGCTTATGCTCCCCAAATCTTGTTTCCAATTTTGCGTCCAGAATTATAGGATGATTTTCTTCCTGTTTGCCTAGAATTCCCTTATTTAGGGACTTTTAAAGTGCTTTCTGTTTTTTTATGAGCTTTTTACCTCTTCCCAACTACTCTCCACCTCATTGGGGAAAAACTATACTTTTCCTCAAAAATCTAATTTGGAAATAAATTCTTTCAAGGATTTTTGAAAGATTTTTGGGGAAAGTATTTTCCTCTTTCCATCCTCATGGATTTAGCAAGTGATCTCATAATTCTTGTTTGGTAAATCTACACAAATTTTTTTTATTTAATTTCCATAATTAAGCACTTAATTACATCCACAAAATTCTTATTCATTGGGATCCATTCCCCTTTGGATTAAAGTTCAAATGTTTAGCTTGCAGTACCATAAACTAGGGGTGTTACACCATGATTTGAAATTTTATTCTCATTCTTTACATATTACTTAATAATAAGATGATCATGAGATACACTAAGTAGGCTTTCAAAATTTCCTTTTAATTAAAATTTATTAATTAAAAAAAGTCATAAACAAATGCTATATGAAATGAGTTAATTTTTTCATGGTATTGTAGTTAATAATTTTACTCCATATATTTTGAAATATATGTGTGTTTTTAATTTATATATTATATTGTTATTAATATTTCCTATTATTAATAATAATTTAAAATAAAATTATAATTTAGTTGGTTTTTATGATTTTTTTAAATGTATAATGTATTAAGAATTTGATGTAGATTGATATATGTCAAGACTTATCAACAATTTAATCTATGTAACTCAGCTAGTTTTGTGTAATATATTATAATGAAATGAATAGTAAATTAATTGCAACTTTGTCTAGAAAATTGACTTATCTATATTAAATACTTTAAAAATATAAATTTTTTTTAAAACCATTTGTAGTAAAATATCAACATTTAATTAAATTTAAATAAAGTTGATTTTTCAAGTTTCATAAAAATTATATTCCAAGATATTAAAATTCATATTATTCAGGGATTAAAATTCAACAACCCTTATCCCTTTCACGGTTTTCAAACCCACATTAAAAGGGTAATTCAAATAACATTGTAATTATAATTATAATTATAATTATAATTATAATTATAATTATAATTATAATTATATATATATATATATATATATATATATATATATATATATATTACCTGGTATCTATGAAGGATAACAACTATTACAAAATGTGAAAAAGTGTTAATGTTTTCAACAAATCATCAATTTCATTTATGAAGCATATTACAAAATGTGAAAAAGTGTTAATGTTTTCAACAAATCATCAATTTCATTTTTAACCTGTCTTAACAATATTATTACTGTTTTTCTACATATGGATTTAATAATGTATTTTTCTCTTAATAATTATTAATTTAACATTAAGTAGTGCAAAATGTAATATTTAACATTTTAAAAAAAAAAATATTAAAATTAAAAAAATATTTTGTTAACAATTAATTACACTAAAAAATAATAATAATTAGATCTCTAATTTCATACTTGGAACAATTAATTACACTAAAAAATAATAATAATTAGATCTCTAATTTCATACTTGGTACAATATATCTCACGTCTCCTCATACTTGGTACCATGTATCTCATGTCACGGATCAATGAATCACATTATTGTATGCCAAAAATGACAAGTTATGATCTAGTGCAGAATGTGAGGGGAAATAAGATAACAAAAAAGTTATTCGTCATCCTTCATTTCTCAGCACCTGAAAAATATTAATCCATTTTCTTCAGGAAACCAATGTCTGAAGTATATTCATGTTCTCGAAATGTCTTTGAAACTAGATCGTAGAGGATTATAAGGTATTAGATAAACCCTCTTTAGAAAAACAAGAGTATTGAAATTTTCGAAATTGCATTTTCATAACATTTTTGACAACTTAAAAAAATGTTTTCTTTTATAATTTCAGAAGTTCGAAAAACAAAACTTTTTTATGCAATGTAAAAGCACCAATATTTAAATATAAAGATCATTTGGATTTCTGAACAAAAAATATTGTACAAATGGACGTCTTGTTTCAATAGATTTTTCAGGGAAATTATAAGATAGAGGATATCTCATACATTTATTTGCTATTTAAAATTACAAAAATAAGTAGTTGTTAACATATTATAGTTATGGTGAGTAATTTTGAGCACGTTAACGCAAAAGTGATGTATGAATTGTTTTGAAAAGTAATTATTCATCCAAATGTAAGTATAAATCTACATTTTTATATATTGCTTATTTTTCTCGATACATATTTCATATATATTTTTAGTATTTATCTATGTATGGATTGTAAATAGAGTAGTGTTAGCATAGATGCAAATTTATGAGTTATGTTCTCTTTTTTTAATTTCTTTACCGAGAGTTTATGTATACAAATATTACATATTTGTGGTTCTTGTAGAAAAAATTGTATGTGTGTCTATAGGGTAGGCATGTTGCTACATTGAATACTAATTATTTAATTTTGGCATCTAAAAATTAAATTATATCTATTATTATTGGTTTTGATATATCTATAATGTGATATTGAAACTAAGTACAACATAAAATAAATAATATAACAAGATATTTGCGTATCCCACATTCTAACTATTACTTGAAATAAGCTTCAAAGGTAATCTTGAATAACTCATGTCTATGAATTTCTATTTCGATTCATGTGTTGTCAGAAATTGGTTACTGTAAATGAGATGGAATTTAAATTTTATAAATAAATTTATTAGATACACCATTAACCACAAAGTCATTTCCTTTTTAATATTTTTCTCACTGTCTCTTCAAAAAATCATAATCATTAGTTATCGGATATTGATTGAAATTGTAATGGCATTGAAGATATATTAGCAATAGAAATATATGGTTAGATGAGGATTTTAAGGAAAAAATAATAGAAATTAGAAATCAAGGAAATGAGGTAATATGTACATCAATTTCACATATTTCATATGTATAAAAGCATGTAATATAATTATTATTTTCAGAATGCTCGTTAGCCTATTTACAAGAGATTATATTAAATTCATGACATCTTTCTTATGGCAATATATACTTAGAAAAGTACACATAGTTAATAACTAAATGTAAAACTGTCGAAAATTCACTAAATATATATATATATATATATATATATATATATATATATATATATTCTCCAATGTCGTTGTAAATATGATGCATATATTTTCTTTATTTGATACAAAATTGTGTGAAATATTTCTTATGAGGGATTAGAACATTAAATTCCTTTTCATTATATATATATATGAATTCGTTAGAGTGGAAAAAAATACAACTGGCTGGTCTAATTGTGAAAATAACATTTTAATTGGGACTTGGATTGCAATAATTATGATATTATTTATTGTCATGGTATAAGGAAGATGTAACATCAATGTCTCATTTCTAATGTATATGGGACTAGCCACATGTGAAATTTATTGTATTACAATTTCACCATCCTCACAAAAAGTACGATACTTTGTAGAATCTATTTGGCATAAACTTTTATTTTATCCCCTAAATTAATATTTGTGTAACCGTTGGTTTAATTCTTAATTATTGGTTAAGCTCTATTTTCATTAAGACTATGAAACATTTTTTTATTTATTATATTTTTGAAATTAATAATATCATGAACAGAAATGAAATTTGGTAAATTAAATTGGTTATGGAAATGGTTCCATAAAGTGAAAGACTGATGTTAAAATAATTCAAGGTTATGATTTAGTTGAACAGAATCAGTTCAAACAGTTGCCCCACCTCTAGGGATAAAAGGCTGATCCCAGTGAGGTGGGGGGGTTCTATTGGATAACTAGAGAAAGGAAAAAATTGTGAAGATGATTCCTGGACTAGTGTGAACTAATGGAATACTTCAAATTTCTCTAATTTTTGGAATTGGAGAGTGGATTAGATTGCCCCGAAGTCTTTTCCAGAGAATTATGTCAACCATTGAAGCTCAGACTTGGAGCACGGGGGAGAGTGAGGACGTAATTGCCTCACTCCTGGTAGGGAGGAACCACATCAATCCATATATTGAATTACAGATAAGTATAACACTGCTCTGTTATTTAAATGATGAAAAGGAACCAAGGAAATTAATATCTGTAGGATAAAGAAACTAAAATAGGTGCATAATTGTATTTTATGTGAAGGTTTATCATTTTCTGTTAGTAAAAGACTTGTATTTTCTGTAAGGAAGAATTTATCGTTTCTGGGAGGATTTATAATTCTGTTGAAGGAAATATTTACAATTTATTTGACTGAAGATGATTTATATTTCTTATGATTTTCCGTTTTCTGATTAGGAATAAAATAAGCTATGAGGAAAATTAAATGCTATGGGAAATTAAGTATACAGAGAGTTGTTACCACAGAGTTTTGGGAAGAAAAATCTATGAGGGTCGCTCGTTGTTTTCTATGATATTCCATGGACAGAAATGGTTCGGTCATAAGAATAATAAAATAATACAAAAACCTTTGTAAGCAAAGACCCTGTTTTGTGCAAATGGAAAGTAAAGAAATTACATAGACACAAAAAGTGTATGATAGTATAAGACTAATGAAAGAAAAATATAGATATCAATTTCGATGGAAAATAAAACTTTTTAATTAAGTCTAACATGAGATAATGTAGTGGCATTGATAAGTCGATAAATTCATAACCGGATATGGGATAAGCAGACAAATGCTAAATATAAAATTTGCCTATATGTCGAAAAACTGTATTTCACCTTACACAGCGATGAATAGAAAGACAACACAGTAACATCGATAATTCTCAAACAGATAAAATAAAACCCATATAAATTTACAGGTGCCTGAAAAAGTCGATGGAAGAGTATTGAAAAAGAAATCAACTATATATATAAATTATAGGGCAGAAAACTGTAAGCCTAGAACTTTTAACAGTGTGGAAATAGTATTCATTACAAAAGAGTACATATATAGTTATCATAGCTTCAAATAGTGAAATTCCAAAGCATTCCTAACAACATCAACTGAGGGAAATCCTCTTTTTCCCTTAAATTAAACTATGTAAAACATCTCGGACTTGAATAAGCTTGGTGCACAAACAGTAGTTGGAGCCATTAGAAGTTCACTTGCAACGACAATATTAAATAGGGAATTGGAAAACTAGTCACAGTACCTATGATAGAAGCTTACTGTAAATTGCAGAAGTGTAGATAAGAAACCACTGAAGCCTAGAAGTGATTCACTCAAAACAAAAACAAGTAAGGATATATATATATAAGGACTGCCAGATGGAGGCCAAACCCTTGGTTTCTTCAGGCAGTTCCGAAGGAGATTGGGCATATTCATACCTTCAGATGGAAATGTGAGCCCAACACATGAGCAAACAGTGAGAGGTAGACCCTCCTTGTCAAGAAGCGGCAGTGCACCATTGCAGAAATAGTCACCTATCTGTTGCGACGCAAATAAGAAAATCAGTTAGGGTTTTTTGGGTTTTGATTAAATGAAAACCTTGGAAGGAAGCACTGTAGCCATTGATTATCAAGCCATCTGACGGACACAATCCATCGATGTGTCTCAGCTCGAATCATGATGCAGTTTGGGAGGTACCAAAATATCTGCCGAGATTTAAGACTTAATTAATACCAATGACCATTTCTATTAACGTTTCGTTAGCTTAATTTAAGGTGTAATGCCTTGATGAATTGAGCCGTTATTGAGCTAGTTAAGGAGTATCAAAAGGTTAAGTGTCGTTTCAACCATTTTCATGGGTTAAGTATTGGTCCTACCTAAAACAAAAGAATGAATTTAACCCTATTAACTCCCGTTGAAGTTTAAATGTGTTTTAAATCAAAGTAAGAAAATACATACGGAGTCATAAAGATAGCTATGGGTTATGTAAGTCTGGAACATTACAATGTATAAGGTAGTAATATAAGGCTACGAAATATGGTAAGTAATTTTTTTATTATATTATTAGAATTAATTATTTTTATAATTGAAATTTTAAGTTATGATGAATGTGACAAGTGGTATCAGAGTGGCATTGTAACGTTGGGATCCTATTGGGTCAACTAACATTTGAAATTGATGAACACAGAAAGAGTTAGCCAGACATAATGAGAAGGACACCGTTACAGAAACCACCTCAGAATGTCGGGGAATCACAATCCTGACAGGAGATGAACCCAGAAATGTGGATACAGCTAGGAGTAGAACAACATCAACAAACCAGTAGGCTATTAGAAGAACAGAAACACCAAACTAGTCTTGTTTTAACCATTGTGCAGAATTTACAAGAGGAAATGGTAAGGGTGCGAGACGATAATGAAAGATTGATGCAAGAGCAAGAAAGGATATTGAAAGGTATCTCTGACAAGCAGAATCAAGGAAATGAAAAGCCAAGTACCGATAGAGAATTCCAAGAAGTAAATGAAGAGAAAAATAGAAATCATGATAGAGGCAGAATAGAAAGAAGTGAGTCTCAGTGAAGCAACCGGAATAAGATTTATAATGAAGTTGAATCTAATAATGTGAGTGATCAGAAAGAAATGAAAAGAGATAAAGTAGAGCTGCAAGGTGAATTTAGAAAAATAAAACCTCCCACATTTGATCGAGTAGAGGAGGAGGTAGCTGAGGCATGGCTAATTATCATGAATAAATACTTCCAAGTATATGAATACAGTAGTAATCTTAAGGCCAGATTGGCTATTTACTAGTTAAGGGAGAAAGCCACTTTATGGTGGGAAGAAGTGAAGAATGTCCATAGTATAGAGTTCCAAGATGTAACTTGGGATGCATTTCAACAATATTTTGAGGATAATTACTTAACAGAGCACTTCTATGATGAAAAATCTCGAGAATTTCATGATTTGAAGTTGGGAAAAATGACTATGGATGAATATATTACTAAATTTACTTTACTGCGCTACATGCCTTATTTGAGAGATGAAAAAGCTAAAGTACAAAGATTCTTAAGCAGTTTTCCGACTCATATGAAAGAACGTATATACTTTGTAAATCCTAAGACTATGGATGAGGCTATCAGGAAAGCCAAAATGTGTTACCAACAAGCAAAGGTTAAAATGGAGCAAGGTAAAAACTGGAAGACAAGGAAAGAACATAAAGGCAGTTTTGTTTTTAAAAGAAGAAAAACCAGTAATTTCAAAGGTACAGCTAGAAGTGCAGTTAGTAAAAAGTTCAGTAAGAATCACCAAAGAGAAAGGTGGCCTATAGAAGATAAATCTGCGGAAGCTTCCAATAAAGCAGAACAAACACAGAACCACAAGCCATCTTTGTAGTGATGGGGTTGTGGGGAAGCACATTATTACTGTAACTATCCACAACGGGGTAGAAGTGAAGCAGTAACCAATTTATAGGAGGCCTCAACAGTGGGTGATGTTTCTAGAAACATACCCAGAATTAATGCAACATTGGAGGACCGACAAGCTGACTACTAACCGACAATGATTGAATTGGAAGCTAAACTGCTATCTCAACATATTTCTATATTGGTAGATCTAGGAGCAAGTTTAAGCTACATAATTCCTAAAGTAGTAGAGAACTATAAATTACAAAGTCAAAAATTTAGGAAATCATAGCTAGTACAGCTAGGTACTGGAGCTGAAAGGAAATATAGTGCCAAAATATCAGATTGTGCACTAAAAATTAATGAAGAATAGCTAACTGTGGATTTAAACATTTTACCTTTGGGATCTTATAATGTTATTCTCGGTATGGTTTGGCTGGAAAAGTATTGGACACTAGTAGATTTCAAAGAGAAGGTTATCTACTATAGAAATTAAGATGGCACTCGCCAGGAAATTCAAGGGATAAAGAAACCTGTATAGTTGCGTCCGATCACAGCATCCCAAATGGGAAAATGAATAAGGAAAGGATGTTAACTATACACCATTCGAGTGGGTTTTTCTGACTCTAAAGAAAATGCCCCTATGTTGGAAAATATACCAATAGTGCAAGAGTTCAAGGATGTTCTTCCAGAGTAAATACCAGGATTTCCACCTAGAAGGGATATAGATTTTACAATTGAACTGATGCTGGGAGTGTCGCCAATTTAAAGAGCACCCTATCGAATGATTGTACCTGAATTAACTGAGTTAAAAATGTAGCTAAAGGAATTACTAGACAAGGGATATATACGACCAAGTGTATCTCCTTGCGGAGAACCTATATTATTTGTGAAAAAGAAGGATGAGACCATGTAGAGGTGCATGGATTACCGTCAGCTAAATAAGCTTACTGTTAAGAACAAGTATCAATTACCTCAAATTGATGATCTTCTTGACCAAGTAAAGGGAGCCACAATATTTTTGAAGATAGATCTAAGATCGGGATATCATCAGATCTAGATAAAGGATGAAGACATACATAAAACTACCTTTCGTACCAGGTACGAACACTACAAATTTGTCGTGTTACCTTTCGGATTGACCAATGCACCAGCAACATTCATGAGGCTGATGCATGGTATATTTCACCCCTATCTAGATAATTTTGTGTTAATTTTCATTGATGACATTTTAGTTTATTCTAAGAATTTAGAAGAACACAAAGAACACTTACGGATAGTGCTGGAAATGTTAAGGAAGCATCAGGTGTATGCAAAATTCACGAAGTGCGATTTCTTCAAGGAAGAAATCCAATACCTTGGACATGTAATTACTGCTGAAGGTATTGTCATGGATCCTAAAAAATCCGAACAATTATGGAATGGAAGGAACAACAAAATGCAACAAACATACAATCATTTATGGGGCTAGCTGATTACTATCAGCGATTTATCGAAGGTTTTTCCAAAATTTCTTTTCTTATTACCTCCTTACAAAGGAAGGGAAAAATATTCAGGTGTCAAGATAGCTTTGAAAAAACTGAAAAGGTTATTAACTAGAGCTTCAGTGTTAAGAGTAGCTAATCTTGCTAAAGAATTTCAAGTTTGCACAGATGCATGTAAGGAGAGTGTGGGAGCAATTTTGCCACAAGAAGCTAAAGTGGTCTCATATGAGTCTCACAAATTAAAGGAAAATGAGCAGCGATACTGGACTTATGATTTGGCACTGACCGTAGCAGTGCATGCACTCCGAGTGTTGAGGCACTACTTACTTGGAAAAATATTTGTGCTCAAAACAGATCATAGGAGTTTAACTAGCTATTTTAAATAGGATGATCTTATTTCTCACCAAGCAAGGTGGAACACTTTCTTTAGCGAATTTGATATTGACATGCAACATGTAAAAGGTAAGGAGAAAAAAGTAGTTGATTCATTAAGCAGGAAACTACATAATATCTATGAATTATATGTTAACCAGGTTGAGTGCAGATTTCTAGAAAAAATTAAAGCTGAAGCAAGAAAATACCCTGAATATGAGTTTATATGGTAGCAAGTAAAGGAGTGTAGAGATCAAGGAAAGTAGGCAGATTATGAAATCAATACGGATGGCTTACTGACTTTAAAAAAGAGAATTCTCATTCCAAACAGAATGGAATTGAAAACGCTAGTTTTTAATGAATATCATCGAAGTAATTACGCAGGGCACCCTGGATATCAGAAGATGTTGACAAAAATAAGAAAGGATTACTATTGGCCTGGTATGAGGAAATATATTGCAGCATATCTAAATAAGTGCTCAGAATGCTAGCAAGTGAAAGTGGAACACCAGCATCCAGCTGGGTTGATGTAGCCTATACTAGTACCAAAGTGGAAATGGGAGGTGATATCATTAGATTTCATTACTAGACCGCCAAGGTCAAAAAGAAATAATGACTCTATAATGGTAGTTGTAGATAGATTAAGAAAATCAACATGATTTATACCCATTTAGTTCACATTCAAGACGGTGCAAATAGCAGATTTGTTTATGTGAGAGATCTTTAGATTTCACGACATTCCAAGGACTGTCATTTCTGATAAGGATGTAAAATTTACATCATCCTTCTGGAAAACACTGTTTACCGGTCTCAGGACTCAAATTAACTTTATTAATTCTTATCATCCACAGACTGACGGACAGATAGAGCGGGTAAATCAAGTTCTTGAGGACATGTTACGTATGTACGTAATGCAACAACCAACTAGGTGGGAAGAATATTTACACCTAGTAGAATTTGCATACAATAACAGTTATCAAGAGTCACTAAAAATGAGTTCGGTTGAAGCGCTATACAGGCGACGGTGTAGAACTCCTATTAACTGGAGTAGTACAGAGACCAAGTTGATGCTTGGACCAGACATGCTAGCTAAGATGGAGGCAGAAGTGAAAAAAATCCGACAAAATTTAAAAGCAGCTCAAGATAGGAAAAAGGTCTATGCAGATAAAAAAAGAACATATCACGAATTTAAAGTGTGGGATCATGTGTATGTTCGAATCAAGCCTAATAAAAATACTTTGAGATGGGCATCCTATGCCAAGCTAGCTCCCCGGTATTGTGGTCCTTTCCAAATATTGGAAAGAATAGGACCTGTAGCTTATCGATTTCCTTTTCCCAATCATATTTGAGTGCACAATGTTTCCACGTGTCTCTATTAAAATGATACATTCATGATCCAAAGAATATCATCCACTGGCAAAATATTCAGGTAGAATATAGTTATCACAATTATTAAGGATGATAGGATATATGTGTAAAACTGTCTCAAAACTTATTTGTTGCAGGTTGAATCGGACGGAGAATTTCTGGTCGAACCTCATAGTATAATCGATCAGAGGGAAATCATGCTCTGAAAATGAGCCATTTCCCAGGTTAAACTGTAATGGAAGCACTTTGGCCTAGAGGAAGCTACCTGGGAGGATGAAGGATTTTTTTGGGAAGCTTACCCTAAAATTTTTTGCTAGATAAAATTGAGAACACCGAGGATGGTGTTCACTTCCAAGGACGGAAGCTGTAACCGCTGGTTTAATTCTTAAATATTGGTTAATATATGTTTTCATTAATACTATGAAACATTTTCTTATTTATTATATTTTTGAAATTAATACTATCATGAACGAGAATTAAATTTTGTAAATTAAATTGATTATGGAAATGGTTCCATAAAGTGAAATACTGATGTTAAAATAATTCAAGATTATCGGTTAGTTGAACAAAATTAATTCAAACAGTTTCCTCACCTCTAGGGATAAAACGGTGATCCCAGTGAGGTAGGGCGGTTCTGTTGGATAACTGGAGAAAGGAATAAATTGTGAAGAAGATTCCTGGACTAGTGTTAACTAGTGAAATACTTCAAATTTTCCTGATTGCTAGAATTGGAGACTAGACCAGATTGTCCCGAAGTCTCTTCCATAGCATTCTGTAAACAATTGAAGCTCAGACTTGGAGCACGGGGAAGAGTGAGGACGTAATCGCCTCACTCATGGTAGAGAGGAACCAAATCAATCTAGATATCGAACTACAGATAAGTATAACACTTCTCTTTAATTTAAATGATGAAAGGGAACAGAGGAAATTCATATCTGTAGGATGAAGAAAGTAAAATCGGTGCATAATTATATTTTTTGTGAAGGTTTATAATTTTCTGTTAGTAAAAGAATTGTATTTTTTGCAAGGAAGAATTTATCATTTCTGGCAGGATTTATAATTTTGTTGATGGAAATATTTACAATTTCTTTGACTGAAGAAGATTTACATTTCTCTTGATTTTCTATTTTCTAATTAGGAAGAAAATAAGCTATGAGGAAAATTAAATGCTATGGGAAATTAATTACACAGAGAGATGTTACCACAGATTTCTCGGAAGAAAACCCTGTGAGGGTTGCTCACTATTTTCTATGATATTCTATGGACAGAGATGGTCAGGTCATAAGAATAATAAAATAATATGAAAATATTTGTAAGAAAAGAACCTGTTTTGTGCAAACGGAAAGTAAATAAATTACATAAACACAAAACATGTATGCTAGTATAAGACTAATGAAAGAAAAATAAAGATATCAATTTCGATAGAAAATACAACTTTATAATTAAGTCTAACATGAGATAATGTAGTGGCATTGATAAATCAATAAATTCATACCCGGATATGGGATAAGCTGACAAATGCTAAATATAAAATTTGCCTCTCTCGAAAAATTGTATTTGACCTTACACAACTATGAATAGAAAGACAACACAGTAACATCGATAATTCTTAGATAGATAAAATAAAACCCATATAATTTTACAAGTGCTTGAAAAATTCGATGGAAGAGTATTGAAAAATAAATTGACTGTATATATAAATTATAGCACAAAAAACTATAAGCCTAGAACTTTTAACAATATGGAAATAGTACTCATTACAAAAGAGTACATATACAGTTATCATAGCTTCAAATTATGTCAAATTCGGAAGCATTCCTAACAACATCAACTGAGGGAAATCCTCTTTTTCCCTTAAATTAAACTATGTACAACATCTCAGACTTGAATAAGCCTACTGCGCAAAGAGGAGTTGGAGCCATTAGACATTCACTTGCAACAACAACAATAAATATGGAATTGGAAAGCCAGTCATAGTACCTGTGATAGAAGCTTACTGTAAATTGTGGAAGTGTAGATAAGAAACAACTGAAGCCTAGAAGTGATTCACCCAGAACAAAAACGAGTAAGGATATATATATACCTGCAGGAGAATAATATAACAATTATTATTTCAGATATTTATATCATAAATATAAGCATGGTAGTCAAAATATACTAGGTGTAATAGTTTAAATACCTGTAGATAACCATCATCTTCGAATTTTAACCCTGTAAGAAATTTATGGAAGATGAGTTAAACTCAGGGTCTCGATCGCTCTTGGGGTTTAAAATGTAAAAATAGAAACAAGGATTGATCCCCAAGAATAGACCTTTACCTCAAATGAAGTAGGCGGCAAGATGAATGAATTCTTCTGCGAAAGGTTAAGAGCATAAGGACTTCCTAGTGGAGGCCAAACCCTTGGTTCCTTTAGACAGGTCCAAAGGAGATTGGGCATATTCATCCCTTCAGACAGAAATGTGAGCCCAGCATACCAGCAAACAACGAGAGATAGACCCTCATTGTCAAGAAGCGGCAGAGCACCATTGCATAACCACTCACCTATCTGCTACGACACAAATAAGAAAATCATTTAGGGCTTTTTGGGTTTTGATTAAATGAAAACCTTGGAATGAAGCACCGTAGCTATTGATTAACAAGCCATCCAAGGGACACAGATCGAATCTTGATACAGTTTTGAAGGTACCAAAATATCTGTCGAGATTTAAGACTTAATTAGTACCATGGAACATAGCTATTAGCATTATGTCAGCTCGATCTAAGGTGTAACACCTCGATGAAATGAGCCATTAATGAGCTAGTTAAGGATTATCGAAAGGTTAAGTGTTGTTACAATCATTTTCATGGGTTAAGTATTGGTCCTACCGAAAAAAAAAGAATGAAGTTAACCCTCTTAACTCTCGTTGAAGTTTAAATGTGTTTTAAATAAAAGTAAGCATATACATAAGGAGTCATAAAGATAGCTATGGGTTATGTAAGTATGGAACATTACAATGTATAAGGTAGTAATATAAGGCTGTGAAATATGGTAAGTAATTTTTTATTTTTTATATCATTTAGATTAGTTACGGTTATAATTGAAATGTTAAGTTTTGATGAATGTGACATTAATATTTTGTTCTTTATAGTAACCCATGAGTGGTCATACATTTGAATGGCATGCATAGGCAACCACTAAGATAATGGAGTGGAGGAAAAGTTTTTAAATGCACACTTGCCAAGTGGTTAAACAAGTATACGTTTGAGAATGTGAACAATTATAAGTTTCAAAATTAATACAGTTGCAATGCATGTTTTATATGTTTCTTTTAAATAAGTGGTTATCAACAAAAAGAAAGTAAATTTTTAATCATGTTTTGTAAAAAAAGGATTCATTTAAGTACAATTTAAACATGTGATTTGTATATGCAATGAACTTATGACTTTTAATTCATTTCATTGATTGAGTAGTGATGACCAGAATATACTTACATCATCAAATTTACAACATCTGATAAAAAAATTAATTAAAACTGATTAAAGTAACCAGTTCCAACGTGGCATAAATATTATTTGTAGCCATTAAATTGGCATTTGTAGGCATAAATATTGTTTGTAGGCATTAGATTGTTCGAAGCTATTCTTATGCATAGAAATTTTAAATCTTCATTGACGTCGTATAGTCTAACACCGTTTCCTTGATATTACCAAAATTAAGCCCCTTGATAAAACAAATATATAAAAATTAGAAAAAATGTTGTAATAAATTTAATAAAGAAGCTTAAGACTTATTTCTATATGGGATTGTTTTTACGACAGATTTTCATTAGAAATCCTTACTTTTATCATGAAACTGAAGGCTGATCGTGGAGTATTAGAAGACCTAACTAGTTAGGGTTCTATTCGTAACACTATATTACCTGAGTTTGATCCTGCTCAGGGTAACGTAGCTGAATCTTAATTTTTTTCCATTGTCTTTCTTATTAGAACATAAATGAGCGTTCTTTGTTATTATGGGCTACAGAATTTAAATTTAGTTTTCTAAATAGTTAGTGAAAGAATCAATTGACCTACTTTACTATCCACCAATTTTTCTTTCCTTTTCTCCACTTTCAAATTTGAAGAAACCGGCCAATTGCACAACGCTCAGACTTGGGAATTTGATATTGACATACAACATGTAAAAGGTAAGGAGAACAAAGTAGCTGATGCATTAGCAGGAAACTGCATAATATCTATGAATTATATGTTAACCAGGTTGAGTGCAGATTTCTAGAACAAATTAAAGCTGAAGCAAGAAAAGACCCTGAATATGAGTTTGTATGGCAGCAAGTAAAGGAGTGCAGAGACCAAGGAAAGTAGGAAGATTATGAAATCAATAAGGATGGCTTACTGAATTTCAAAAAGAGAATTCTCATTCCAAACAGAATGGAATTGAAAATGCTAGTTTTGAATGAATATCATCGAAGTAATTACGCAGGGCATCCTGGATATCAGAAGATGTTGACAGCAATAAGAAAGGATTAATATTGGCTTGGTATGAGGAAAGAGATTGAAACATATCTAAATAAGTGTTTAGAATGCCAGTCAGTGAAAGTGGAACACCGACATCCAGCTGGGTTGATGCAGCCTATACCGGTACCAGATTGGAAGTGGTAGGTGATATCATTAGATTTCATTACTAGACTTCCAAGGTCAAAAAGAAGTAATGAATCTATAATAGGTAGTTGTAGATATATTAAGCAAATAAACACACTTTATACCAGTTCATTCCACATTCAAGACGGTGCAAATAGCATATTTGTTTATGCGAGATATCTTTAGATTGCACGGCATTCCAAGGACTGTCATTTCTGATAGGGATGTAAAATTTACATCAGCCTTCTGGAAAACACTGTTTACCGGTCTGGGGACTCAAATTAACTTTAGTATTGCTTATCATCCGGAGACTGATGGACAAACAGAGCGGGTAAATCAAGTCTTGGAGGACATGTTACGTATGTACGTAACGCAGCAGCCAACTAAGTTGGAAGAATATTTACACGTAGTAGAATTTGCATACAATAACGGTTATCAAGAGTCACTAAAAGTGAGTCCGTTTGAAGCCCTATATGGGAGACGGTGCAGAACTCCTATTAACTGGAGTAGTTCGGAGACCAAATTGATGCTCGGACTGGATACACTAGCCGAGATGGAGGCAGAAGTGAAAAAGATCTGACAAAATTTAAAAGCAACTGAAGATAGGAAAAAGGTGTATGTAGATAAAAGAAGAACGTATCGTGAATTTGAAGTGGGGGATCATGTGTATGTGCGAATCAAGCCTAAGAAACGTACTTTGATATGGGAATCTTCTGCCAAGTTAGCTCCCTGGTTTTGTGGTCCTTTCCAAATATTGGAAAGAATAGGACCTATAGCTTATTGATTGGCTTTACCCGATCATATTCGAGTGCACAATGTCTTGCACGTGTCTCTATTAAATCGATACATTCATGATCCAAAGCATATCATCCACTGGCAAAATATTCAGGTAGAATATATTTATCAAAATTATTAAGGATGATAGGATATATGCGTAAAACTGACTCAAAACTTATTTTTTGCAGGTCAGACTGCACGGAGAATTTCTGGTCAAACCTCATAGTATAATCGATTGGAGGGAAATCATGCTATGGAAATGAGCCATCTCCCAGGTTAAAGTGCAATGGAAGCAATTTGGCCCAGAGAAAGCTACCTGGGAGGATGAAGGATTTGTTCGGCAAGCTTACCCTTAACTTTTTTCTAGAGAAAATTGAGAACACCGAGGATGGTGTTCACTTCTATGGGGGAAGTTGTAACCACTGGTTTAATTCTTAACTATTGGTTAAGCTCTGTTTTCATTAAGAGTATGAAACATTTTCTTATTTATTATATTTTTTAAATTAATAATATCATGAACAGAAATTAAATTTGGTAAATTAAATTGGTTATGGAAATGGTTCCATAAAGTGAAAGACTGATGTTAAAATAATTCAAGATTATGAGTTAGTTGAACAAAATCAGTTCCAACAGTTGCCTCAGCTCTAGGGATAAAAGGGTGATCGCAGTGAGGTAGGGTGGTTCTGTGGGGTAACTGGAGAAAGGAAGAAATTGTGAAGAAGATTCTTGGACTAGTGTTAACTAGGGGAATACTTCAAATTTTCCTGATTGCTGGAATTGGAGACTAGACTAGATTGTCTTGAAGTCTCTTCTAGAGAATTCTGTCAACCATTGAAGCTCAGAATTGGAGCACGAGGGAGAGTGAGGACATAATCACCTCACTCGTAGTAGGGAGGAACCACATCAGTCCAGATATGGAACTACAGATAAGTATAACACTGCTCTATTATATAAATAATGAAAGGGAACAGAGTAAATTAATATCTGTAGGATGAAGAAAGTAAAATCGGTGCATAATTATATTTTCTATGAAGGTTTATCATTTTCTGTTAGTAAAAGACTTGTATTTTCTGTAAGGAAGAATTTATCTTTTCTGGGAGGATTTATAATTCTGTTGAAGGAAAGATTTACAATTTCTTTTACTAAAGAAGATTCACATTTCTTTTGATTTTCCGTTTTCTGATTGGGAAGAAAATAATATACGAGGAAAATTAAATGCTATGGGAAATTAAGTACACAGAGAGCTATTACCACAGATTTCTCGGAAGAAAACTCTGTGAGGGTCGCTCACTATTTTCTATGATATTCCACGGACATAAATGGTTTGGTCATAAGAATAATAATATAATATGAAAACCTTTGTAAGCAAAGAACCTGTTTTGTGCAAACGGAAAGTAAAGAAATTACATAGACACAAAACAAGTAAGCTAGTATAAGACTAATGAAAGGAAAAGTATAGATATCAGTTTCGATGGAAACTGTAACATTATCACGACATATAGCAAAGCACATTCATTTACAACCTGTAAGAAAATCTCTTCCCGTAATACAACTTTCTAATTAAGTCTAACATGAGATAATGTAGAGGCATTGATAAATCAATAAATTCATACTGGTTATGGGATAAGAAGATAAATGTTGAATATATAAAATTTTCCTCTGTCGAAAAACTATAATTCACCTTATACAGCTATGAATATAAAGACAACATAGTAATATCGATAATTCTCAGATAGATAAAATAAGACCCATATAATTTTACAAGTGCCTGAAAAAGTTGATGGAAGAGTATTGACAAAGAAATCGACTGTCTATATAAATTATAGGGAAGAAAACTGTAAGCCCAAAACTTTAAATAGTAGGGAAATAGTATTCATTACAGAAGAGTACATATACAGTTATCATAGCTTCAAATAGCCAAATTACGAAGCATCCCTAACAACATCAACTGAGGGAAATCCTCTTTTACCTTAAATTAAACTATCTACAACATCTCAGACTTGAATAAGCCTGGTGCTCAAATAGGAGTTGGGGCCATTAGATGTTCACTTGCAACGACAGCAGTAAATAGTGAATTGGAAAGCCAGTCATAGTACCTGTGATAGAAGCTTACTGTAAATTGCGGAAGTGTAGATAAGAAACCATTGAAGCCTAGAAGTGATTCACCCAGAAAAAAAACGAGTAAAGATATATATATATATATATATATATATATATACCTACAGGGGAACAATATAAGAATTATTATTTCAAAGATTTCTATAATAAATATAAGCATGGTAAATGAAATATACTAGGTGTAATAGTATAAATACCTGTAGATAACCATCATCATCGAATGTTAACTATGTAAGAAATTTATAGAAGATGAGTTAAACTCAGTGTCTCAACCTCTCTTTGGGTTTCCAAAATGTAATAAAAAGTAGAAATGAGGATTGAACCCCGAGAATAGACCTTTACCTCAAATGAAGCGGGAAACAAGTTGAATGAATTCTTCTGCGCAAGGGTAATAGCATAAGGACTATCAGGTGGAGGCCAAACCTTGGTTTCTTCAGGCAGGTCCGAAGGAGATTGGGCATATTCATACCTTCAGATGGAAATGTGAGCCCAGCACACCAACAAATAGCAAAAGGTAGACCCTCCTTGTCAAGAAGTGGAAAAGCACCATTGCAAAACCAGTCACCTGTCTGCTGCGGTGCAAATAAGAAAATCAGTTATGGTTTTTGGGTTTTGATTAAATAAAAACCTTGGATGGAAGCACAGTAGCCGTTGATTAACAACCCATTCGATGGACTCAATTAATCCAGGTGTCTCGGCTTGAATCTTGATGCAGTTTGGGAGGTACCAAAATATCTGCCGAGATTTAAGACTTATTTAATACCAAGGACCATAGCTATTAAGGCTATGTCAGCTCGAACTAAGGTGTAACGCTTCGGTGAACTGAGTCATTGATGAGCTAGTTAAGGAGTATCGAAAGGTTAAGTGATGTTTCAATCACTTACATGGGTGAAGTCTTGGTCCTACCGAAAGCAAAAGAATGAAGTTAACCCCCTTAACTCCCGTTGAAGTTTGAATGTGTTTTAAAAAACAAAGTAAGAAAATACATACGGAGTCATAAAAATAGCTATGGGTTATGTGAGTTCGGTAAAATACAATGTATAAGGTAGTAATATAAGGCTGTGAGATATGGTAAGTAATTTTTATTTTTATTTAGATTAATTACTGTTATAATTGAAATGTTAAGTTTTGATGAATGTGACATTAATATTTTGTTCTTTATAGTAACCCATGAGTGGTCATACATTTGAATGGCATGCATAGGCAACCACTAAGATAATGGAGTGGAGGAAAAGTTTTTAAATGTACACTTGCCAAGTGGTTAAACAAGTATACGTTTGAGAATGTGAACAATTATAAGTTTCAAAATTAATACAATTGCAATGCATATTTTATATGTTTTTTTTAAATAAGTGGTTATCAACAAAAGGCAAGTAAATTTTTAATCATGTTTTGTAAAAAAAGGATTCATTTAAGTATAATTTAAACATGTGATTTGTATATGCAATGAACTTATGACTTTTAATTCATTTCATTGATTGAGTAGTGATGACCAAAATATACTTACATCATCAAATTTACAACATATTATAAAAAAATTAATTAAAACTGATTAAAGTAACCAGTTCCAACGTGGCATAAATATTATTTGTAGCCATTAAATTGGCATTTGTAGGCATAAATATTGTTTGTAGGCATTAGATTGTTCGAAGCTATTCTTATGCATAGCAATTTTAAATCCTTATTGACGTCGTATAGTCTAACACCCTTTCCTTGATATTACAAAAATTAAGCCCCTTGATAAAACAAATATATAAAAATTAGAAAAAATGTTGTAATAAATTTAATAAAGAAGCTTAAGACTTATTTCTGTATGGGATTGTCTTTACCACAGAGTTTCATTAGAAATGGTTACTTTTGTCATGAAAAAGTGACGGCTGATCGTGGAGTATTAGAAGACCTAACTAGTTAGGGTTCTATTCGTAACACTATATTACTTGCGTTTGATCCTGCTCAGGATATCGTAGCTGAATCTTATTCTTTTTCCATTGTTTTTCTTATCAGAACATAAATGAGCGTTCTTTGTTATTGTGGGCTACAGAATTTAAATTTAGTTTGCTGAATAGTCAGTGAAAGAATCAATTGACCTACTTTACTATCCACCAATTTTGCTTTCCTGTTCTCCACTTTCAAATTTGAAGAAACCGGCCAATTGCACAACGCTCGGACTTGGGAATTGCGGGGCTGGTGCCACTCCTAATTCTACTGGTAAGACGTGCTGCAATTATGCTGGAAATGAGGAACATATCGGTAGAGTGTGATCTCATTTCTCGTTCGTCATTATCAAATTATTAAATGGTTTGTTTTTTGGCCTGTAGGTCTATCGGTTATCGTATATATTAAGTTATAGTGCCCCAGTCTTAACTTACATCGCCATGCAGACTATGAAGAATATAACAATGTGGGACGCTTGGTGGGATATAATAATTGCGCCCAGAAAATGAGAATTAAAAGGGAAATCTTATGAAGGGAACAACTCTGATTTACTATCGCCGATGGTTATGTTTGATTTCGGAAATCACATTGAGAAGGCAAAGTTTCCCAATCTTCGATTGACATAAAGAAAGTTTGGTTTTTCCAATATTCCGTCGACCTAAATAACGGTTAACCTTTTTAATGTTTTGCCCAAACTCGCTCCGGAGGGATGATTATAGAACTTTACAAATATCATTTTCGGTTCATTTTTCATAAATTTAGTTTTCCATAAATTTGAGTGACGTTTGCATTAAATTGCTTTTAATGATTAGAATGTACAAAGAACGAGTATGTAGCGATTAGTCTTCAATGTTTAAAACTAGCAATTGCACCTGTGGTGCAAAGGAACGCCGAAAGGAGGAGCTATGTGAATGAGCGTTTAAGAAACAATGCTTGAGAACGACTTTCTTGAAGAATTTGATTTAAAGTTTAGATATTAAGATGAATCTTATTAGTCTTGACTAATTTTACAAATGCAATTTTGCAAATACGTTTCTCACAATGAGTAGTGTAAAGGCTTTCCCTATGGAACATATATTTTGGAATAGGGCATATTGAATTATTTCCGTGGTAAACAAGGCATAAGCACAAAATAGGTTAGGAGAGGATGTTGGTTTGTAGGTATAAAAGGAAAGGAAATAGTAATGTCAAATAACCATATTTGTAAATTAGTTTTTGAAGTATGCTACTTGCAACTGTATATCTTGAATATTCCAAGTTTTTTTTTCAACTCATTGCTAATCACGTTTGACATGACACATGCACATGACAATTTGAAACGTAAGCGTATAAGCAAATGGAATACATTGATTGGAATTGTCAATGGTACTAAGTAAACACTAATTAGTAGATACTGAAGCATATACAAAAATAGAAAAACATCACAATTTGAAACGTAAGCATATAAAGAAATAGAAAAACATTGATTGAAGTTGTAAATAGTACTAAGTAAATACTAAATAGTAGACAGAGTAAGATTGAAATGGCTAGTTTGAATCAAACAATTAGAAAGTAATTTATTTTATTTTAGAAAGAGTGAAGCAAATGTACTAAATGTCTTTGCGAAAATCACATTAGAATAGATTTGGTTGACGCGTGTTGAACCAGCCAGTGTGAGGCATCATTAGAATAAGATGGAAAACCTGATCAAATAACCTCTTTAAATAGAAACTATAATTCTTACTAGGCCTTTGTAAAATAATGGCTAGTTTGACTAAAATAATAAAAATCATTCTATTTTATTTAGAAAAGAGTAAACCAAATGATCAAAGCTGATAAACTTAATTTTAAATTTTAATATTTATTTTAACAAAAAGAATAATTATTAATTTAATATTAGTAAAATGTAAATTATTTTATTTTACGTTATTTGTTTGTTTATTTATTTATTGATGTATTTATTGATTTTTTATTTTTTTTTGTTTTCTATTTATTTATGTATTTTTTTTTGTTGAAATATATTTTTTTTTGTTTTATATATTATATTTTTATTTGTAATTCTATCTTTATTTTATTTTGTTTGTTTTTATTTATTTTTATTTATCTATTCATATTTTGCTTTATTCATTTATTTGTATTTTTTTTAAATTAATTTATTTATTTGTTTTTATATTTTTTTCTAATATTTTTTGTATGATAGCATTTAATTTTTGAAAATAAAATAAATATATAAATTCAAAGTTTAAGTATGATTTAGTTATTTTTAACGTTTAATTTATTCGATAATAGGATTTAGCAGAATAGGATAGACTCACAAAAAGCATTTCGAACTTAAGCCAACAACATCTGTCCAAAGACAATAAAATCCCATGCTAATTATGGCCGATGGCACTAAAACCTCCATGTTGACGTATAGGCAAGGGAAGCAGCTATTCCAGAATATAAGATACTTTTCTTACAACGAGTTGCAGAAATGCATCGTCAACAGCTTTAATTCCTGGGTAAATGTGTGAACTCCCCCTCGCTTTCCTTGTGCATCATTAAACATTTATCAATTGCAGATATTGGTCCTAGTCTGGCTAACAACTACTATATGGGAAATAGTGAGCTGCTATTTAAACAATATGCAATTGTTACTTTATTAGTTGTCATAATTAATATGCTACTTAATTAATGCTATTACAACTGTTTTCAAGTAGTTATAACTAAACCACTAGCCCTTTCAACTAAGCAAGTCTGAAGTATAACAAAAATGTTGCAAATATCATGTTGGGGAATATAGAGCAGAGGGTCCGGAAATAGACTATCATGAATATTGGGGAAAATATCGTCCAACATCATCTTGCGGAAAATATCGTCAAGCATAAAGTTGGACCTGAAAAACTTGGAACAACTTGGAAATATTGACGACTGGAAAACTTGGGAAAAATTTCAACACTAATCATAAGCAGTTGGGTTTTGAGCACTGCAATATTTTGCTAGAGGGACCTTGTTTGGTACATGCTTCCATATATGTTTTGCAAGAAGCTTTGGTAGGATGACTCATTCCGGAGAAACATATGACTTGTATATGATTCAAAGGGAAGGAATTTACCCCCCTCTCATGAAAATTTTATCACGAAAGGTAACATTTTATTGTAACTTTTCAGTATTAGAACTACCTCCAGCAGTGATGAGGACTTGCATTTCAGCTCAAATCTCACTATTCCCATCTTCAAGCCAGTCAGAGTTGAAGTTGCACTGGATATAATCCATTGCAGTAGTGAGCACTGAGCACATCTTCTACGAGTCTTAGAGTATTGTGGTATTTACATTCATAGGTTGAACATTATTTTATTCAGATTTCCATGCTTGAATTTCTAGGATTATTAGAATCAATATTTAATATGTCGTTAAAGCAACCAAATCCCCTTTCAAGAGATGAATCATCTTTGAACAACCTGTTTTGGGTACATGTTAGCTAGAACATCTTTTCCTGATATTGTCTTCTTGTGCAAGCTTTGTTAGAAACCGCAAACTTTTTTTGGGATTTTCAAAGATGCTTCTGCATCATGTCTACACTGACCTCTTACCTAGGCTGCTACATGACCCAGCAGTAATGGGAGAATAGTTGGAAATGTTTTCATTCAGAAATAAAGCAAAGAAAAGCCCAATCGATGCGATAGATAATAGCCATGCTAATTTTAGATCTAGCTATGATAGTGGACACATCCCAGTAAATCTAAATCTAGATAGAGATGTGTTTCAAATTAAGATAAATTAGTGAACCATTGGTGTCGTCTCTGGAGACATGCTATGTACAGCATGGAGAGATGTTATGTTATAGGTGCACAAACATAGCATAGCAGCCTGTTTGTGAGATTTATGATGAAATAGTTGTACTGGTGCAGCTAATATTCCGAAATTACCAGAAAATAATAATAGTAATAATTGAGTCATAATCCAATAAAAATGTCAAGAAATGGGAATAGATGGAGCATACATAGATGAAATAATTAATGGTCTCATAACAGGAAGAAAATTTGTAAAGGTTCCATTGAAAGAAAGAGTGAGTCATAATCCAAGGGATATGGGTACAGCCATGGATATGGGTGAAGGTCCAGCAGCTGCATTGGTGGAGCAACTGATAGCACATGAAGCTGAAACGGCAAGAGACAGAACATCTGATGGAACCCAAAAGTTAGAAATATGATAATGTATATTAGAATTAAAAAGTGACCATGAATAATGGAAGAGGTTTTTTAGATAGAAAATAAGCAAGCAAACACAAAATCAATAAATTGAATTTTCAGATTAATCTCTTGTCACCAAAAGGGCAAGTTCACTAACCAGGTTTCTCTTGTTTCTTCATTCTTGAATCAGTCTTGGCGATTCTCTCCTGCTTCTGTGGAAATAATTTTCTTGAACCATTATCATTTCCTCGCATACTGTCTACCTGACTTTCTTCCTCAATTTTTTCCACCTTTATATGTTGTTCAACAACACTTTCCTCGCTGAGGTCTCCCTTACAAGAGCTCTTCTCCCTTTCTTTGTACTCCACACCATCTTCCCTTTTCTCCTGATCTCTTACTTCATCTACTGATATAAATTTGCCTTCAAATGAACTGCTGACTCCCATATGTTGAAATCACAAAGCAGAATTTAGACAAAATACTTCAGAAATGGCATGCATTGTTACCTAAAGTGTACGCAATAAACTTCTATACAGTAATATACTTCATCCTTGTTGTAGGCAGTTTATCCCATATTTCAAAAAGGAGGAGCTGTGTGAATGAGGTTTTAAGAAAGACTGCTTGAAAACCACTTTTTTAAAGAATTTGATTAAAAGTATAGATATTAAGATGAATCTTATTATTCTTGACTAATTTTTTTAAATATTTAAATTTGTAATAATTTTATGTAATTTTTATAAATTTAAATATTTGTTTTTATAATGTGTGAAAAAGGGACCAAGAAAAAAACATTAAGCAGCTACTTGGTTTCGCCAAGAATTATATGATCCAAAAGAGAAGCAATGGAGGAAACGCGCTAACAATCAGCTTTACAAAACCCTATATCTATAACTTGTCAATTTGAATGAACACTCAAAAGAAGAAGTAATAACTGCAAGGCCTTTTTAATAGAAGATCTAAACCCTATAAGCATTTCATGAATGCTTGAAAAACATTTGCAAAGCTAAAGAAAAGAAAACAATAATGTGTAAAGCGAGCCCACCGTTATTATATTTAATTTTTTGAAAGAGAAGGCAAATCCCTATAAGCCAACAGGTAGCATTAATAATCTATATTGCACACAGATTTAGGGCCACAGAGAAGATATAAATTCACACAGTACTGGGTTATCTAACTAAAAGAGGATAATCAAGGTGATTACTAAAAAGTAAGAAAATCTTTTGTAAAAACCCCTTCGTCAATATTAAAATTAAAATTTCAAAAAGTGAGGAGGCCTTTAGTTCTGCAACTATTCTTGTTAATGAGCCGAAGTAGACTGAACCTGAATTAATGATGAGATACAAAACCAATCTAGATGAATATAATTCATATCCATCAATTCATACTGAAAAAAAATGTACAGACAAAAATACTGTGCATGTATTGTGCATCGCCAATATAGGGCGATCCTACCGATCTCGACTGCACGTCATGGAAAATTTTTTTTTAACAAGGAATTGCATTTAAAATTCTATAAAGGACAATTTCAGATTCAAAATATGATTTTCCAGGTAAACTGCAACCTGCTTGCTCGGATTCTAGCCCAGGGTTTGAACCTATCAGGTAACCAAGGTGAAATCCTATTTGGAAACATCAAAAGACGTGTGCTGATAAAATAGCCTAGATATAAACGCAAGCAACATATGCGGAAGCAAAATCCTTCCTAATTACTGCAGTTTCTCGCCATATTGTGCAGACTGTTCAGATGCTAAATAAAAAACATGAAAACTAACATTTACAAAAAGGCTTATTCAAAAGTCATGAAAAAATACAAAAACTAATGAAAACACACAAAACACGGCCGGAACCGAAGTTCCAGGTTTGAAACCCTCGGTTCTATTTAAGCATTTCTCTAATCACCAAATATTTAGCCAAACGACCTGATTTAGACAAAAATTGAATGATAAAACCCTCGCTGACCATGTAAAAGACAATCAAGATCAGGCAGAGAAACTTTAAGAGCGTTTTAGAAGAAGCAGCAAATTTAAGAGGAGATGGCTCAGAAATGGTTCTGGATTTTTTTTGTGGCTCAAAATTGCGCAGGGAAGCAAACACATATAATATTGAAGTTGAATTAACGACTTGGATCATGCGGCTCAGATCCAATGGTCTTGCAGCATCATAAACTAAACGGAACTTATGAGAGATAGTGCCGCCGCAAAATTGTTTGGTTTAAACCATTATTTACAAAATATACAGTTATGATGCATTACAGCATCACTCAATCTTTTCTCAAGAAACTGTTATAAGTGCTTTCATAAGAAGTTTTTGGTTTTCAAAACCATGGGTGATTTTGTCAAAAGGGTGTAATGGTGGGACCCAAAATACACCATTCGTTCGTTTAAATTTATAATATTAACAAAAATATTTATAATATTTACTGATGCATGAAGGGCATAGGGGGCCCTGAAAATGGGCTCTGCAATTACAGAGGACTCAGGCAGAGGACATGGGGCAAATGGGTTGCTGAAATTCACGAACCCAACAGAGGCACTCGCCTTTGGCTCGGAACCTTCGCCACTGTAGAGGAGGTTTCCATTGCCTAAGATAAAGCTACCAGGGTGCTCTATGGTTCCTGTGCTCGTCTCAATCTGCCTGAACCGAGATTGAATTGTGAAAATGGCACCAAAAATGAGGCCAATCTGGGCAGCTTTAATGCCACAGCCGCTAGTACCAATTTCCGCATCGATGCTCCTGAGCGGACTTTTCAGCTTTCTTCTTCAGCAACCAAGCGTCGAAGCGCTCACCATCATCATCATCCTAAAAAGGTTTGTTTTCATAGGAATGTTGTTAGACAGAGCTTCAGAGATCAAGATCACAATATTAGGAACAACAATGAGCAGTTACAACATTTTTCTGATTCTGTTAATTCTGGGTCTCTTGATTTTATGTCTGCAAGCAATTACGATGGTGAGCTACTGGGTTATCATCATCACAGTGCAGCCATTGTTGCAGCAACAACAAAAAGCAATAGCAGTAGCAATGACAATACATGTTATAATTATCATAACAATATTATAAAGTTAACTGGTTTTGATGATCTCAATGCAGGGAAGGGGACCTCCTAGTTCCCTGCTGATCATCCTCATGATCACCAGAGTACTCATCCTAGTATTGATGCAATGGAACTACATGGCAATTATAATTTAATAAAGAGTGAATGGAGTTTCTTGGCTGCAGATCTTGATTGTTCTTATTCCAGCAATACTGAATCAGAAAATCACTGCTGACTCCCATCTGTTTAAATCACAAAGCATAATTTAGACGAAATACTTCAGCAATGACATGCATTGTTACCTAAAGTGTCTGCAACAAACTTCTATACAGTAATATACTTCATCCTTGTTAAATAACATTAGGAGCAGTGTTGGAACATCTCCAATTCATGTTCCTTCTTGGTTTTCATTTAAGCATTTGACAATGAACTTGTTCTTCTTCCTCCTCCACATGTATGCCAACTCACAGAAAGCGCCCACCTACATATTATTATCTGGTGAAATCAGCATCAGCATCTGCCTAATAATTGTGAAAATCAATGCCCTTCTGATACAGAGTTAGTCTCCGAAGAGAGCACTTTTCTTGCTGGTACAAACCATATCATAGTTTTGTGTTCATTGTGTACAGGAACCAGGAGTTAAAAAATCCCCAAATCGTGACCTAATTCAAATACAAACTTCCATAGATCGCTTCAAGAAAACAGCCAAATACTCATTTTTTCCCTTGGAGACAAGCTGGACCCACTTACAGTGAATGATATTATGACTCCCACTCCAAATACTGTCAACAATCTCCTCAAATACAGGAATAAAGCACCCTGAAATAATATAGAACAAAACACATGCCAATTCTTAAACATCTTAGCAATTATTTTCTCCTTTCAGTTGACCATGTAACTAAAAAACAATTTTCATATGTGTATCTACAATCTGTTAAAAGGGGTAAATGTTAACCTGTAACTATATCCACTGGGATAAGTTGATAAAGAAAAGGCTAGCTTACCTTTGCAACTCAGATTTGTAACCCAGCCAATGATTGTAACAACATGTCGATTGAAAATTAACTACATTCCAACAATACTAAAATAAAATATAAACAATGGAAAATAAACACAATGCAAACCCTCATCCAATATCAATCATAGCAATCATATTTTTTATTTTTAGCCATGAAACTTGCCCCAAGGAAGGTAAAATATCTCAATGTCAAATCTATAACTTTTAGCCATGAAACTTGGGCCATGGCAGGTCAAACAGTTCAACGTTATGAATGCTATAGTAGAGTATGAATGCTATAGTAGTAGAACATGAAAAGAAAAAAGACAAGATTGCACATGGCTGTAGACTCTAATGCTTGGAAAATGCAGTATCAGATATTTACTTTGATAGCAGTACCCATGCAGTACTGTGGCAAAAATGATATCAGTGGTTCCTATTTAAGGCAAACATACTCATGATAAATTCTCATGCCAACATTTAAGAGACAGATTTCCGTAGTTGAGTGAGTGCTCTCATTCATACTCTTCAAATTCTAAAATCACTAGTCATAGTAATGATTTTGTAAGATCCAAACAAACTAACAACACCTCCACATTGACAACTTTAACACCTTCACATTCCCTTCATTCAATTCTAAAAGCTACTACACTCACCATGTGTTGCTTTCTTAGATGTCCATATAATCTACACAACGTTGCGGAATCTCAAACCTACTTGTCTAGACAAAACAGCAGGACATGATGGCCTTCAATATCAACGAAGTTTTTACTTTATAGATTGTGCATAGCTGTACTGTAACTCTTATGTATAAATTTGAATAGATATTTAAATTTCCTTAACATCTAATCAGATTCAAATAATTGTATGAAACAATAAAATAATTAAATCATATATGCTAATATCACTAGCAATTGTTGAGGTGCCAAACATTGTTTGGAGAATGTGGATAATAATTTGGTGTTTGGGCTTTATCCACAAAAGGTAAAGAATTGACAATATTATATTGGTGCCGGAGGTGATCCATACAAGCATAAGTAATAAGGAAAAAGGAATGGTTATGAAATTGGACATGGCTAATGCCTTTGAGCATGATAGACATTTTTTTTAATGATGTCTTACATCAATTTGGTTTTACATATTCTTTTATTCATTGGATTCAGACTTGCATAAGACCCCTTTAGATTTCCCCCTTAGTCAATGGAAGATCAGCATGCATCGTGAACCAATTGCTACTGGAAAAACCATTGTCACGTGAACAACCATTGTGAATTGAACCAACAGCTAATCACAGGAAGAGAAGAACCATTGCTCGCCCACCCGAGCCTATACTCTCGAGACCGAAGCTACGTCTACCTCCATGCCATCATTACCACGCCTACCTTGACTAATTCTACTGAACAAACCAAGCAAGTAGTTCTCTTTGTTTTCTTCCAATCAGTGGCCTAACCCAGTAAGTCTGGTTGTCACCCCTACCTCTTAACTACGGGTGATAAGCCCCACCTCTATGCTAAAATTTCATCCTTGCGTGTGGTAGCACAAAATCTATACCACAAATCTGTTTTTTTATGATAGATGGATAATGAGAACTATGATAGATGGATATTCATAACTAAAATTAATTATAATGGTACTATTAGCAAGTACAAAGTGCAAAGTGCAGTTAGTATCCAAAGGCTATGTGTAAAGGGAAGGAATAAATTATGAATAAGTTTCTTTACCTATAATTGAGATTACAACCATGAGAGTCGTGCTAGATATTGCAATGTGTTATAAATTTTCTGGTCATAAGATGGATGTAAAAGCTTCTTTTTTGAATGGGTGATAGATGAATAAATGGAACAACCACATGGATTCATGGAACCTATTTGCAGAAAATATTGTATGAGTTTGAGCAAGCACCTAGGTCTTGGTAGGCATAGATCAATGATTATTTAAGAGAACTGTGATTCTGAAGATGTGATGTATATTCAAATTTGTATGTATAAAGTTTAAACCACTACAAGTGGAAGATTTTTATTTTTTGGACAAGAACAATGGATAGATTTATATTAAAAAATGGTGTGGACAAGATGAACAGTAAGAGAGTACAAAAGGTGGATTAGTTGTAAAACTATCTATTTCTCAAGAATTCCCATGAGTTAAAAAAGACTGCCAAGCAGCTGGGCTACACATATTGTTCGGTGTACAAAACTAAAGATTATAGGAGTACAGGCCTTAACAAACTAGTAAAGCAAACATACTACTTTGAAATGCATTCAAAACACTTGTAAATCCTCATTATCACCGGGGGCTCCTATTTTATTCCTTTCGTAAGCAAGGGGTAAAAATTTCCATTTCCTTTCTCAATATGACCGCACTATTCCCGGACTAAAGATTCCTGGTGCAAGCAGTGTGTTTTCTTTGGTAACTGTTACACGGGCCAATGATAAGGCCAGTTCATAGAGAATATTGCAATGAACAGTAGTGGGTCTGTCTGCCACAACAACAGTACTTTCATTCTCTGAAATGTTAGCTTCTTTCTCTGGAGGTGCCTGAACAAAAACCCATCAGATAGTTATTTAGATTACCGCTCTATCTATCGGGAAAGTCAGAAATAGAAAGTTGATTAAATTGAAAAAAAAAATACCATCAAGTCTATGTCCATTTTCTCTAAAGAAGCAGTCTGAGCGTCCACGATTGAAGGAGACCTGTCCAGACAGAAATCCAACAAAGTAGCTTAATGAACTGGGCGGAAAAATTAATCCTAACTATAGAAAATTGCATGCATGTGGATCTGGGGCACTCCTTGTTGTGAACACTAAGACTAAGGTTGATATATTTTGGCAAGATGGCACAACATCCTTTGGGATAGATTCCAAGGTTTTGTTTCGTGTGGATAATCTTGGTGAGCATGATTTCTGGCCTGAACAATATGTGCTGGAGAAGGGCTCAGAGGAGGATGGAGAATATCTGGAATCAAAGCGTGTAGCAGTTGTGAAAAGTGTCAATTCAAAAGAGTGCACAACTATAGTGAGGTGGCTGAAACCTATGTTGCAGCCGAAAGACCCTAGAGAGTTTGACAAAGAAGAAGTGGTAAGTGTGTATCAGCTAATTGAGCACCCAGATTATAATTATTGTATTGGGGACATTGTTATTCGACTGCCCTCTGTTGCAGAGCTACCAGAAGTGTGTGGTGTTGTTGAATCATCAGTTGATCATAAGGTGTGTCAAAGAATCTCACAACTTGAGAATTGTATGAAAACAGAAAATGATTCAAACATTGAGAAAGATTGTGAAATGGAGCCAAAACCTGATAAAAAAAATATTTCACACCAACCAGTTTATAAATTCGCCCATTTAAATGTAAAACTGTATTTTTGAACATGGAGGTACAGAAGAGAAGTGCCTTTACATTACATCAACCAATTGATCACACACAGACAACTTTAATATATGCATATTTCAAACCAAACGGTTTATGAATTCGCCCTTTCCAGGGATGTGTAAAATTGTCTTTCTCATGTTTTCTCACGTTTCTGGAAAATCCATATGAACATGCCTAGCATCTTCACGATTTTGACATATTTCCATGCCTCGCCTCTTCCCCATTTTATTTTGAAAAATTTCAATGGCCCTTCTCTTCATGATTTGATTTTGACATGTTTCCATGGCCTTTCTATTCACGATTTGATTTTGACAAATTTCGATGGCCCTTCTCTTCATGATTTGATTTTTCCTCAATGCTTGCACATAATCTCTACATAATCGCATATGAAGGTAAATGCAAACTGAGATCCAATTAGCAGAGCATATTTATCTGAATGAAAAGCCTCCACAATGCATTTACCTACAAACTCCAAGAATCATTTCTACATCCACTGAAACAGAGCCACTGGAATCTTCCATTACTCACACAATTTATCTCCCCCTCCACACAGAAATGCATCTCCACAAATGGAAGCCAACTAAAATCCCCAATTCCAATTCCAATCCCAATCCCAATCCCAATCTCAATGGAGCAACAACAACAACTGAGTTCAGTTGCAGAACAGACCACCGTACCTACCACATGCAACAACAGTTTGTTCGACCAACCACGCCACCAAGAACAAGAAAACGAAATAAAATATAAGGATATAAAGCAATTATTTACCCCAAAAATGCCCTACCCTAGGGTTCCTCTGTTGGATTCCCTTATGGAAGAAGCCGCGCCCCATGCCTCCACAGGCAGATGTGCCTCCACAGGCAGAGGTTAATTGCAGCTTTTATTGTTTTGGGAAAAAGCCAGACTTTCCTTCTTGCCAACAGAGAACACTGGAGATGAGTGCACTTCTTCAGTTTGTAGGAAATTGGGAAGTTCATTCCAGCAAAACCATTCCAGCGTTGCCAGGCAAGTATATTTTTATAAAATACTCGATACCCCATCTGGACTCCGCAAAATAGCTTTTCTTCCCAAACATTACAGCGAAGCTAGGCCAGAACATATCACGACATTCATTTATGTTCGATGTGGTCATTCTAAACCCCCAGTTGCCCCTTCCCAGTGGTCGTGTTCTAACCAAAGCACACTGGGAAACCAATGTTTGAGGAAACTGTTGATAACTGGTTGAAATCTGGCTGAAAACTGGATCTTACTTGGGACCTCTGAAAATATATATAGATCCTGCGGGCAAGGAACAGAAGGGCGGTTACAGAGCAAAGACGTCGCAGGGTTCAAGTCGTTGTTCAGTTGCGTGTCTGACACACAAAAATTTGAAACTGTGAGCTGGTAAGAGGAGGAGGTGCCAAATGTCATATTTTCACTGGCTGGAAGGGCGATGAGAAAGCCCTCTCATTTGCTCGAGTGAACAATGACATTTAGCCAAAGCCAGCAAAGGGAACGCCTTTCGGCGTAATAACGAAAAGAGGCGTGTTTTTAAATGATTTATGTAACGAGTCTTTTAACTATTGTAAATAAGTTATTTTATCTATGTCAAATGTAAATTAAATTTTTAATTATTTATATTTATTTAATGTAAAAATACAGTTTTGTTAGAATATAAAAACATTTAAATTATGACAATATTTATATATGAAATTTATAATTATTTTTTATAAAATTTATAATAAAAATATTCTCACCCTATTAGGTTATCATTTTAAATAATAATGTATTAAATTTAGCATGATTTTTTAAATTTGATAAATAAAAATAAATTTAAATAAATTATTTTGTTGGTATAAAGATAAATTTCTGAGGACTTATTTTCAATTTGAGGGTAGAAGGGGTGGTTACCATTATTTTAATTGATTAAAAAGGCAATAATATTTAGCATAAATTAACTAATGATGATGACAAAAGTGTTATTTGGATCTTAATAAAGGAAATAAACTAGCAATTGTTCCAAAAGGTATAAAGATAAGTCAATAGGATTGTTAAATAAAAAGGTGTACTTTGATTTCCATAATCAAGTAAATAATAAATTATATCTATTTGTGTTTTGAACATTATAGAGGGGGTGAATATTAGTAGTGTTTGATGACAGTCAACACTTATAAAAATCATTACTAATCATCAACAACTCATTATAATGAGCTCCAAGGGTAAAATATTTACTACAAATTCTTACAAATATCTTGAGTGCCAGCGATATCCTTAAATCTATTCGGATAAGTGAGATGTGATTTGATTCTTCACATTAATTATATATGTTGTTTCATGAATCCATTTATATTTATTTGAATTGAAATTATTATTATCTAAGAATCCTTTATACAATATTAATTTATCATAGTTCTTTTTGTAGGTACATAATTTTTTATTGGAATGTACATGAACTCAATATATATATATATATATATATATATATAGCATATAAATAAAAATAAAAAAATTACCCTTACAAATCATGTTAATTTCTAAGATTCCAAGCCTTTACCTTGTACTGAAATGCCAATAATGAATTTTTTTCTCCCTATTGAAGTTATAACACCAATATTCGAACATATAATTATATATTTCACTGCCATATTATATTTCAATTTCATTAGTCACATGTGATTTCCACGTATACGTGTCTCCAGCTCATATTTACCCTCTCCATATATATATATATATATATTAACTTTGATTAAATGATACATAACTATGGTTATAATTTTCTCTACGACACACACAAATTTTTTCAGTACTGAGGGTACCATTTATCATTTCAGCGATAATTTAGATATATACCACAAATCCGATTCTTTAATTTCGGATTTAATGATTATGAATAATGCATGTGATAATCGCAAATGTGGAGGACACCTATTTTTTCATGCACTGTTGGATTGTAGGGGTCTCGATCTACGGGTGAGGGTTTTTGGGTCTTGTCTTAGGTTAATGACCCCTACCAAAACCCTACCCATTATTTCATTCTCAAGCTGGCTCTGCGGCATTGCATCTCTGCAACCATTCCGCAACCTCAAACTGTTTGGCTCTGTAGCTCTTCCGCTTAGCGCTGGCGATTATATTACCTCCACCATGGTGAGTTTTCATCACAACCTCTCATGAAGCTTATGTCAAACTTACTCACATTCTTCGCCTCTGTTTTGTATGCTAAAAATGATTCTCGCGTGGTCCTTTCAGGACTTAAGCAGCTTCTCTGTCACATTTTGGGACTCTTCTCCTTAGATGGGTTCGGTTCTGTGGTCATGGATTCAAAGGTTTCGTCCTGTTGCTCCGGTGACTCGAAATGTAGCTACCCACGTCTCTACTGCTCGGTCACAGCTACCTCAACCTCAACAGGTAAGTTTAGCCATTTTAATTTTTCCTCCGGTTTTCTATCATAATTTTATTTTCCATTTTTCTCTGTTATTTTTTATGAGAAAATCTATGCTCGATGTTTTTGGTGTAGGAGTGGCCGCCGCTACTGCAAGACAACTCGTTCAGGTCTGTGAAACTCTTAAATATGTTATCCTCGTCTCCATATCAAGTTCGGGTAGTTAGGGTCTTAACCTGCTGATTATAGATGGTTGTTATGGCGTAGGTAACCCTTCGGTCTTAACCCTGTAAGACACAAATGCGGGTACCCTTCTATTTGGAGCTGCGAGGATTAAACTGGCCCTCAAGTGATTCCTTTAATAGCTACTTTGAGTCTCGCGGAGGTCTTACAATGTTTTCAGCATTTAGATGTTCGGCTCGGTTCCATGGTCATTTGACTTATAGAATTCTAGATACAAGTCTTTTTTTGTTAACTTAATGAAGCACTATCCTTTGGTTTACTCTGTAAACTCGAGTCTCGTTCAGAGATATTGGTTGCATACTTGTATAATTTTCGAGACTCTGATCTGTAATCTTTAAGGGTTGCATGTCCAGTTTTTGTGTCAGTATGACCTATTTATGAGGAATGGCGAAATTAAACATTTTATAAAATTTAAAGCGGGCAGTTTGGACTTGTATCTTTAACGATAACCCTTCAGTTTTTTTTAAAGCTTCAGTCCTTCCCGCAACATGGAAATGCTGTTTTGTTACAGTTCAAATATTTATGTACATATGCATAATATATAGTACTATTTCCCTTTCTATTGAAGGAATGTTTTCAAATGAATGCTCGTGTAGAGTGATTTACAATATCTTACTGTAACATAGTTATACCCCATGGTTTTACTTCAGTATTTTGTACAAGAGAAATCTTCTTTATAGATATATGCATGTCACTCTGTTTTTTCGAGTCTTTTAGAGTTTACACATTATTTAATATTTGTTTCTATTTCCTATTATTATTTTATTTAGGGATGCCCGGACCATCTACAGCGTGGATTTTTTCCCTCCTATCCACTATTCATGTATATAAAATATTTCTGGTCAACAACCTGCTCAGAGCATGGGTTTTGATCTTGGCCCTAAGCATACAGTTTACCAGGTCCATACCTCTTGGTCAATACTTTCTGTTGGGAATTTAAATTAGTTTTTCTTATACTATTCCCTTGACTGTCATACTATAGTTGTGAAGTGTAAGCTTTCATTACACAACTTATACTTAAAATTATGCATATTCTTGTTCTACCATACATCGGAAGGAAATTACATAGAATACAGATTTTTTTATAACACCAAACATCACAAAGTAAAATTCCTCATTTCATATTTTCCTAAAATTGTTACTACTAATTACATAGTTATGTCTACATAATACCATAATAAATTAGTCTATCTAAATATTCCAGCACAGAAGAAATCTTTCCAAACATTTAAATTTATAGCTCCTCTACTTTTCGGCAGTTTGTGAACTTATCTTATTTCCAGACTCGCTGATGATATCCACCCTACCATGAGAGAGGCGATAACGTCCTCTTCTCCCCTCGTGCTCCACACTGAGCCCAGTAGGTTGACAGAATTACCAGAAGATACCTCAAGACCCTTGGTACAATACTTCTTCTTCTTTCAATAATATTTGGGAATGCTGAGTATATTCCACTGGTCACTACCAGCTCAGGAATTCTCCACTCTCTCCCTACCTCAGTTCCAGAACCGAACCCCTTTTCCTCACTTTGATGTACCTTTATCCCCAGAGGAAAGGTAATTTTTTGTTAAATTTTTTCTATTCAACCACTTCTTATTTCTTGGAATACTTTTACCATCAAAATTTTTCACTTTTATGGAACCACTTTTCCATAACTAAACTTGATTTTCACAAAAAATTATTAATTAAAGTTCCTCAAGTAATCTTTCTCAAAAGGAATAAATGTTTTTGTTTCTTTAAAAATAAAATGACATAACAACTAGTTAGAATGTAAGTCAACTGTCACAATTTCCCCCCTTGGAAGTAAACACCATCCTCGGTGTTTAACTCCAGCTCAACAAAAAATTCTGGATAAGCCTCATGAAAAAAACCTTCATCTTACCAAGTGTCCTGATCTGAGCTGAAGTGATCCCACTGCACTTTAACTTGGGTGATGGTTCGCCTCCGGAGCATGATCTCTCTTTGATAGAGTATACGCTGAGGTTCAACCCAAAATTCAACGTCTGATGCGACCTGCATTCAACAAATCTTTGAGTAAAACACTCATAAAATTTAATATTTCAAAATAGGATTTTTAATCTTAACCTACCTGAATGCTTTGCTAGTGGATTACATGTTGTGGGTCATGTATGTATCGTTTTACTAAGGATACATGGAACACATTGTGCACCAGAATATGGCTAGGTAAAGCTAATCGGTACACCACAAATCCCACCCTCTCCAAAATGTGTAAGGTTCCACACAACCTAGGAGATAACTTCGCACAGGAGGCCCACCTTAGTGTACTCTTCTTGGGTTTAATCCTTACATACACATGATTTCCCACTTCAATTTATCGATAAGTCCTCTTCTTATCGGCATATACCTTCTGCCAATCTTGAGTGACTCTAAGATTCTGTATTATTTTTCTTACCGCCGATTCCATTTCAGCTAGCATCTTCATTCCAAGCATAAACTTGGTTTCGGGGCTGCTCCAATTAATGGGAGTACGACATTGTCGTACATAAAGAGCTTCGAAGGGGTTCATCTTAAGAGACTCCTGATAGCCATTGTTGTAGGAAAATTCTACTAAGTCAAAATATTCATCCCACTTTGTTGGCTACTGCATTACGTACATGCGCAACATATCCTCCAATATGTTCTTTACCCGCTAAGTTTGTCAACCTCTCTGATGATGATAAGCAGTGTTGAAGTTTATTTGGTTTCCCAAACCTATAAATAAGGTCTTCTAGAATGCTGAAGTAAACTTCATATCCCTATCTGATATTACCGTCTTTGGAATGCCATGTAGTCTAAAAATCTATCTCATAAAGAAATCTTCTATTTGCACAATTTTATAGGTAGACTGTACATATATGAAAGGTGCTACCTTGCTCGATATATCAACGACCACCATAATCGAGTCATTGTGCCTTTTTTATCTTGGTAAACCAGTAATAAAGTCTAGAGATATAAATTCCCCTTTCCACTCAGGTACTTGTATAGGTTGCAACAATCTGGCTGGATTTTGATGCTCCACCTTAACCTATTGAAACTCAAAGAATTTGTTCAAATATTTTGCAATATTTCTTCGCATACTGGGCCAAAAATAGACCTTTCTAATTGGTGTTAGAATTTTTTGGTATATTGGGTGTCCTGAGTAATTGCTACAGTGATAATCACTCTTGATCAACTCCTTCAAACCCATTTAATTGGGAATATATATCTTCTCTTTAAAGGTTAGAAACTGGTCCTTTCTAACTATGTATTCAAAAGGTTTTTCTTTCTTCTTGGATTCCTCCGCTTGCTACCATAAAACCTAATATTCAGGATCCTTCCCGGCTTCCTCTTTTATCTGATCTAAAAATTTACATTCAATCTCGTTATAACAAAGTTCATAAACACAATGTAGTTTTCTGCTTAAGGCATCTACCACATGATTTTATTTACCTTTTACATGTTGAATATCCATGTAAAACTCATTTAAGAAGACATTCCATCTTGCCTGACGAGAGTTTAGATCAGCTTTCTTAAAGTAGATGGTTAAGCTATTGTGGTCAGTTTTTAACACAAAATTTTTTCCTAGTAAGTAGTACCTCCATACCCAGAGTGCATGGACTACTGTTGTCAACTCCAAATCATAATATGAATATCGTTATTCATGCTCTTTTAGTTTTCTTGATTTATAGGCAACCACCCTTCCTTCTTGTGAAATAATCGCTCCAACTCCTTCTTTAAAAGCATCGGTACATACTTCAAATTCGTTATTGGAATCAGTTACTCTCAACTGGAGGCTATGGTCAAAAAATGTTTCAACTTATCGAAACTATTCTGAAACTCAATAGTCCATCTAAATATTTTTACCTTTCTTTGCAAATATGTAATTGGAAAAGAAATCTTTGAGAATCCTTCAATGAACCCTCGATAGTACCCAACTAACCCCATAAAGGATCAGATATCTGCCACATTTTGGGGTACTTTCCATTCCATAATAGTTTTAATCTTCTATGGGTCGACCGCTATTCCCTCAGAGAAAATGACATGGCCTAGATACTGGATCTTCTCTTTGAAGAAATCACATTTTCTGAACTTGGCGTATAACTGATGTTTCCACATTATCTCCAATACTATACTTAAATGTTCCTTATGCTCCTCCATGATTTTTGAATAAATTAAAATGTCATCAGTGAATATCAGAACAAATCTATCTAGAAAGGGGTGAAATACGCCATGCATCAGCCTCATAAATGTAGCTGGTACATTAATTTAACCAAATGGTAAAACCACAAACTCGTATGCCCATATCGGGTACGGAAAGCAGTCTTATATGTATCCTCGTCCTTAATTCGTATTTGGTGATATCTAAATATTAACTCTATCTTTGAGAATACAGTGGTCCCCTTCACTTGGTCAAACAAGTCGTCAATCCATGGTAGTGGATATTTATTTTTAACCGTTAATTTGTTGGGTTGCTTATAATCCATGCACATTCGCATGGTTCCATCATTTTTCTTTACAAAAAACACTGGTGCTACCCAAGGGGACACACTTGGTCAAATATATCCTTTATCCAATAATTATTGCAACTAGTTCGGTTTGCTATGGTACACTCATTCGATACGGTGCCCTTGAAACTTGTGGTGCTCCTTGCATCAATTCGATAGTAAAATCAATGTCTCTACTTGGGGGTAATCCTGGTACATCATCTTGGAATACATCCATGAAATATTTTACTATAGGTATGTTCTCCACCATAGGAGTATTCTCCTTAGAATTAGAAAAATTCACTTGGATGGCATACAACTGACATCCTTTCATGATACACTAACTCATTTGATAGGCTGTAATGGGACTCATCTATAGGGGTTTCTTGATTCCTTGTATCTCTTTACGAGTTCCATCTAGCATTCTATAATATATAATCTTTTATTTATAGTCTACTAGTGTCTAGTATTTCTCCAACCAATCCATGCCCAGTAGCACACTGTAGGATCCAAAAGGCAACACATTCAGATCTAGATTTAATTGCTGATTTCCAATTTCCAAAGTACAGTTTGGAATTTTGGCACAAACGTTTCTTTTTTCTCCAGTGGCTAGCTATACTAGCCAAGGGTTTTTGAATTTCTAACTTTGTAATTTACAAATTTCTACTATCTTGGAAATTATATAACTTAAACTTGCACCTGGGTCAAGCATAATAGAAATAGACTCTGAAAGTAACTTACCTTCCAGTTATATCATCACTGGTAATAATCTTCCTATCGGTCCTCCAAGTCTGCATTAATTATGGGTATGTTTCGGGCTACATCCCCCACAATGGAGGCTTCTTGTATATTTTCTACTGTATCATTTCTTCCCTGTTGCGGGAAGTTCTTATAATAGTGAGCCTCACCACATCCCCAACACTGTAGGGGTGGGTTCTGGCTTTGTCCTTGTTCATGTTTGCTGGAAGCCTTTGTGGGCTTCTCTTCCACATGCCAACGGGATCTTTGATGGTTCCTCCCAAAATGTATGCTCTCTGAATTCCTTGCAGAATTCTTAAAGTTATTAGTTCTTGAACTGTTGAAATTTGAGCCTCCTTTCCGCCCTTTTCTTGGCTGCCAGTTTTTTCCCAGTTCTCCTTTTTCCTTGGACTGCTGGAAACACATTCTCTCTTTACGAACTTCTTCATCCATGGTCCTTGTATTCATGAACTTAATTCATTCTTTCATGTGGGTCAGAAAACTACTCAAAAATTGCTGAACCTTAGACTTTTCATCCCTTAAATAAGGAACACATATTAACAGGGAAGTGAATTTGGTTATGTATTCATCCATTTTCATTTGTCCCAACCTCAAGTCGTGGAATTCCATGGAATTTTCATCATAGAGACGTTGTGTCAGATACTTGTCCTTGAAGTATTGTTGAAATGTGTCCCATGTCACATCCTGATCTTCAATACTGCGAACATTATTGACTTCCTCTCACCACAGGTTCGCCTTTTCTCTCAACTGATATATGCCCAATTTTGCCTTAAGGTTACTGTTGTACTCATAAACTTGGAAGTATTTTTTCATATTTATCAGCCTTGCTTCAACCACCTCCTCTACTTCTCCATCAAATGTAGGTGGCCTTTTTTTTGGAACTCACCCTGTATCTCCACTTTTTGTTTCTTAATTTCTTGTTGTTCTGACACGTTTCTAGACTCGGCTTCATTACAGTTTCTATTTTTGTTACTCTGATGGGAATGACTTCTTTCCATTCTATCATTGGTTTGATCCTTAGCTTGATGTTCCTTTTCTTCTTGAATTTCTCTATCATGACTGGGTTGTAGAACTCCTTGATTCTGCTTGTCAGAAAGGATTTTGAGTATCCTTTTCTGCACTTGCATCAAGTGCTCATTGTCACTCCTAACTCGGACAATTTCTTCTTGTAACTTCTGTACAATGCTTAACATGATACTGTTTTGGTGTTGCTGTTCGTCCAGTAGTCTACTAGTATGCTGGTGTTGATACACGCTTAGCTCAATCCACATTTCAGGAGTAATTTCTGTTTGGGTTTCGGTTGTAGGTTCCACTACATTTCGAGGTTTTTTCTGTGTCAATCCCTTCCTCATATTGTATGCAACAATTTTATTTCCTTGTTGTGCATCGTTTACACTCACAATTTATCATGTTAGGTGACCCTTAGGGTCTCAGCGTATGAATGATATTCTGATACCACTTGTAATGCCCATGAGAGTACAAATAAAAAAAAGAAAAAATTACCTTTACAAATCGAGAGTGTTAATTTCTAAGATTCCAAGTCTTAACCTTGTACTGAAATGCCAATAATGAGTTATTTCTCCCTACTAATGCTATAACACCAATATTCGAACATATAATTATATTTCATTGCCATATCATATTTCAATTTCGTTAGTCACATGTGATGTCCACGTATATGTGTCTCCAGTTCATATTTACCATCTCCAAATATATATATATATATTAACTTTGACTAAACGATACATAAATATCGTTATACTTTTCTCTACGACACACATAAAATTTTTCAGTATTGACGATACAATTTATCATTTCAGCGATAATTTAGATATGTGCCACATATACGATTCTTTAATTGCAGATTTAATGATTATGAATAATGCATGTGATCATCGCAAATGTGGACGACACATGTTTTGTCATGCGCCATTGGATTCTAGGGGTCTTGATTTATGGGTGAGGGTTTCTAGGTCTTGGCTTAGGTTAATGACCCCTACCAAAACTAATGCAGGGGCATTAGACACTAGCTAGCAATGTAGGAGTTTTGTCCACATTTTGTGGCTAAGGGGGTTCAAAATCACTTGAAGTTGTAACAACAAGGTGTCAATACCTTAGCTGCCAGTTGCATTTGACTCAGTTAGAGTCAGTAGAAGTCAAATAGCTTTAGTTCAGTCCATCTATCATGTTTCAGTTATTCGAATAAATTGTAGTTAGGCTTTTGATTTACCTAAAACGATCCTCATAGAGGAACCGAAGAGACAAATGTTGATGTATAAATGTAACCCTCGGATGCATTGAAAGGGAGGAGATTTTCGCAGTGAAGTTGTGTGTTAAGCATTTACTTTAGTTGAATAAAAGCCAATATTTTATTGACTATCTATGTGTGGTTGCCATAGAACTGCAGACTTCTAGCCGTAGTGGAAAACCCTGCCTAAAGAGAATTAGACTTGTTTTGTTGTTAACTAAGAGTTCCGGTCCCGAGGTTAGACCCTGAGTCTGTGAACCAGAGTGAATAGAAAGGATAGCGTAACCCTGAATTAAACCTTGGTCAATCACTATTCCAAAACTGAGAGTGGCTTTGCGAAACCAAACCACCCATATCGCACTGCTTTTGTGGGGTAAGCGGTATTTCCCATTGGACGCGATTCCATTAGCTACCTAACACGTGGCCTCAAGAGGTCTGGGGAAACTACCCTCATCGCATGCCATCGCGCGTTAAAATTTGACTGTGGGACCAACGCGATATTGATGTACGCCGTTGATCTGGAGGCAGGCTCATCGAATGGTGATCGAACTCGGAAGTAGCACAAAGTTTAATCAAAGGTATGGGCATATGTATTTAATTTAATTCCGCCGATTGTATGTGTGGGCCTGGAGTATATTAAAGTGTTTCATTTCCAAGATTGTCAGGTTATTAAAATAAGACAAAGGGATTAAGGTTGAAAGGTATAAGGTGGCGGACTTAGGACTGTCGCAGATTTATAGTGTGGGGGATTAAATTCCAGAAATATATTTAAAACTGTTAAATTCTAACCATGGGGAAGGAGATCATGGACAGAATTTAGAGACTAGCTCTCCTTGGGGGCCTGATTCAATTTTGTTGTTGTCAATTATGGTATTAGAGTTGTTCTTGAGTTCCTTTGCAGAGAATTAACATGGTAGAAGGAGACCTATTGCCAATGCAGAAGTGTTGGAGACCTTACAGAGGTTTGAGGCTAGAATGGATGCCATGGAGCTAAGACAGCCCAGAGATCCTGAAGACATCAGTGAACATGAAAAAGAAGAAGCTGAAGAAAATTCTGAGTTTCCTCCTGAGATGAGGCTCCTCAGAACTGTTCTGGGGTCTGCAGTTAAGCCCAAGATTGAAGTGTCAAGTTTTGCCGGAGGGCTGAATCCAGAAGAGCTGGTGGATTGGATTAATGAAATGAACAAGTGCTTTGACTATGAAGAAATGAGTGAAGACAAGAAGGTCAAGTTTGCAGTAACAAAGCTGAAGGGACATGTTGCACTTTGGTGGGATGGAGTGCAAGCAGAAAGAAGGAGAGCTCATAAACAACCTATCAAAAGCTAGACCAGAATGATGGCTAAAATAAAAGGTAAATTCTTTCCTGTGATTATCAGCTAACATTTCTTAAGCAAATGCAAAACCTGAGACAGAGGTTGCTGACAGTTAAGGAATACAAAGAAGAATTTTATAGAGTAAGTATAAGAGCTGGGCAGTTTCAGGACACACCAGGGAAGACTGCCAGATATGTGAATGGTCTCAAGCTGGAGATCCAAGATGAGATTGGTCTTCTGTCTCCTAAGACAGTTGAAGAGGCCTATCAAATGGCCTTGAAAGAAGAGGAGAAACTCCTGAGAAAGAAGTCTGCCAAAGGGAGAGGTACTTTCTGTGGAAAGGGAAGTTAGGGTGGTAGAGGAAAGCCTGCTACACCTAGAGATGGAGCTAACATTAGCTCACCTCAGACTGCATCTACAAAGGGTGATGTAAGAGGCAGAAGGGGTTCTTACAGAGGAAGAGGAAGGAGAGGAAGAGGTAGAGAATTGAGGTGCTATAGATTTCATCAAGTGGGACACAAGCACTATGAGTGCCCAGAGAATATGGGTGTTGCTCCAAGAAATTTTGTTGTTGCCCAGGCTGGAGAAGAGGCAGCAATTGAAGAAGAAATCCTACCTGAGAGGGGAGAATCCTTGGTGGTCAGTAAGGTCCTGTTGAAACAAACCAAGGAAGTCACTGAGCCTGCACAAAGGAAGACTTTGTTTAGGAGCATATGCAAAGTCCAGGGGAAATGATGCCAGCTAGTCATTGATAGTGGCAGCGCAGACAATCTGGTTTCCACTGAGGTGATAGAGAAGTTGAAGCTAAAGACAAGGGAGCATCCAAATCCCTACAGGGTGTCCTGGCTGCATAAAGGGCACCAGCTGATTGTAAAATAATAGTGTGAGATAGAGCTGCAAAATGGAAACTACAAAGACAAGGTCCTGTGTGATGTGATGCCCATGCATGTGTGTCACATACTGCTGGGTAGACCTTGGCAGTTTTACATAGAAGCAGTGCATGATGGCAAGAAGAACACTTACAAGTTCTTCAAAGATGGGGTACATCATACATTGATACCCATGGAAGAAGGAGAACCATCAAGTAGAGTGAATGATCCAAAGACCTTGTTGCTGAGCGGGAAGGAGTATCTACAACAGATTGAAGAAGAAGAGGTAAGCTTTGCTTTAGTTTGCAAGCCTAAGGTATTTCTTACTTCTACAAAGATTTTTGATTTTCCAATAGAAATCCAAGAGATGTTAGACAGTTATTGTGACATTGTTGTGGATGATTTACCTAATGAGTTGCCACCTGTGAGAAAGATCAGCCATCAAATAGATTTTATCCCTGGTTCAAATCTACCAAATAAGGTAGCCTACAGAATGAATCCCACAGAAAATGAGGAAATCAGGAAGCAAGTACAGGAATTGGTGGACAAGGGACTGATCAGAGAAAGTTTGAGTCCATGTGCAGTACCAGCAGTATTGAGCCCAAAGAAGGATGGAGGCTGGAGGATGTGTATTGATTCGATAGAAATCAATAAGATAACAATCAAGTACAGATTCCCTTTGCCCAGAGTTGAATATTTAATGTATTTTTTGAGTGGTACTAAATATTTTTCGAAGTTAGATTTAAAAAGTGGATATCATGAGATTAGAATAAAGGAGGGTGATGAGTGGAAAAATTCCTTTAAAATGAATGAAGGACTGTATGAATGGATTTTAATGCATTTTGGGTTGTAAAATGCACCTAGCACTTTTATGAGACGTATGAATTAAGTGTTGAAAGAATTCATCGGTAAATTTGTGATAGTGTATCTGGATGATATATTAATTTTCAGCAAAACTAAAGAAGAACATTTAAGGCATCTTAATTATGTCTTGAAGAAGCTGCACCAAGAGAAACTGTTGATAAACTTAAAGAAATTCTCATTCATGAAGGAAGTGTTCGTTTATTTGGGTTTTGTTGTCTCTGGAGAAGGATTGAAGATGGACCCAGAAAAGGTTAAGGAAATTGTGGAGTGGCCTTCACCCAGAAATGTTTTTGAGGTAAGATGTTTCCATGGACTTGCCAGTTTTTACAGGAAATTTATAAGAAACTTTAGTAAGATTAATGCACCCATTATTGAGACAATCAAAAAGAGAAAAAACCATTTAAATGGACTGCTGAAGTAGAGAGAAACTTTAAACTTTTGAAGCAAAAGATAACCGAAAAGCCTGTTTTGATTCTGCCTGATTTTACTAAACCATTTAATGTGAAGTGTGATGCCAATGGAGAAGCTATTGGAGCTGTGCTGAGTCAGGATGATAGGCCTGTAGCTTATTTTAGTGAGAAGTTGAATTACACCAGAAGGAAGTAAACCTCCTATGAGAAGGAATTCTATGCAGTTGTTCAAGCATTGAAAAGGTGGAGGCATTATTTGATGTCCAAAGAATTTGTATTATACTCTGATAACCATGCTTTGCAGTACATTGTACAAAAACTCAATTTAAATCATAAGCATGCCAAATGGGTTGAGTATATCCAAGGTTTTAACTTTGTTTTTAAACATATAAGTGGCCAAGCAAATAAAGTAGCTGATGCTTTGTGTAGGAGACACATGCTTGTTCAAGAAACCAATTTTGACGTTGTAGGATTTGATTTCCTCAAAGAACTGTATAAAACAGATTCAGATTTTAAGGAATCATTTGAAGCATGTTTTAACCCTGCTCTAATAGATAGAAGCCAGTGGTTGGATTATTTCTTACAGGAGGACTTACTATTCAAAAGAAACCAACTGTGTGTACCAAAATGTTCCATGAGAGAAAATTTGATCAAGGAGAAGCATAGTGGTGGACTTGATGGGCACTTTGGTACTGATAAAACTTATGAGAAGTTGATTCACTTCTATTATTGGCCTAAGATGAGAGCAGAAGTGGACAAATTTGTGAAGAATTGCAAAATCTGTCAGTATGCCAAAGGAAGGAGCCAAAATGCAGGATTGTACACTCCCTTGCCTATTCCAGACAGGCCTTGGGACATGGTGAGTATGGATTTTGTTCATGGTGAGAGGGAATGATGCATTCTTCGTTGTAGTAGATAGATTTTCCAAGATGGCACATTTTATTTCATGTTATAAAACTAGTGATGCCACCCATGTTGCTAACTTGTTTTTCAAAGAAGTTGTTAGGTTGCATGGGTTTCCCAAGAGTATTGTGTCAGACAGAGACACTAGATTTGTGGGCCATTTTTGGAGGACACAGTGGAAGAAAATTGGTACTTAAATAAGTTTTATCTCAGCTTATCATCCTCAGACTGATGGACAAAATGAGGTAGTGAATAGGAGTGTGGGAAATTTGTTGAGAATTCTTACAGGAGAGCATCCCAAGCAGTGGAATCATATTTTGTTCCAGGAAGAATATGCATATAATGACTCACAAAATAGAAGAACAGGGTAGAGTCCATTCCATATTTTTTATGGAATGCACCCTAGAGGGACATCAGAGTTAAGAAATCTAGGAAAGGCAGAGCTGAGGAGTGCTGATGGTGAGGAATTTGTTTCAGAAATCCAAGCCATACATGAACAAGTGAAACAACAGCTACAAGGCAGCAGCATTAAATACAAAGGCAGAGCAGACTTGAGCAAAAGAGAAGTCAATTTTGAAGTAGGAGATCTGGTTTTGGCACACTTGAGAAAGGAGAGATTCCCAAAGAAGCAGTATAACAAACTGAAGTTTAAAAATATTGGGCCATGCAAGATACTTAGAAAGTTTTTTGCTAATGCCTATGAGATTGAATTGCCTTCTGATGTTGGAATATCTCCCATTTTTAATGTTGCAGATTTGTACAAGTATGAAGATGATGGTGCAGAAGAAGAACCAACAGTCAGAGAATATATTGAATGGATATGTAACGCACCCCATTTCACACCACAAATTTTTTTTTCTATGCATTAATTCTTGTTGCTAGAACTAGCGCATACATTTAAACAGTTTACCCTTCCTATTGACTGTAGCAGTATAATTTAATTTGTCTCAATAATAATTTATTTATATCCATAATAGGACTTAATGCCAATGGCGTTTTGATTTAGACTTGCTAGCTCTTTGAACTTTTCTTTTTAAAGTTTTCACGTAGCATTCTATTGAGATCATTAAAATCTTGTTCTTAATATGGATTTTGGTTTTGTTCCATTTAAACACCAAGTGTGATTATGATATGTGTTATAGTGTTTCCATGGTTTATACATTCCTAGTCGTAGAGCTTTATAACTTTTTTTTGCACCCATGTATATACATTGGGACTATGGTCACATTCCCTTATATACTATGGGATTTTCGACCCATAATTTCCAACGTGGCTATGATATTATCTTCATGATGGGTTTGATTTTAATTTTTTCCAACGTTGAATGCAACGTATACTCCGTGATCATGGTTCATAATTGACGTTCAAGTGATATTTTTGTGTATTGTTCCGCGTCTCATGTCAATTTAATAAGAATGAATACTTTGTCTGTCGTGTATTGAGTTTCATTCTCATCGCCATTCGAGCCACGTACTTGAGCATTTACGTTCTACTCTTTTGAGATTTCCAAATCCATATGTATGGTATTTTATATTGGTTTACTGGTGAATCATCGAGCTTGTTTTATTGCTCTGGTTTGTGCTAGTACGTTTGGTAATAACTTTAGTACATTCGGAATTTATTGTGAAATGGATTGGTTCAAGTCATTCAGTCGCTCCTCTATCTGTGTCTGGATCGACGGATGGTTGCCACCTGTACGGTTGGATGTATCTAGGGTTTATGGCTCCAAATTTTTATAAAATACACCATCTCCATTCGGGTTTATTTCTTTGCTCTCTGTTCTCAGCGCGCTTTTCTTCCGGCCTCCTGCCCTGATGAGGCATAGGGCCACCTCTGCACCATGGCAAGAGCTTGGCACACGTCGACGCCTCCTCCCTCATTACCCAAGGTATGATGCTTAGCATGTTTAATACAAGCATTGTGTTTCTATGTCTCCAGATATTAAGTATGGTGGCTCGTATCATTTTTTTCTTTTCTTTTCTGTCAATGTTATGTAAGTCAATACGCCTGGACTTTCCATGGCACCGTATAAGGATACCAACGTTTTTTTTTCATGAGGATCTGTAGTTTGTAATTGGATGGATTTATCAAAATCCCCAAATCGCCTATGATTATGGTCTACAGCCCATACAGCTTCGTTGAATTGTCTTTCATAAAAATTTATTTTGTTCTGAGCGATAGATTATTTCTACATTTCATATCATACCAGGATTGATATTCTTGTCTGGTTGTGATACGATTTTTGTGAATTTTGGTTGACGTTGGATTGACATGGGAGATTTCTTCCCCGCGACATTCGTTCTTTCCTCTCGCCTGCATAAAAATTCGATTTCTTGAGTGTAGGCCACAGAGCTCTCGGCTCTCACTAATTCGTTCATTAGGGGAAATTTGAGGTCTAAAATGGGCCTCCTAAGAAAATAATAAAATAATAGCTAAACCAGTAAAATAATATTTATGAATTTGCAATTCATTTTTTGCACCAAAATCCATGTAACCATGGTTAAATTCAATTGAAAAGTTGTACCAAAATAAAATTAATAAAAAATTGTATTGATGTGACTATAAATAAGAATGATCTTTTCAAGAAAAAATCATTATCATTGCACAACTAATGCATTTGTACTTTGTACTTGAATAACTTAAAATAAAATATAAATATAAAATCATAAATTTAAATTATAGAATATACTATTAATTAAAATGTATTCAAAAAAGTGTGAAATGACAATAATAATATTTTATTCAAGAAATTTTTAAATGACATTTATTATGAGTACTTTAATTTTTGACTTTAAAGTACTTAGAGCACTACCATTCTTAACAATTGAATTTTTATCCTCCATTGAGAATGTGACAAGTAAGTACCTTTAACTCAGGCAATGCCACCTCAACCTTTAGGGATGATGACATCCCCTAAAATGCGATTGATTCTCATAAAGTAAATTTTGATTGTACATTTTCCTTAGGAGGCCCATTTTAGACCTCAAAATTCCCCTAATGTCAGGCCACTCTCATTCGTATCCCCTACCGTAGGTATATGATGTCGACATTTTTATATATATAAGTTTTGTTTTCATAATTCTGAGGTTGTATTGTATTTTTCTCTCAGCGTTCGTTCAATACGACCCAATCATCCATGGAATGATGGAGAACTTCCATCGTATCTACATTTGAATGGCGTCCTTCCTTGATTCGTTTAGGTATCAATCTAGACGACTATGATATTTATTATTCTCGAACTTGTCATTCGAATTGGCACACAAGGTTTAATCATTTTCTTTTCTCTGTTGTAACTTGGTCAGGATTTCAGTTCACTCCAGTGCTCTCTCTTTCTCAGGTGAGGGAAAATTTTTAAATGCCCCTTTTTCCATTAACTTCTTCCACTAGTCGTTGGTTTACGATCGTTTTATTATTTCAGTTCGCTTACCCCCAACCTCACAACAGTCTCTAATTCATGTGGTCGTCGTGTTGTGCACAGGTAACGGACATGATTAGAAATCCCATGAAGTTACTTGTCGAGATATTTCTTATGACGTTTAAGTGTTAATGTGCACCCTGCTCCTATTCCAAGTCTGTATTCACCAGTTATTCTCGCACAAAAATGGAGGCATTGCTCCAGAACCTGTTCATTTCTATTTCCTAATTTGGTGTAAATTGTAAATTGAATCTATTGAGATTTAGACATTTGGATAATTTTGTTATTTATGTTCTGTCTGACAGTCGAGGGTTTGAATGTTTCACTTCAGAAAAGAACACTATTACATTATGCCCTGATATTATCTGATGGACTTAGATGGTTTTATATACTTCCTTTCCAGACATATATAAATTTTTACTTGAGCAATCTTTACCTAGTGTAAATTCCACATACTTTTTGCTTACTATGCATAATAATATTTCAGTGAGGTTCTTGTATCTGAAATTTCTATCTCAGTTAATGTGTAACTCTGTATTTCCAGAATCTACCTCACCACAATCTTATAAATCTGAGTACAGTATATATATTTATTCCATGGATTTTCCACTACTCATACTGTTGTAAATTTATCATATTCTGCTGATGTATAATTAGTTGGTTCTTTTCCCTATTGATAACTCACTATTATATCAATAGTAAGAGGTTGTCAACTAAAGAAATATTTCATGCTCTACCCTATTCTGGATGTCACCCATCTGGTTATTAATTGATCTAGCAGATAGAGCGATGGTAATGAAATAAAATGAGGAACTTTCTTATTTTCTTTTATGGTTTTAACAGGTTTTTTGGTGTCGCTCCGAATTTCAGGTGGAATATATATATTTCTGTGAACTAATATTGTTCATGGTTCAGCTCAGATTTGTTTTCCTCTTTTTTTTAGCAGTAGCTTAACAGATACACAAGTATACTCTTCCTAAGCTTTTATATCTATTTTGTTTGTACAACACTTAATATTTAAATGTCCTTCTAGTACAAAGAAAAAGCTTCTACTTCTAGATATATAGCTCATACCTATGTTAAATTAATACTGCACAGAAGCAGATTAAATTTATAATCTTAATGGATTATAGGAGTACATAAATCTCCAGATTTAAACCAGCACGGGTTTAGAGCTTCTGGATGATCTTCCCTATAATTTTTATTCCTACAACTATACAGAATGGAGAGGATTAATTTCTTCTCAATAATTCTATTAAATCTATGGAAGATCAAATTTAGATTTAAAATAAACTAAGATTCACAGTCAGAATTCATCCAGCAAGGTAATTCAGAAATTCAGCCATACATAAATATTCTAAGCATACCACTTCTGCAATTGACCAGTCCTCCCAACCTTAGAGTTCCTCTATCCACAGAACTCACCCCCGAGCTGGGATCATCTTCCAGAACATACCAACCTCTAATATGTTCTGGAATAGCTCATTTAAGCTTTTGCTCCACAAAGCCTGTTTCTAATTCTGTGTCCATAATTACAGGATTCTTTTCTTCCTAGGCTTCCCTTATTTAGGGACTTTTAAAGCTGCTTTCTGCTTTTCCTAGCTTTTTACCTCTTCCCAACTACTCTCCACCTCATTGGGGAAACTAGATTTTTCCTCAAAAATCTAATTTGGAAATAAATTCTTTCAAGGATTTTTGAAATATTTTTGGCGAATCTTAGCCTCTTTCCATACCTCATGGATTTTGCAAGTGATCTCATACTTCTCATTTGGTCAATATGCACAGAATTATTTTATTTATTTTTCAAAATTAAATACTTAAGTACATCGACAAAATACTTATCCATTGGGGTCCACTCCCTTTTGGATCTAAAGTTCAAATGTCTAACTTGAAGGAACATAAAACTAGGGGTTTTACATATTCCCCCTCTGAAAGCAAACACCGTCCTCGGTGTTACCAACTGGCTACTAGAGTTCCCTTTTTTTTACAAACAAATATGGATATTTTTGCATCATCTCAGCTTCTCTTTCCCATGTAGCTTCTTCAACAGTAAAGTGCTTCCATTGTACCTTTACTCTTGCTACTGTTCGGTTCCTCAATTCAATTTCTTCCTGCTCCAATATTTGAAGCGGCTCTGGAAGGAACTCCCCTTCTGGTTCCTCCTGTATCACATTCCAATCAACAATGTGAGATGCATCATGTATATATCTTTTTAACAATGAAACATGAAACACATCATGAAATTTAACATGGGGCGGTAATGCCAGCTTATAAGCCACTGGTCCCACCCTTTCTAACACCTCAAAAGGCCCACAATATCTAGGAGCCAATTTTGCACATCTTCCAGCATAAAGTGTGCTCTTTTTGGGTTTAGTATGTAAATACAAATGATATCCCACTTTTAATTCCCGATGAAACCTCTTCTTATCTGCATAGTTTTTTTGTCGATCTTGTGCTGTCTTGATGTTTCTTTGTATTTTTTTAACAATTCTTTCCATCTCTTGTAACGCATCTGGCCCTAACATTAGCTTATCCTCAGGTTGACTCCAACTCAAAGGAGTACGACACTTCCTTCCATAGAGTGCTTCGAAGGGACTCATTCTGATGGAGGATTGATAGTTTTTACTGTAGGCAAATTCAGCTAAATGCAAGTAGTCTTCCCATTTTGCTGGCCTATCCATCACATACATTCTCAACATATCCTCCAAAATCTGATTTGTTCTCTCTGTCTAACCGTATGTATGAGGGTGATAGGCAGTGCTAAAATTCAGCTTAGTGCCCATGCCCCCAAATAGCCCTTTCCAAAAAGCTGCTGTGAATTTAGCATCTCTATCTGAAACAATCATCTTTGGGACCCCATGTAGCCTTAATATTTCTTTTAGGAGCACATCCGCTACTTGGGCTTTCCCAAAAGTAGATTTCACAGGTATGAAGTGTGCATATTTTTTTAAAGTGTCTACTACTACCATAACTGAGTCATGCTAGTACTTGGTTTCGGGTAACCCTGTTATGAAATCTATAGAAACGGTATCCCATTTTCATTCTGCAATCGGCAAGGGATTTATAAGACTAGCAGGATGCTGATGCTCAACTTTAACTAGTTGACACTCCATGCATCTAGCCAGATATTCTGCTACATCTTTTTTCATTCCTGGCCAAAACAATTTCTTTTTCAAAGCTGTTAGCATTTTCTGATATCCAGGATGTCCTGCATACGGTTGTTTATGATATTCATCTAGCATTTATTTTTTCAAAGTTTCGACATTGGGGATGTACAATCTGTTTTTGTAAAAAATAAGCCCTTTTTGGTTTTGAGTGTATTCAGCCATTTCTTTCATTAGTATTTTCACTTGTAGATTCTCAAAATTTGGATCTTGGTATGCTAACTTTTTCACTAGTTCTTCTAAATCAAAACTAGCACTGCTTCTGATGCTGTTAATGTTTTGACAAGCATTTCTGCTCAGTGCATCTGCAATTTTGTTTTCTTTCCCCCTGATATGTTTTATGTCTATGCCAAATTCACTCAGAAAAGACAACCATCTGGCTTGTCGAGCATTCAAATCAGTTTGGGAAAAGAATTATTTAAGACTAATATGATCAGTCATCAATGTAAATTTCCTTCCCAGAAGATAGTGTCGCCACATCTTCAAGGGATGGATTACAGCAGCCAATTCCAAATCATATGCACTATAATTCTATTCATGTATCTTAAGTTTCCTAGACTCATATGCAATAGCAAAATTTTCCTGTAACAACACTCCTCCCAACCCCTCTCTACAGGCATCCGTACACACAAAACATTCTTTATCAGGATCTGCAATCTTCAGTATAGGGGCTGTAGTGAGTTTTAATTTTAATTGTTCAAAACTATTTGGCATTTTTCAGTCCACTCAAATTTGACACCTTTTCTTTGTAGTGAAGTTATGGGATAGGCTATTGCAGAAAATATTTCCACGAATCTGCGATAATAACCTGCAATCCCCATAAATGATCTCACTGCTGAAACATCAGTTGGCACCAGCCACTCTCTAATAGCTTTTATCTTTTCAGGGTCAACATCCAACCCTTGTTCAGAAATAATATGTCCCAAGTATTGGATCTTGTCCTTATAGAATTCAAATTTACTGAACTTGGCATATAACTGGTTTTCTTTCAAAGTTTGCAACACTCTCCTCAAGTGCTCTTTATGCTCCTCCTCACTTTTTGAAAAAACTAAAATATCGTCTATGAACACTAATACGAATTTATCCAAGTAATTGTTTAAAACAATGTTCATTAAGCACATAAAGGTGGCAGGGGCATTTGTCAAACCAAAAGGTAGGACTACAAATTCATAGTGACCATACCTGGTTCGAAAATCTATTTTACTAATGTCTTCCTCCTTAATTCGGAGCTGGTGATAACCAGTCCTTAGATCAATCTTCGAAAATACTGAAGATCCCCTTACTTGATCAAAAAGATCATCAATTCGGGGCAAAGGGTACCTGTTTTTAATGGTCAACTTATTCAGTCGATGATAGTCAATGCACATTCTAAAGGTTGCATCCTTCTTTTTCACAAACAACACCGGTGCTCCCCAAGGATACACACTTGGTCTGATATACCCCTTATCCAGCAGTTATTGCAATTGCATTTTCAGTTCCATGAGTTCAGGGGGACTCATTCGATAAGGGGCTCTGGAAACAGGTGCTGCTCCGGGCACCAAATCAATTGAAAAGTCAATCTCTCTTTTGGGGGGAAGATGAGGAATCTCATTTGGAAAAACTTCCTTAAACTCTCTTACTACTGGCAGAATATCCAGAAGGTTTTCTTCAGGTTTTTTTCCTAATTCTTCGACATGTACTACGTATACTTGATATCCTTTCCTAGCTGTTCTTTTCAGTTGCATCGCTGATATTTGTCTTATCGCGATGGGTTTTGGTTTTCCCTTGAGAATGAAAGGTTTACCTGCCTCATCTAAGCAATGCAAATTTTTATTCCAACAGTTCATCATAGCTTTTCTCTTCTCCAACCAGTCCATTCCTATTAGTAATTCATATCAGCCTAAGGGCAGAATATTTAAATTTACTTCCGTCTGAAAATCATTTAATTTAATTGATGTTTGAGGTAACTTATGAGTTACTTTCCTCTTGGTGCCAGTGGCTAACTAGACCAACCAAGACTGTGGAAATTTTTCAGTCTTGAGATTGCATTTTTCTACAATTTGTGGACTAATGTAACTCAAAGAAGCACTTGGATCAATTAAAACTGTAACAGATTGATCAGCAATCTTACCTTCCATCTCAACCATGGTAGCTTGGTGTTCTGCTTGTCGATTCTCCAAGGCTACACTGATAGTGGGTATATTTCTTGCTATGTCATTTACTGTGGTAGCTTCTCGATCTTTCACAATCATCTGAATGTTTCGGTGGGGACAACCCCTCAATAGATGAGGTTCTCCACAACCCCAAAATTTCAAAGGCTCCCTCATTTTAACTATTCCTTCCTTCTTATTATCTCCATCTAATTGTTTGGAACCAACTTGGGACTGGGTACTTTGACTTTCTTTTGGTTTATTACATTTTTTCCGCTGATGGTCCCTACCAAAGTTCTTTAAGTAGGCTGGTTTCTGTTTCTTTTCTTTGACTTCACCTTTGTTTACCCAGCCTTTACCATGTTCACCCTTTCCTTTAAACTGCTGGTAGCAAAATCTAGCTTTCCTCACTACTTCGTCCATAGTTTTTGGATTATCGAATTCAATCATGTCCTTGTACACAGTAGGAAAATAGTTTAAAAACCTTTGCACCTTTTCTTTCTCCTCCCGAATGTAGCGGACATACCTTAACATATTTGTAAACTTGGTGACAAACTCATCGATAGTGAGATGTCCCATTCTAAGTTCATGGAATTCCTTTTCTTTATCGTCATAATAACGTTCATTTAAATAGCGGTTTTTAAACTTAACCTGGAAATCTTCCCAAGTAATTGTATTTTCATCAATGGCATGGACCATTTTCGTCTCCTCCCACCACAAGGTAGCCTTACCTTGTAGCTGGTAGACAGCTAATCTAGCCTTCAGATTGCTTTCATATTCATAGACCTGGAAATACTTAATCATATTCAACAACCAGGCCTCAACATCTTCCTCCTTCTCCCCATCATAGGAGGGAGGTTTGATCTTTCGTAATTCCACCTGTAATTCCTTTTTCTTCTTATACTGCTGTCTAGTAGTGTCCTCTTCCTTAGAATCATCAGAGAACTTTCCTTTCTTCCTCTTTCCGGAACCTTCACCTTCTTGGCTGTTCCGCGAAGTCAATTCTCTGATGAGCTTTTCCTACTCCTCACTAGCTAATGACAGACTATCATTCTGTCCTCTTAGCTTAGCCATCTCTCGTTGAAAACTATGAAACATAGCCATCACCAGACTGTTGGGATCTGGTGTATTATCTTCATCACGCAGATCAACATAAATTTCACCACCTTCAGCCATTTGGCTTTTCTACTTCAACACCATTGTACACTAGATAACACATATCAGTAAAAATAAAATAAAAATTTCAACAATAATAATTTATACAGTGAGCACAACAACAGCCTAGTTTTATCTAACATGAGCTCTAATACCATTTGTAATGCACCCCATTTCACACCACAATTTTTTTTTTCTATGCATTAATTCCTGTTGCTAGAACTAGTGCATATATTTAAACAGTTTACCCTTCCTGTTGACTATAGCAGTACAATTTAATTTGTCTCAATAATAATTTATTTATATCCATAATGGGACTTAATTCCAATGGCATTTTGATTTATACTTGCTATCTCTCTGAACTTTTCTTTTTAAAGTTTTCACGTAGCATTATATTGAGATCATTAAAATCTTGTTCTTAATATGGATTTTGGTTTTGTTCCATTTAAACACCAAGTGTGATTATGATATGTGTTATAGCGTTTCCATGGTTTATACATTCCTAGTCATAGAGCTTTATAACTTTTTTTTTCACTGATGTATATACATCGACACTATGGTCACGTTCCCTTATATACTATGGGATTTTCGACCCATAATTTCCAACGTGGCTATGATATTATCTTCATGATGGGTTTGATTTTATTTTTTTCCAACGTTGAATGCAACGTATACTCCATGCTCATGGTTCATAATTGACGTTCAAGTGATATTTTTGTGTATTGTTCCGCGTCTCATGTCAATTTAATAAGAATGACTACTTTGTCTATCATGTATTGAGTTTCATTCTCGTCACCATTCGAGCCACGTACTTGAGAATTTACATTCTACTCTTCTCGGATTTCCAAATCCATATGTATGGTATTTTATATTGGTTTAGTGGTAAATCACCGAGCTTGTTTTATTGCTCTGGTCCGTGCTAGTGCGTTTGGTAATAACTTTAGTACGTTCGGAATTTAATGTGAAATGGCTTGGTTCAAGTCATTCAGTCGCTCCTCTATCTGTGTGTGGATCGACAGATGGTCGCCACTTGGATGGTTGGATGTATCTAGGGTTTATGGCTCCAACTTTTTATAAAATACACCATCTCCATTCGGGTTTATTTCTTTGCTCTCTGTTCTCAGCACGCTTTTCCTCTGGCCTCCTCCCCTGATGAGGCATAGGGCTGCCTCTACACCATGGAAAGAGCTTGGCGCACGTCAATTCCTCCTCCCTCATTACCCAAGGTATGATGCTTAGCATGTTTAATACAATCATTGTGTTTCTATGTCTCCAGATATTAAGTATGGTGGCTCGTATCGTTTTTTTCTTTTCTTTTCCGTCAATGTTATGTATGTAAATATGCCTGGATTTTCCATGGCACTATATAAGGATACCAGCATTTTTTTTTCATGAGGCTCTGTAGTTTGTAATTGGATTGATTTATCAAAATCCCCAAATCGCCTATGATTATGGTCTATAGCCCATACGGCTTCGTCGAATTGTATTTCATAAAAATTTATTTTGTTCTGAGCGATAGATTATTTCTATATTTCATCTCATACCAGGATTGATATTCTTGTCTGGTCGTGATACGATTTGTGTGAATTTTGTTTGACATTGGATTGACATGGGAGATTTCTTCCCCGCATCATTCGTTCTTTCCTCTCGCCTGCATAAAAATTTGATTTCTTGAGTGCAGGCCACAGAGCTCTCAGCTCTCACTAATTCGTTTCAGGCCACTCTCATTCGTATCCCTTACCGTAGGTATATGATGTCGACTTTTTTATATATATAAGTTTTGTTTTCATAACTCTGAGGTTGTATTTTATTTTTCTCTCAGCGTTCATTCAATACGACCCAGTCATCCATGGAATGATGGAGAACTTCCATCGTATCTGCATTTGAATGGCATCCTTCCTTGATTCGTTTAGGTATCAATCTGGACGACTATGATATTTATTATTCTCGAACTTGTCATTTGAATTGTCACACATGGTTTACTCATTTTCTTTTCTCTGTTGTAACTTGGTCAGGATTTCATTTCACTCCGGTGCTCTCTCTTTCTCAGGTGAGGGAAAATTTTTAAACGCCCCCTTTTCCATTAACTTCTTCCATTAATTGTTGGTTTACGATCATTTTATTATTTCAGTTCGCTTACCCCCAACCTCACAACAGTCTCTAATTCATGCGGTCGTCGTGTTGTGTACAGGTAATGGACATGATTAGAAATCCCATGAAGTTACTTGTCGAGATATTTCTTATGACATTTAAGTGTTAATGTGCACCCTGCTCCTATTCCAGGTCTGTATTTACCAGTTATTCTCGCACAGAAATGGAGGCATTGCTCCAGAACCTATTCATTTCTATTTCCTAATTTGGTGTAAACTATAAATTGAATCTATTGAGATTTGAACATTTAGATAATTTTGTTATTTATGTTCTGTCTGACAGTCGAGGGTTTGAATGTTCCACTTCAGAAAAGAACACTATTACATTATGCCCTGATATTATCTGGTAAAATCAGATGGTTTTATATACTTCCTTTCCAGACATATATAAATTTTTACTTGAGCAATCTTTACCTAGCGTAAAGTCCACATACTTTTTGCTTACTATGCATAATAATATTTCAGTGAGGTTCTTATATCTGAAATTTCTATCTCAGTTAATGTGTAACTCTGTATTTCCAGAATTTACCTCACCACAATATTATAAATCTGAGTACAGTATATATATTTATTCCATAGATTTTCCACTACTCATACTGTTGTAAATTTATCATATTCTACTGATGTATAATTAGTTGGTTCTTTTCCCTATTGATAACTCACTATTATATCAATAGTAAGAGGTTGTCAACTAAAGAAATATTTCATGCTCTACCCTATTCGGCATGTAACCCATATAGTTATTAATTGATCTAGCAGATAGAGAGGTGGTAATGAAATAAAATGAGGAACTTTCTTATTTGCTTTTATGGTTTTAATAGGTTTGTTGGTGCTGCTCCGAATTTTAGGTGGAATATATATATTTTTGTGAACTAATATTGTTTATGGTTCAAATCAGATTTTTTTTCCTCTTTTGTTTAGCAGTAGCTTAACAGATACACAAGTATACTCTTCCTAAGCTTTTGTATCTATTTTTTTGTACAACACTTAATATTTAAATGTCCTTCTAGTACAAAGAAAAAGCTTCTAGTTCTAGATATCTAGCTCATACCTATGTTAAATTAATACTGCACAGAAGCAGATTAAAGTTATAATCTTAATGGATTATAGGAGTATATAAATCACCAGATTTAAACTAGCACAGGTTTAGAGCTTCTGGATGATTTTCCCTATAATTTTTATTCCTACGACTCCACAAAATGGAGAGGATTAATTTCTTCTCAATAATTCTGTTAAATTTATGGAATATCAAATTCATATTTAAAATAAACTAAGATTCATAGTCAGAATTCATCCAGCAAGGTAATTCAGAAATTCAACCATACATAAATATTCTAAGCATACCACTTCTGTAATTGACCAGTCCTCCCAACCTTAGAATTCCTCTATCCACAGAACTCACCCCCGAGCTGAGATCATCTTCCAGAATAGACCAACCTCTAATCTGTTCTGGAATAGCTCATTTAAGCTTTTGCTCCCCAAAGCCTGTTTCTAATTCTGCATCCAGAATTACAGGATTATTTTCTTCCTGTTTGCCTAGGCTTCCCTTATTTAGGGACTTTTAAAGCTGCTTTCGTCTTCTCCCAGATTTTTACCTCTTCCCAACTATTCTCCACCTCATTGGGGAAACTAGATTTTTCCTCAAAAATCTAATTTGGAAATAAATTCTTTCAAGGATTTTTGAAAGATTTCTGGGGAATCTTAGCCTCTTTCCATACCTCCTGGATTTTTCAAGTGATCTCATACTTCTCATTTGGTCAATATGCACAGAATTATTTTATTTATTTTTCAAAATTGAATACTTAATTACATCCACAAAATACTTATCCATGGGGGTCCACTCCCTTTTGGATCTAAAGTTCAAATGTCTAACTTGAAGGAGCATAAAACTAGGGGTGTTACAGGGTAAAGCAGCTACCTTCAGCACAACCATTACGACCATAGAAGATATTGGAGAAAAGAGTGTTCAAGAAGACCATAGGACAAGAGTAATTTTAGTACTTACTCAAATGGAAGGATCAACCAGAGGAATATTCCACTTGGATGACTGAAGGAATGTTGCAGAAGATAGGCAGATCAGTGGAAGAAATCATGGACAAGATTCCATGAAATAAATTTTCCCTCTGGAGTCTGATGCAGGGGCATTAGACAATAGCCAACAATGTAGGAGTTTTGTCCACATGTTGTGGCTAAGGGGGTTCAAAATCACTTGAAGTTGTAACAACAAGGTGTCAATACCTTAGCTTCCAGTTGCATTTGAGTCAGTTAGAGTCAGTAGAAGTCGAATAGCTTTAAGTTCAGTCCATCTGTCATGTTTCAGTTATTCGAATAAATTGTAGTTAGGATTTTGATTTACCTAAAACGGTCCTCGCAGAGGAACCGAAGAGACAAATGTTGATGTATAAATGTAACCCCCGGATGCATTGAAATGAAGGATATTTTTGCAGTGAAGTTGTGTGTTAAGATTTTACTTTAGTTGAATAAAAGCCAATATTTTATTGACTATCTGTGTGTGGTTGCCATAGAACTGCGTACTTCTAGCCATAGTGGAAAACCCCGCCTAAAGAGATTTAGACTTGTTTTGATGTTAACTGAGAGTTCTTGTCCTGAGGTTAGACCCTGAGTTTGTGAACCAGAGTGAATAGAAAGGATAGCGTAACCCCGAATTAAAACTTGGTTAATCACTGTTCCAAAACTGAGAGTGGGTTTTCGAAACCGAACCACCCATATCGCACCACTTTTGTGGGGTAAGCGGTATTTCCCATTGGACGTGATTCCATTAGCTGCCTGACACGTGGCCTCAAGTGGTCTGGCGAAACCACCCTCATCGCATGCCATCACGCGTTAAATTTCAACTGTGGGACCAGTGCCATATCAACGTACGCCATTGATCTGGAGGCAGGCTCATCGAACGGTGATCGCACTCGGAAGTAACATGGAGTTTAATCAAAGGTATGGGCGTATGTATTTAATTGAATTCTACCGATTGTATGTGTGGGCCCGAAGTATATTAAAGTGTTTCATTGCCAATATTGTCGGGTTATTAAAATAAGACAGAGGGATTAAGGTTGAAATGTATAAGGTGGCAGAATTAGGACTGTCGTAGATTTATAGTGTGGGGGATTAAAGTACAGAAATATATTTAAAACTATTAGAGTCTAACCATGGGGAAGGAGATCATGGACAGAATTTAGAGACCAGCTCTCCTTGGGGGCCTGATTCAATTTTGTTGCTATCAAAAACCCTAATCGTTCTTTCATTCTCGAGCTGGATTCACGACGTTGCATCTCCGCAACCATTCCACAACCTAAAACTGTTCGGCTCTACATGCCTTCCGCTCGGTGGTGGATATTATATTACCTCTACCATGGTGAGTTTTCGTCACAACCTACCATGTAGCTTATCTAAGGCTTACTCAACTTCTTTTACTCTATTTTGTGTGCTGACAACGGTTTCCGCATGGTACTTTCTGGACTTAAGTGGTTACTCTGTCACATTTTGGGACTCTACTCCTTAATGGGTCTAATTCTGCAGTAATGGATTCAAAGGTTTAGTCCTATTGCTCCAGTGACTATAAATTTATCTACCCACATCTCTACTGCTCGGTCACAGTTACCTCAACCTCAACAGGTAAGTTTACCCATTTCAGTTTTTCCTCTGGTCTGCTATCATAGTTTTCTTTTCCATTTTTATCTGGTATTTTTGATGAGAAAATATCTTCTTGATGTTTTTGGTGTAGGATTTTCCGTTTCTTCAACAAGCCAACTCATTCAAGTATGTGAAACTCTTAAATTTATTATCCTCGTCTCCATATCATGTTTGGGTAGTTAGGGTTTTAACCTACTTATTAGAGATGGATGCTATGGCACAGGTAACCTTTCAATCTTAACCCCGCAAGACGTAGACGTGGGTACACTTTTATTTTGAGCTACGAGGATTAAATTGACCCTTGGGTGATTTCCTTAAAAGGTACTTTTATTCTCGCAGGAGGTCTTACAAAGTTTCCAGAATTTAGATGTTCAGCTTGGTTCCATGGCTATTTGACTTATACTATTCTTGATAGAAGTATTTTTCCGTTAACTTAATGAAGCACTATCCTCTGGTTTACTTTGTAAACTCAAGTCTCCTTCAGAGATATTGGTTGCATACTTGTATATTTGTCGAGACTCTGGTCTGTAATATTTAAGGGTTGCATGTCTATTTTTTGAGTCGGTATGACCTATTTATGAGGAAGGGTGACATTAAACATTGTATAACATTTACAGTGGACAATTTGGACTTGTATCTTTGATGATAACCCTTCAGTTTTCATTTTAAGCTTCAACCCTTCGTGGAACATGGAAATGTTGTTTTTGTTATAGTTCGAAGACATATGCATAATATATAGTACTATTTCCCTTTTTGTTGAATGATTGTTTTCAAATGAATGGTCATGTATAATAATTTACAATATCTTACTATAACATAGTTCTATCCCATGGTTTTACTTCAGTAATTTTTACATGAGAAATATTCTTTATAGATATATGCATGTCACTCTATTTTTCTGAGTCTTTTAAAGTTTACACATTCTTTAATCTGTGTTTCTATTTCCTGTTCTTCTTTTATTTAGGGATGTTTGGAGAATCCAGACGGTGGATTTTTTCCCTCCTATCTGATGTCCTTGTATATGAAATATTTCCGGCCAATGACCTGCTCAGAGCCTAGGGTTTCGATCTTGGCCCCAAGCATACCGTTTGCTAGGTCCATACCTCTTGGTCAATACTTTCTATTGGGTGTTTAAATTAATTTTTCCTATACTATTCTCTTGACTGTCAGGCTATAGTTTTTGGAGTGTAAGCTTTCATTACTTATAATTATGCATATTCTTGTTCTACCATACATCGGAAGGAAATTACATAGAATACCGATTTTATTATTCCACCAAACTTCACAAAGTAAAATTCCTCATTTCATATTTTCCTGAAACAGATATTATTAATTAACAGAGTTATCTCTACATAATACCATAATAAAGCAGTTTATCTAAATATTCCAGCACAGAAAAAATATTTCCAAACATTTAAATTTATAGCTCTTCTATTTTTCGGTAGTCAGATTTCTTATCTTATTTCTAGACTCATTTATAATATCCACCCTACCATGAGAGAGGTGATAATGTCCTCTTCTCACCATGTGCCCCACACTAAGCCGAATAGGTTGACAGAATTACCAAAAGAAACCTCAAGACCCTTGGTCCAATAATTCTTCTTCTTTCAATAAGATTTGGGAATGCTGAGTGTATTCCACTGCTCACTACCAGATCATGAATTATCCACTCTCTCCCTACCTTAGTTCTTGAACCAAACCCCGTTTCCTCACTGAGATGTAAATCTCTATTAACTGTTTTCTATTCAACCACTTCTCAGTTCTTGGAATACTTTTACCATCAACCTTTTTCACTTTTATGGAACCACTTTTCCATAACTAAACTTTATTTTCACAAAATATAATTAATTCAAGTTCCTCAAGTAATCTTTCTCAAAAGAATTAATTTTTTTAGTTTCTTTAAAAATAAGATAACATAAAACCTATTTAGCATTTATGCGGTTTTGTCACAATATATATATATATATATGTTTATATATATATATATATATATATATATAATTACTAAAATCCTTTTCAAAATTTCAATGGATTTTGGATTTCTAGTTTTTATAGTTGGTTAAAATCTTTGGTTTAATTTTGACCTGATGCATTTAATTTTTTTTTTCCAAGCTAAATTTCATGCATTTGTTTAAACTAAATCTTTTGAAGAAATTAAAGCTAAATATTTTCATAATTTCATGAAAGAAAAAATTGCAACCAAATTAGAGTTATGCATATGTTTATGTTTATTTTTTTTAAATATATAAAATTTTTCCATGGATATATAACAAATTTTCTTATATTTTCATGGAATCCAATTAAATGGATCCCAAATTTTTATAATGATTGGTTATATATGAATAATTAGTTAGTATAACAGACTCATTAGGAGACCATCAATTTTGAATTAAAATAATGTAAATTTATGTAAAGGAAAAAAAATGTACTACTTTACTTCTATCATTGTTTTTTCATTGTTATTTTATAAATTAGTATAATTTATTCATCAAAAAATAATAATTTTCAATTGAAATATTGTAAATATATGTAATATAAAATGTATCAAAAAATTCTATTATTTTTGGTCACTTTTCTCAACTTGTAGGCAACCTATTATGTTGTATATTAGTATGTAATGTGTATTTAAAAAAACAAGAACATAAATGGCCATTGAAAATATTTTTAAAGAAAAAATTAAATAAAATGCTAATACACAATAAAAAATATGTTAAAAGAAAAGAAAAACATTGTGAAAAAAATATTTTGGTAAAAATCACATCCAAATATATTTGGTCGACGCGTTTCGAACCAGCCAGTGATTGAAGATGCTAAGGTGATTGTGAAGATTGACCATTTCCACCACCGCAAGTTGAGAGAAACCTTGGAAATCGAAAAGAGGCCTCTTAACCTCAACAAGGACGATGGGTGGATGGTTAGCAGGTGTTGGATTCCTGCTCTTCATTCCTAAAATTAATTTTTTTTTTTTTAAATTTTATTAATGTTTATTAATTTTTATTCTATTTTATTTTATTTTAATTTTTTGTTTATTTGATTTGATTTGATTTTATTTTATTAAAATAGATTTATTAAGTTTTTTAAAAAAATTGAATAAAATGAATTTAATAAATCTATTTTAATTAATTAAAAATAAATTAAATTAAATTAAATTAAAATAAAAATGGTTAAAAATTAAATTATTATTATTATTATTATTATTTTTTATTTTTTTTATTTTTTATTTTTTTAAGTAGCATTTAATCTTTTATGTTTTTAAATAATATTAAACAAAATAAATATTTTAATTATCATTCTATTAATAGAAAAAATTCAATATTTATTTAATATTCTAGAATATATTGAATAATTCTTATTATATAATAATTAAAAATAAATAATATTCATATTATAATCTTTAATCATTTTGTATATTTTTTTTGACTTTTTGGTTCTATGACCTTGATTTAGTCAAACTAGCTGTTATTTTTCAACGGCTATTTGGAGCTTCTTGTATCTATTTAATTGGGTTTCTTGATTAGATTTTTCATCAAGTCCTGATGTTGAACCACACTAGCTAGTTCGAAACGCATCGACCAAATTTATTTGGATGTCATTTTTACCGAAAGATTTTTTTCACAATTTATGAATCACAGAAGCAATATTCCTAAAAAAAGAAAAAAAGAAAAATAATATATCTAATATTTTCTATTTTAAAAATAGTAATTAAAAAAATTACACACACACACACACATATATATATAATCATTATTTTACTATATATATATATATATATATATATATATATATATATATATATATATATATATTTAAAATTTCAATCTAGCCATATGTAAATTTGTTTCTCCTTCATAGGAGAAAAGTTTCAAAAATAACCTCAAAGTAATTAACATTCAAAGTTAAAAGATATTTTCAATATTTTATGATTGCGTTGAACTAAATCACTAAATCACTATTGCATATGATTCAAATTTGACACTGGCTAATAAACATTCTAAGAGTTACTAGGAATTTGGCTTTTATGAAATGTGTATAAGAATTTTCGGTGAAAATCACAAGAAATTTTTGTTGGCGCCTTTCGGACCAACCAGTGTGATTCATCATCAGGACTAGCCGTTGAAAAAATGACTAGTTTGACTAGAATAAAAAATAGAAAAAAATTTATCATATTTTATTAATTGTTAATTTTAATTCTATTATATTTTAATTTAATTATATTTTATTATATTTGAATACCATCTAATATTAATACTTTTTATAATTTAATATTAATACTTATCTAATATAATTTAACATTTTTACTATTTTAATACCTAAAATTATAATATCTATATATATAAATAAATAAATAATAAAATAAAATAAAATAAATAAATAAATAAATAGATAAATAAATAATAATACTGATAATAATTAATTAATTTAATATTAGTAAATAGGTAATTATCAAATTAAATCATATGGAAAATACTCAAAATAAATAGCATACTAATCAAAATTAAAATTAAAGGAATAGACAGGAAGAAAGGAATCAGGAGAGGAATAGACAGGAAGAGAGGAATCAGGAGCAAGAGAAGAAAGAACGACGAGAGGGAGAAAAAGGGGAAGGGGAAAAAAAAAACTAAGAGTGAAGAGTAGGAATCCAACGTCTGCTACCACTCCACCCATCATCCCTGTTAAGGTTAATGTGCTTCTTTTCGATTTCCAAGGCTTCCCTCAACTTTCTTTCGATGGTGGAAATGGTCAATCCTTGCAATGACCTCAGTATCTTCAATACAAATATGATGATTGGTTTTTTCAGCATGCTCTACTAAGGCAGAGATCTACCATGGATGATGGGTGGAGTGTTAGCAGATGTTGGATTCCTGCTCTTCACTCTTATTTGTTTTTTTTTCCTTTCCCTTTTTGCTCCCTCTGGCCATTTTTTCTTCTCTCACTCCTGATTCTTTCCTTATGATTTAATTTGATAATTACCTATTTAGTAATATTAAATTAATTAATTATTATCATTATTATTATTTATTTATCTATTTATTTTTTTTTTATTTTTTTTATTTTTTTTATTTTTTTATTATATATATATATATATATATATATTTTAGGTATTAAAATAGTAAAAATATTAAATTATATTAAATAAATATTAAAGTAAAATTATAAAAAGTCTTAATATTACATGCTATTCAAATATAGTCAAATATAATTAAATTAAAATATAATAGCATTAAAATTAAAAAATAATAAAATATGACAAATTTTATTCAATTTCTTATTCTAGTTAAAATAGTTGTTTTTTCAAAAGCTAGTTGGAGCTTATCTTATCTATTTAAGCAGGTTTCTCGATCAGATTTATCATCTTGTCTTGATGATGAATCACACTGACTGGTTTGAAACGGGTCAACAAAAATTCTTATACACATTCTAAGAGTTACAGGGTAAAAGTGAAAATATTTGATGTGACACATTCCTCTATATAATACTCATAAAATGAAAATTTTGAAAAGTTCCTTTCTATACTCAATACCATAATTTTTTTTTAATCTCATACTATGATATGATTATCATAAAAACCACACATTAAATGAGAATATACAACTTTATACAAACAATCAAGTAATTATCCACATAAACTATCTAAAATTTATAGTGCACTACTTTTATACACCAAACTACTTTTGGAACTTGCTCGTATCTATCCACACTTAATTATCCACCTAAACTGTTTAATCAAATATATTAATGAATAAATAATTTTTTTCGAAAAAAACTTAACAAAAGGAATTGATTTGTGCCATAAACAACACCCAAGATCTTAGTGGTGCTTGAGATGCATAGGAATATATTAATGAAAAGATAAAATTGCGTACTCCTATACTTTCACTGGAATAATTATTGCATAAACATTATAAAATTGAACCTTTACATAACAATAAAAGATAATGGTTTGTAGCCTATCAACACTAAACACGATGGTGTACTTCATTCTTTCCGTCACCAATCTACATAACAAACAAAATTGTATAAATATATATTTTATATTTTGCGATAGTACAACCCTAAACTAACCAAAATATAAATATTATTATTTTAATCAAATTCAGTAATAATATTTTGAAATGATATTCATGCAAATTATGGTAATTGACCACACCTTTTGTTACTGGTGTGAAAGTTGCATTGATTATCTTCTGGGCGTTTCCCTCATGTGCCCATTGCTATAATTGGATGCTTTGAAGGCGTGGAGGTGGAGGATTCACTGGATTCAAGGAGATGGTTTGTGTGTCACTGTTTTGAAAATGTAGCTTCTCACTCTAATATATAGTGATAATATCAGTAATGACAATTGCCACCAAATAAAGGATTGAGTAGTTGCTTTGCTTGAAAAAGATAAGCTCGCTATTCACAACAAAATACTTATGATGTGTGTATTCATTGGTTATTTGGTTCCATAAATATACATGAGTTTCTCTACATGGAGCCCAATGTTCGAATACAATTCTTCGTTGCAAACAATGAATGAGTAAAATTTGCCTTCAATAACTTGGCTAGCCAAACAGAGCCTTAACCGAAAAATACTTGTAAGTCTGAAATAAAAAATAAAAAATTGATTCACCGAAATAATTACACCATCACTTTGTAAATGAGCCTAAGTATTTTATAGAGCCTCGCAAAACTCTCGACCCATATTCCTCCCCAAATAATTTTCCAAAAAATGGGTAGCTAAGAAAATAGGTGGAGAAACTCAATTTCAACAAGGAACATGCAAAATTTCAAGAATACTACGTGAAAAATCTACAAAGACGAAAAAATTTAAAAATTTCAATTGTCACCAAATATAAAAGAAACAGATTTACAGATTTCAATTTTCACCAAATACATACTGTTATACAGAATTTAAATCTATAGATAAACTAAATTCCGTGAGTGTTGTTTTCCTTCACTCATAAAAACAGGAGAAAGACAACTACTATTTTATCTAAGACAAATAGATAAACAAAAAGGGAAAGACCCTACTTGTGATCCTTTTGGTTGTCCTTCTCCTTCTGTCGTTGTTGTCATCGCTCTCAATCCAACTCAACTGTTAGATCGGTTCCTGCAATCAAAGAGAAAGAACAACAAACAACATATAATATAAAAATATCTACTTATCTTAATCAAATGAAACCGATTAGATCTGAGAATACATACATCATCAAGAATACATTTATCAAGATATACACATATGTATTGATAAAATGAACAAATATCTTTATTAAAGAGTAGGAGGAGAAGATTACAACCAGTAGATCGATTTGTTGTCAACCTGCGTCAAATTCATTCCAGCTTCATCACTTCCAACATGAGTACTTCCAATATCTTATCAAATGAGAATCCAACAACATAAGTCTGCACCAAATTCTTCCTCCCTAGCACTTGGATGAGTGATCAATTTATAGGGAAGATGATGGTAGTTTCTCATTGAATGGATTTCTAATAATAAGCAAGACATGTTTCCAAGTTCAGAGGTGGTGGATGGACACTTGGATTCGAAGAGTGACTCCTATATGCTCTTCTAGAAGGCACTGGACATGTGGAGATTCCCGGACAATGATGATTTCGCTCCCAGGTGACCAACACACCCTTGAGTGTCGGGAAGTGCATTGCAGTGCAACCTTACATGGAGGTATTAGCACTGCAACACAATTAGTCCCTTGCAGAGGAGCTTTGGTGACTTAGTGGGTCATATAATATATACTTCAAACGTTGGAAATCTCACAATTGATGCCATGAAAAAAATGTCTTCACTTAGGGCATATAGAAATTGAAATTAAGGGGATGATAGACCCTATTCATTTGTCTTGGAGGATGATGCCCAAATTGACCTATAACAACTGCCCCCTAAAGCATGACGTCAAAATAACAATAGTGTTTGGATAAGATACTTTACGATGTGATGAGTAGGATATGAAGAGGGCGGTGACCCGCATCAATCTTGCAATACATTACATCATGATATTTTTCATCTTCGACATGAATTGAGGAGGGGGGAATTACCATGCTCAACACATAAAATATCATAACATGTACATTGGAATGTTTCTTGATATATACATGCCTACAAATATAGGCCCATGTTTGGATGATGATCTGTATGTAAACCCATCATATAGATGATGTGCACAACAATCCTGAAATCGCAGTCCAGATGAACGAAACTAGATCTTTGATATTCTTATCTCATTCAGTCGATCGTTCAGGTACAAGTATAACCATGTGACTATTATTTTAAGTTGAACATGGTAAGACATCGTCTGATTACCAGCTAAGGATGTGAGTGGTTAACAGACGTGAGAAAACCACCATTGATGTTAATGGATCTCAAGGTATTGCAGTACAATTTACAAGGTGTGAATAGATGATTTGATCTCAAACACCAAACAAAATATTTCAGTCGAAGGTCTGGAAGAGAGAAACCCACCAAAGAATGTAGCAATCCTCAGGGTACTAGAAGATGTTTCTAATTAAATGTCTTGGATGATGAGCTGAAATCGACAAGAAGTAACTTTATCGCGAAACAGGAGTAATGATTTCAAAGACAAAATGTGACTTGATATAGCAATGTTTAGGGATGACTGTCATGAAAATGAAGGTTTATGATTATTGTAGAGGATGATGAGGATTTACTAGATGACTTCTCTTGAACATATCGGCGACACTGAGATGAGTTGGCAGCATTGACCCAAAAATGAAGTGAAGATATGATGAACCATAGGTATGATGAACCATCAAGAAGATTACCCAACACAAAAGTCATGATGATGGAGTGAAAGTGTCATGTTCAACAGTGACATGCTACCATAAAGTGCTATGTCATTTTTCCCAAATTTTCACTAGCTATTGCTGACCAGTACCTCTTTATTTTTTAACAACCTTGACAAGGGTAACATATGCTTGATTTATAATTCAACCGTTCGGGTGAATCCATTGCTATTTAATAACTTAACGAGTCTAGCGATAAATGAAACTCAATATTTCCATGATCAACAACTCTGTCACTATTTTATGTTTTAACGAGTTTAACGGCAGTGAAAACTTGATTCTTTTTCATGTTTAGAGAGTTTGAAAAGGAGGAAAAAAAGAAAAATCCATAAGTCCTTTTTCGTAAATTTGTCGCTCACGTCCGAAAAAATTGTAAAATGATACCTGAGAAAACCTCTTAGCCATGTTCGACTAAGGTCTTCCTTTTTCGTAAATAATCTATCTCAGTCTAGAAAAGGGTTAAAATTATACTGAGTAGATGTCATTTAATTTACTTTTACAAGATCGAAAAGACAAGTGCTCGGAACTATTTTAAAATTATCAGAGTCTGAAAAGAGCTAAACGAAGACTCCAGGGGGTTCCTTTTTCACAGTTATCAAAGCTCGAAAAAGAGATAAAAATGCATTTAAACTCATTTTTCATTTTTATCAAATCTGGAAAAAGAAGGATAAAACTATGCTTTGTGGTCAAATCATTCTTGAAAATTTGTGCACGAAAAACTCACGGTATGAGTTGTAAACTTGTTTAGAGAACCATAAAAAGGATTAAAAATACTTATTTCATAGTAATAATGAATAAAAAAGCATAGTCACGGCATTAAATATGATTAAAATAATCAAAATGACTAATAAAAAGAGTTTTTACTATTTCATTTTTACCATTCCATAGTTACCATTTGAAAATTAGGAGCTCTGAACCAGTTTTTGCCTCGAAATTCAGTGGTCGATTGAAACAGATTCAGTGGACGATTTCTCTTAATGGTGGATCTAGTATGGAGCTATGAACCTTATTTCCCTTTGAGTACCATTTTTCTTGCATTTCATGGTAAATGTTTAGGTTTTTGAGCCCCTTATAGTAAATATACTACGTTTTGAGGGAAACACACCCTTGAATTTCCAAATCTATGTTGCAGTGGATTGGAATTGAAGGCTAGGTGCACTGCAATGCTCTGTCCCTTGACTTGAGGTGCACTGGGCACATTTCTCATGTTTGCTTTTTGTTGTGTGCCCAAAATTTCCAATTTTTTTTCATAAAATGGATCCTAATGAAGCTTATGGTTGTGTTCCAGGTATTTATTGTATCAAAATGATGATTACGTGGCAAGAAAGAGAAGATGAAGAACAAGATATTGTTTCCCTAGACGATCCAGGTACACTAAGAGCCCTCAAAGATTGCGGGTTGCTAAAATACTTCAGATTATCAGGGATGAGGTAGCATATAGAACTATTAGAATTCCTAGGTCTTTCATGGGATCCTGTATTGCAGGAATATCACATTGGGGACAAGTTCTCTAAATATTGGTCAATGCTATTTACTTTCCCATAGGATTATCGAGATGAGGTTCTCCCATTTCCCTCGCATGATCTGCCCCTGGAGGAGAGACAGTGAGAGATTACATACTGCAGCACTGCCATCCAAGAATTGAACCAAGTAAAGATGGAAAAATAAACTTCTATGACATACATGAATCGCCTTTTAGGACCATCCTTTTTACCATTGCAAGGCTTGCTCAGTCCGCGACACTACATGTTGTAAATAGTTCATACATGCAGTATGCACTTGATTGTTTAGAACGAACAATATTTAACTGGGCTGAAGTCATTGTCTCTTAGATGAAAGAAAAACTGACCAAAGAAAACGGCGGCAGGAAGAAGAATTTGAACTATGGCTCAATATTTATTTCCTTACTTTTGGAGCGGGTTCCATTGATGCATCCACAACATGTTACACTGAGTACATCTGGCCCTAGAGATTCATGAATGTAGAGATGGGTTGAATTGATATCTAAAAATTTTGGTCAATCAACCATCCTATTCTATATTGCATTATTTTCCTGGCTTAGATGACATATGGTTGCCATCAATGAGTATGCATATGCAGGTGTAGACTTCCGCGGAGATCCAGATTTGATTCTTCCACATTTTTCTCAATGTGGTGCAATTGGTAAGAATGTTTTGACCATGATTTTTTATTTTTCTAAGGTTTATACATGTTTTTGTATTTTTATGTTTCCAAATACTAAATTAAAGTTTTGATGTACACAGATGTGGGTCAAGTTCGACCAGTGGTTCAGCCAGAGCAGGGAGTAGGTGAGCCAACAGAGAGGACTGTCGGGAGAGAAGTCCTTCAGGATTTGGATATGACCGAGAATCTTACTATGCTCCAAAAAAATATAGATGGATTAACCCTTGGTATTCTAGATGGTCGGATCGAAGAGTTACCTATGAGACTGCAGCACCATACTATTGGTGTTCCTAACTATTGGATGTGGTTATTGTGTAGGATAGCTAGATCAGTAGCTTGTTATCACGAGCATCACTAGTTTTCATTAGCATCATTTTACATACATTTTGAGGTTAGATGACCAATGTGTCTTGGGCTCAATTTTTTGTAAAAACCTATAACTATCTATCTATTTGTTTTTAGTGTTTTCCTATGTTTATTGTGCAATCCTATTCAATTATATGACGTGAATTGAAAATGTGTCTTTACATGTGTTTTAAATGTATGTTTAAAACATAATTCACTAAGGAATCAGCTAATGTTTTCAAATTTCTGGAAATGTGTTGATATTGAGTGTAATCAAAATGTCTTTCCAAAAGTCAAACTCTTATGAACATACGAAGAATTGTTGGATTTCAGACAGTATAAATGCTAGTAAGTTGTAGTACAATGAGTTGTAATTCTAACCTAATGATGATACAGCTAATACCATATGAAATGGAATCAAAGATAAGTTCGATCAATGCACTATACTCAGCGATATTATTTTTATATCAACCGATAAAAATCCCTAGAAAACTCACTAAATCGTCACCTGGAGAAAAAATGGCCCATGCTGAAGAGGATATGTTCTGCATACTATGAATAGCACCATCAACGTACCCAAGGAATGGTTCCAAATATTCAGACATCTGAGATGAAATGTAAAGTGGATTACTAACTTCAAGAAAAATCTAGAAAAAAAAACTAAGACAATAAATTCAAATCAAAAGCATATATACAATATAATACAAAAGTTTATTACGCTCATGTTTAAGCATAGTAAAGTTTAAGATATAACACATTTCTATGTTGCGCCAATGGAATTCCATCATAATCAACCAACTCGTAGGTGCCCTTAGCCAGAACACTTTTGACAATGTAGAGGCCATGCCATAGTGGCTCAAATTTTCATGTACTTATCAAATTAGCTTCCTGATCATAAAGTAAGACTAGGTCACCCTTAGAGAAGATGCGAGGCTAGACATGTTGGTCATATTGCACTTTGATTTGTCTCTTAAGTTCTTCATTGTCCAATGCGCCTTTACGACGTGTTTCTTCTATATGGATGAGGTTAAAACGACCAGCTTCTTCATTAGAGGTGTCAAGTAACAAGTCAATAGCGAGTTTTAATGATGGTATTTCACACTGGATAGAAAATATAACTTCCAGACCATACACCAATTGATAGGGGGTAAATCCGATTGCATTTCTCACCGAGATTTGGTATGCCCACAAAGCTAAATACATGATTAAATGCTAATTTCGTTTATGAAATCCTATCATTCGTTGAAGCATTCGCTTAATAATATTGTTAATGGCTTTTAGTTGTCCATTATATTGTGGATAATAACGAGTAGAATTATGATGTGACAGTCCTAATTTGGCAGTCAACTCATTCATCATGTGATTGCGAAAATGCTTACCATGATCTATAACTATAGCCTCTGGTACACCAAACTGTGAGATGACATGATTGAAAAAGAACAATGCATTTTTTTCACTTGTGTTATTGAATGTAGCCATCTCTTCAACCCACTTGGTAAAGTAGTCTACTGCAACAATAATATAACCATGCCCCCTAGACGAATGAGGGTTGCAGGTCATGAAGTCAATGCCCCATTTTGCAAATGGTCCCACAACGATAACATGATGTATCGACACTAGCGGCTTGTGGATTTTATGATCAAATATCTGGCACGCATGACAAATTTTTACCACGAGTATTTAGTTGCAAAATGTTGTAGGCCAAAAGTAACTAACATGGATAATATTCTGCGCAGTAGCGTATCGAGACAAATTTCGACCACAAGCCCTAGAATGACAATCATTTAGAAATTTCTTAGCCTCCTCATGAGTGAGGCACCACCTTAAAATCGTATTTACACCACGATGATGAAGAGTATCGCCGACAATTAGATAACCTCTAGCTTGGTATCGAATACATCGCTATTGAGAGCAAGATGTATCGGGCAAAAAAGTCTGGGTTTGGAGATAAATGATGAAATCCCCATACCAAGCATCAGATGACTCGATCAGAAACAAAGAATCATCATGAATTGATGCTTCCAATGCAGTAGCAGTACTATCAGAGGTAAGGTCCCATAGGATCTCAGCCAAAACTAAAGACTTCTTTGACTTGGATTTGATGAATTCCAAATTAAATTCCTGCAAAATGACGATCCATTTTGAATATTCCCCCCCCATAAATTGAAATGACAGTATATATGTCATGGGGTTTCAATCCGAAATGACAACGGTCTTCCAGAGCAGTATATAAATGATAAATATTTTGACAGCTTGAACGACCGCCAAGGCAAGCTTTTCGACGTATGAATACTTCAGTTTAGTATCATTGAGATTATGACTCAAATAATATATCAGTTGTTCTATCCCATATTCTTGTTGCACCAATACCATAGCAATGGTCGTATATTTTGTGACGATATATAGGAAATAATCACTCTGATAATTGGGGGGATAAATTAATGACGCTCATACCAGTGTATCCTTAACAACATCAAAAGAATCTTGCACAACCTTATCCCAATAGAAGGGAATCTCCTTTTTAAAGTGATGAGTAAATCCTTTAGCCATTTTGGCGTACTTGGGTACGAACATCCTTACAAATTTAGCCTTTCCTTGAATTTTCTCTAACTGAAGTAGATTTGATGGTGCAGGAAAATCGAGAATGGCCTGGACTTTTAGTGGGTCGATTAAAATTCCATCTTTTGAGATGAAGAATCCAAGAAAATGACCAAAACCAACACAAAACAAATATTTGTGTGGATTGAGGCATATTTTTTAGTGTCGGAAGCATAAAAATATAACTCTCAAATGCATCGGGTGATCAGTTCAGTTTCATGAATGCGCAGGTAAATCGTTTAGATAAGGTTGAGAAATATACTTGATGTCATTGAAAGCATAATCCATTTCTCTATGAAATGTTGTCCCAGCATTCTTTAAACCAAATGGGAATTTACGATAAGAGAATGTGCCCCAGGGACAGATGCATGCTATCTTATATTGGTCCTCTGGGAAGTTATTTATTTGATTGTAACCGTAGAATCCATCCATGAACGAAAATATTTCACACCCAGCACATTCGTTAATAATCTGGTCGATAAAGGGAGAATGATAGTTGTCTTTTGGACAAGCAATATTGACATGCCAATAATGGACACACACTTTGATTTTCCCTTGTTTCTTCATGATAGGAACAATGTTGGAAACCTAATCAGTAAGTGGAATAGGGTAAATGAAACTAGCATGCAAAATTTTTCAACTTCTGCTTTAATGGAGGAAACCTTCTTCAGATGAACAGGACGAAGGTGTTGACGTAATTATTTGACATCAAGGTACATTTTAATGGTGTTTTCAACATTACTAGTATCTATTCCTTGCATTTCCTCATAATACAAAGCAAATGTATCTCAGAATTCATGAAATATAGAGTGATAAGTTTCAAGTTCGGATGGAGAACAAGATACGCTGACATGAATGTTTTCTACAACACCGGGTTTGGTTGAAATATCTATAGAAATGGTTTCTTCAATATTTGATAAATTTCACTCGGATTCGATAGCATTAATGAGAACTGAACTCGAAAATGAAATTTTGATCAATGGGTGATATAGTTCAATAAGATTATTTTCTTCGTAATCCTGAAGATGGGAACGATGATGATTATCTTCCCATGGTCCTTCTTCTGGCATCATGGATTCCACAATGCTCTCATCAGTGAAAAAGTGGTTGAAAAAGGATCAGCTGGAGTACCAAAATATAATGAACGATCGACCCAAATGATCTGCAACGATGATTTATGATTCACCACCCAAGCCCTGTATATTGATTGCTATGCCAAATAAATTGGGATGGGAAAAAGGAATTAATCCAGCATAACAACCTCAAAATCATTAGCAATATTCCTTAATTCAGATGAAGTGGAATATATCATGCAACAAGTCTCTATTCTTGTGAATTTTTCTGACATCGTAGGCGATGGTAATGCAAAGGTGCCCATTAGGGAAGAATCCTTTAAGAGTCCTACACCAATGTTTTGAAGGGCTAGCTGGAGTGCATGAACTAACGAAACTCTTCCAGATACCTAGGAACTAGAGGCAAAGAAGGAGAGTTGATTGATGATTGTGATTACACCTTTATGAGGAAAGGCAATCATTCTAAAATTAGTAGAGACGATCACAGTCATAGCATATACCCATGGCCTTCTGAGTAAAATGTTGTAGTTGAGGGGTGTGTCATCGACCTCAACTTCAACAGTTACAGTTTTTCCCTTTAGTCAAAGATGCAGGTTATTGATGATACAGCAAGGCTTATAAGTATGACTATCAAAATATTTCAATGTCATAGGCAATTGAGATAGGTACAGCGAGCCAAGTGAATTACAGTATTTTAGAGACATAATGGAAGTAGATGCTCCCTCATCAATAATATCATGATGAACAAGGTGATTGATAACATTTACTTGGATGGAGAATGCTAATTATGCTAGTAATTGTGGCACATAGGCCCTATTATTAGAGCCTACAAGATTGGAATTTGTCGGGTTTATTCCACCAATTGCCAAAAACAAAGCCTGGTTCTGGGCGGGACAATTTTGAATTACCTTAAGCGTCATCATATCCGAAGGTGACTGAGCCTAATCTTCAACTATATTATCATTTTGAGCTTCTCGGGCTTGAGGATTGAATGTCGATTTATGGACAACTCCCTTCGGTGGCTTTATTGTTAACTATGGAATAACAATTGGCGAAAATAGATTCAGTGGATAGATTCATGGTCTGTTGAATCCTTAGTTAAACTGAGAGGGGGGGGGGGTGAATCAGTTTAATGCATTCATGAAATTTTACAAATTTTCATTGAGCTTATTTACAACTTAATTTAAGATCAGCTTTGTGTGTGAACAATCTTAATATGTGAGCAGCAAGTATTAAGATAATGTGACAGCAAACTTATTATGAGAGCAGCAAGTATTAAGAAAATTGAATGGACCATATCAACATATGAACATCACACACAGAGATAGCAGATATAAGTGGAAACCCATAAAGGGAGAAAACCACATTTTATTATTGTTGTGATGCAAAGAAAAGCTCCAACTCCCTCTCACCACTGATTTTATGTAGGCACCAACCTACAGAAGGCTCCAACCTCAATTCTGCAAGCTGCTACTTGCAAGGAAGCTCCAACAACCTTCAATTTTCTACAGGCATCAACCTACAGGAGGCTCCAACCTCAGTCAGCTACAAATGACATCTATCAAGCTACAACTTGATAGGGAAGCTCCAACTTCCTCACTCTATCAAAAGAAAATCACTTGCTGATTTACCTTGGATATCAGCTCTGTTCTGTACCTTCTTTACTGATGTCCTCCAGTATTCATATCTGTCTTATATCATCTCTGACTCTTCACAGCATCTCCACTTTCTTCTTAATTTCTCTCCTTCAATTCTGCATTCTCTAACCTCTTTATGCATATATATGAGATATCATTTATAGAGTTCCCTTCTTGACTGTTTGTATTCTATAGAGAATTTGGAGTGAACATCCATGACTATTCGGCTTCTGCCTTTTCATTCCTTTGTCCAACTCATAAAAAATATACCAGTATGTACAAATTACAATATTACAGTGGGATTTTTCTTTCCTCCGGAGACTTGCCAATGCATCAAAAACAATATAAAATCCACTTAAAACATTTACATTTAGTTACAATGTGAATTCCAACTCAACCCATTCAGTCTTTTGGATCACTGCTTGTTGTCTTTTCTGCAGCTGTCTCTGTCTTTTTCCTCTCTGTATTCTCTGTTGTTCACTGCTGTTGCGTAACTCCTGTATATATTTAACTGCCCTTTTATATAACGTAAATCAACTCTTGGAGTAATAATAAAAGACATTTTAACATATAAAATGCCCTTTCGGGCCCACCAGCCGAACTTTGTTTTATGCTCCGATGCGATGAGTCTCCTCCAGAGATTTCCGATTGCGATTGATCGCAATCGCAAACTTCATTAACCTGTTCCGCTGTGCTACCTTGCTCCGATGCGATTGCTTCCTTTGCGATTGTTTTAATGTGATTAATTTCAATCGCAACTTCCAATAGTATGTGCCACTGCTCCTTTTTATTCCGATGCGATGGATTACTGTTCACTGATAAAAGTATATATACATCTCTCTTGTTTCATATATATATATATATATATATACTTACCGCGTTAATATATTTTTCCTCTTCAGCCTTGATTATTTGATTTCTGCCAATGCGATTAGCAAAGGTCCCACCATTGTAATTAAGCGACTCATATCCGCCGTCCAACCTTCAGCAATTCCGAAGGTTGTTCTTCGATCGCTCAATCGCAATCGCACATTTCAATTTGTTCTTCACTGTTTCTCCTCCGATGCGATGAATCACTTCAACTCCCTTTAAGTCGGAACTCAAACACATGAGAATCACCATTTATAATGTATCGGGTCAGCTTCTTTATCGCGATCACAATATTGCAATCGCATCCTCCAACAAATTGGTGCGATGAACAAAGGGTCCCACATATTCCAAGGTCTTCACCCTTAGTTTATTTTAAAAAGAGATGAACCCTTTTAATAGATTTACCATAGAACCTTTTAGTTAAATAAGTCACGTCCGTCGCTGTATATCAATCATACCTTTCATATAAAAGGTCAAATAATCATTTGAATCTTACAATTTGGACCATTGCAATATTTTAACTTTCAATCCTCATGTGCAGCATTTCCTTTATGAAGGCTATACAAACCCTAGATTTCATTTGCGATGGATTTCACTTTATATATAACTCTTAATGTATTCGGGCCCACATCCTCATTCAACGCATGTCAAATAGTATATATATATATATGTATATATATATATATATATATATATATATATATATATAGTTTTGTTGTCTTTACTGATTGACCTTGGTTAAGAAACCAGTTCTTAATACAAAAATACTCGACCGCAACAACCATAATTCATCCACATAAAGGTTCATCCACGTGCATTTAACTATACTTATATTTCGAAGGTGCACCCTTTTCCTTGATTAACTAACCGTTCCAAACATACATATACATGGGTTTCTTTTGAGGTGTATTCGATCTATATTAAGGCTCGACTTTACATTAAGCCCAAAGTATAACTCCGCGCTCACCACATATATTAACGTGTGTTGTATGTTAACTTCAGACCATATATTAAACTCAAACAAATTCCATGTAACTACACTCGGGCCCACAGAATTGTTCCATACCTTTATACATCGTGCATCATATATTACAGCCTCTGTTGTGACATTATAATAAAACCCACTTACATTAAAACTCACTACCAACGCAACAATTTTTAATGCATCGCCACGGCCCCACACATCAATACTTGTTAAACGAGAAGTTTTCATCATAAGAAAAATGAGCCATACCTTGACTTATCTCCCATGAAACTCATTGCATGATTTTCGTTTGATCTACCAGCCTCCAGATCGGACGACCCTCAACGATATCGCGTAATTTCCATGACCGGAGATTAGCGTTCCAAAAAAACACGATATGAGTGGTTTTTGGCAGCTAACGTGGCAAGTTTATACTGGATCACGTTTTTTAGAAATGGTTCCGCTCCAGACCAAAAGCGGTGGGATATGGGTTGTATTAGTTTCAAAAAACAATCGCTGATATTTGAACAGTGTTTCCATTTGCCTCTTTAACTTCATTTTCCTTCGATTCTTTTTTTATTCTTTGCTCGCTCCTTCTCATTTGTTAATCCTTCCTTCGTCACCACTGTGCTTCCAAACACCAATAACCTTTTTACAAAGGCAGTGCCTGTCAGTACAGGATCGTTTCTCTGTATTCTCTGCAACCTGTCTCTACTGCTCGACCCTCTCTACAGTGTACAGGCCGTGCCTGTCAGTGAATGACCATTTCTCTTTATTCTCTGCATGTTCTGCAGCCTGGGATGCTTCAAATGGCCCTTCTTTGCAGTTGCTCAACCCTCTGCATCCTCTTCACATCTCTGCTGCCTCTCTACCTCTTTTTCTCTCTTTGCCTTTCTTCATGTCTAATGTTTTCCTTGTCAACATTTTCAACAGTCTTGTTTTGCTATCTCTCTGCTTCTATGTTGTCTCCTTTTCCATATTCTTTGCCATCAATGACAACATTTCCAATAGTCTCCCCCTTTGGCATTGATGGCAATATACTTCCTCTGCTTGCCTTTTAGAAAGCCCTTTCTTCTGTTGCTTGCTTTTCCTCCCCATTTGACATCAATGGAAAAGGGTTGCACATTTCCTAGTGTGTTTTCCACATCTTGTCCATGAGATTCTGATCTAGAGGACCTATTCAATGCTTTTCTCACTTTCTCTGGTTCTTTTGTGACAATATTTGGTGATTGATCTCCCCCTGGAATGATGCTTTCTTTTCATGTCAGAGAGCAACATCTGCAGATACTGCTCCCAGTTTTTCTCTTAGATATTCGAATGGTTCTTTAGCAAGGGGTTTTATGAATATGTCTAATGTTTGTTCCTTTGTTGGTACATATTCCAGCTTTACTACTTTATGTGCTACTTTTTCTCTGAGGAAATGGTACTTGATTGGGATGTGTTTATTTTTTGAATGAAGTACATGATTTTTTGATATACTTATTGCACTTGTATTATCACATTTGATAGAGATAGGTTCATCAATGCTTACCTTCATGTATTGGAGGGTTTGTTTCATCCACATGACTTGTGTGCAACATGCTGCTGCTGCTATGTATTCTTATTCTGTTGTAGATAGAGAGATATATGTTTGTTTCTTTCTTAGCCATGCCACCAGACTTTTTCCCAAATAGAATGCACCTCCACTTGTGATTTTCCTGTCATCCACACAGTTGGCCCAATCTGCATCTGTATATGCTGTCAAAGTGAATCTATTGCCTTTTGGATACCATAGCCCATACTGTGTTGTTCCTTGTAGATATTTTAATATTATTTTGACTGCTAGAAGGTGATTTTGTTTTGGTGCTGCTTGATTTCTAGCCACAAGTCCTACTGCCAGCATAATGTCTGGTCTAGAAGCTGTCAGGTATAACAAACTTCCTATCATCGATCTGTAATGTCTTTGATCTATATCTGCAGATCCATCATCATCACATAGCTTGCATCCAATGATCATCAGAGTTGACACAGGTTTGTGGTCTTCCATTTTGAACCTTTTCAACATTTCTCTTAAGTATTTTTCTTGTGAAATGAATGTTCCTCTGTTCTTTTGTTGAATTTGAAGTCCTAAGTAGAAGGTGAGCTCTCCAATCATAGACATCTCAAATTCTCATTTCATCTCTTCAGAAAATCCTTCTGCTAACTCATCTTTGCTGCCTCCAAACATGATGTCATCTACATACACTACTACAATCAAGAGTTCATTTTCATTGACCTTTATGTATAAATTGCTATCTACTCCTCTCTTAAAGCCTTTTTTTTTGCAATTACTTGTCCAGCCTTGAATACCATGCACGAGGAGATTGTTTCAGCCCATATAGGGCCTTCTTTAGTCTGTACACATAGTCTTCTTTACCTGTTAATGAGAATCCTTTATGTTGTTCCATGTAGACTTCTTCCTCTAGATCTCCATTGAGGAAGGCAGATTTTACATCCATTGGATATACCTTGAAGTCATGGTAGCATGCAAAGGCCAAAAACATTCTGATAGCTTCCACTCTGGCTACAGGGGAAAATGTTTCATCATAATCAGGACCCTCAATTTGTGAATATCCCTTGCAGACAAGTCTGGCTTTATTTCTGATTACCTATCCTTGTTCATTCATCTTATTCTTGAATACCCATTTTGAGCCTATGACAATTTTCTCAGTGGGTCTTGGAACTAATTTGTAGGTATTGTTCTTCTCAATTTGGTCCAATTATTCATTCATAACATTCACCCAATATTTGTCCTTGTTGGCTTCTTCAAACTTCTTTGGCTCCATTTGTGATAACATAGCTAGGTGTACCTCTTCTGTCTGTTCAGTTAGTTGTCTTCTTGTCTGGACTCCTACACTCTTGTCTCCAATGATTTGATCTTCTGGATGGTTCTTTTGAGTGTGTCTTGAGGGGCCTTTTGAGTTCAGTTCAGTATCTTTTGTTGTCTTGCTTATTTCATCATCATCTTGGTTCTCTTCTTCATGATATTCTAGAGGATTGCTGCAACCTATACTTCTTGTCTTGTTTGGTAGTTCTTCATCAAATATTACATCAATTCTTTCCACAATTTTTCGAAGTGTTTTGTTGTAGCACCTGTAACCTTTACTCTTGGATGCATATCCTAAAAATATTCCTTCATCTGCTCTTCCATCAAACTTTCCTAGATTTTCATCATTATTTTTTATGAAGCACTTGCTTCCAAAGACTCTAAAGTGCTTGATTGATGTTGGTTTACCATGCCATAGTTCATAAGGAGTCTTGTCATTGTTTGGTCTTAAATGAGCTTTGTTCAGAATATGCACTGTTGTGTGTACTGATTTGGCCCAAAAGGTTTGGGGAATGTTATTTTCTTACATCATAGCTCTGGCAATCTATTGTACAGACCTGTTTTGTCTCTCTACCACTCCATTCTGTTGAGGTGTACCTGCAATTGTAAACTGTTGTTTTATTCCATGCTCATTGCATATGTCTGGAAAATCATAGTCTATGAATTCACCTCCTCCGTCTGATCTGATGCACTTTAGCTTGCATCCTGTTTGATTTTCTGCCAATGCCTTGAATATAATGAATTTCTCAAGTGCTTCCGATTTATTTTTGAGAAATGCAACCCATGTCATTCTGGAAAAATCATCTATTATCAGCATGAAATAGGATTCTCCACTTGGTGTTTTCATTCTTGAAAGTCCACACAGGTCCATGTGTACAAGCTGAAGTGGCCTAACTTTTGATAGCTCTTCTTTGGTCTTAAAGGATGTGCGAGTCTGTTTGCCAAATTGGAAATATTTACATATGGTATTTGAAGGCTTCTTTATTGCTAACATATCTCTGACTGCCTTCTTTTTGTTCAGACTGATGATATGATTGAAGTTAAGATGTCCCAATCTTCTATGCCATAACCATGAATCCTCAAGTTTGCTAAGGTGGCATGCTTCATTCTCTTCCTTCACTACATAGACATTACTTTATGTTCACACACCTTTGATCAGGGTCTTTTCTGTGGTGGTTGATCTTACTTCATAGTCTTGAGCTCTAAACAGAACTTCACAGCCTTTATCACACATTTGACTGACACTCAGTAGTTTTTCTTTCAGCCCATCCACAAATAGTACATCTTGGGCCTTTACTCTGCCATTATCCAGACTGACTGAGCCTTTTCCTTTGATTTTTCCTTCTTTATCATTGCCAAAAGTAACATTTCCATATTTCTTATCATCAAATGTTATAAACTTGCTTCTATCTCCAGTCATATGCTTTGAGCATCCACTGTCTAAATACCATTGGATTTTCAGATCTTGAGCTATTAGAGCCAGGTCACATTTATTTACCTTCTTTTTCTACTGCAATCATTCTTTTGTTTGGTTCCTTTTCTGAGTTGATGGACCATATTCTCTGAGAGAACATTTTGAAGACATGTGTCCACTTTTATTGCATACACAACATTTGATCATATATTTAGTAGAATTATAAGTACGAGTAGACTCTCCATGATTCATAAACCTCCTTGAGGTCTTGAACATCAGTCTTTGACCATATTTTCTACATTCTATGATTTTATGGCCAAATTCCTTACAGTAAGAACAGTTTCCATAAAAACAATTTGCATACCTGATGAAAGGTTGTCTTCTCCATTTGTTTGCTTGAGATAATCTTTTCACTGTGTGCATCCTTTGCTGGTTTGAATTAATTCTCCTTGTATGATAGTATGTAGCAATATGTCCCAGCTTGTGGTAGGCATAACAGGTGGCATTTTTCATAGGAGGGAAGAATCTCCTTTGATGGCTTCCAAATTTGACATACTCAGGAGTATATGAGCCTTTTTTGGTTGACTTTTTGTTTATTTCATTCTTTGTCATTAGAGGTTCCTTCTGGTTTCTGTCTACTCCATTGCAGGTTTCTTCTTCTATAGGAATCATTTGAGCTACTTTATCATCTTCATCTGCTCTTACAAAAATGATATTTTTGTTTTCCTTTTCTTTTCCTTTACTTGATTCTCCTTCATAGCCTATCCCAGTTTTTATCAAAGGAGATCTTTGAGCATCTAGAATTTCATTCAACTTACCAGAGCTTGTAATTTGAGAAGTATTTATTGACACTTTCTTTTGGGCATTTTCTAATTTCTTCCTCAAGAATACTACTTCTTTTTCCAACTTCTCTTGTTCCTGAATTTTATCCTTAATTTTCTTGACTAAAATGTCTTCTACCTTCTTGGCTTCTTAAAGCTCTACTTTCAACTGAATGAGGAATTATGAATTTTGTTCTTCTCTTACATATTTGAGGAGGATGTCTTTTTGTTTTCTGCACTTCAGTTTGAGTCTGTCAATTTCCTCCAGGGCACTTCTTAGCTCCCCCTCAAGATCAACTTCACCTTCTTCTTCATCTTCTAGAAGGAATCCTTCAAGCTCTTCTATAGCCATCAATATAAATTCAGAGTTTCCTTCTTCACTTGAGGGTTCATCTGAGTCTTCAAATGCATTGCTGTCTTGTTGAGAATAGAAAGAATTTCTATTGAATCTCTTCCCTTTCTTAGATATGGTTTTCTCTGATTCTTGACTCTGATTCTTTGTTTTCTTATGAGGACACTTAGAAGCATAGTGTCTAACTCTTCCATAGTTAAATAATTTGAATGGAAGTTTACCTTTATATTTGCCTGAGCCTCTATCCAATTTCATGACAAATTTGGCCTCTTCTTCATCAGAGTAGGAGCATATCTCTTCCTTTTCTTCTTTCTTCTTCTCTGTCTTAAAGGTTGCCTCCCTTACATTTGAATTCCTCTGTGGTAGTCTCATCCCATAGGCTGTTAGGTTTCCAAGTAATTGTTTCATGGTCAACGTTTCCCAATCAAATATTTCTTCTATGGCAGAAACCTTCAGATTAAAGCTGGATGGTAAAGATCTTAGAATATTTTGAGCAATTACACATTCTTATATGGTTTCTCCAAGAGCTTTCATATTATTAACAATTTCTGCAACCCTTAAGAAGAAGCTAGCAATTTCTTCATCATCATTCATTTTTAAATTTTCAAACTGAGCTCTATATACTTGAAGTCTGGCTGTATTCACCTTTTTTTTTCCTTCATGGATGTTTTCTAGAGTGTCCCACATATCTTTGGCAGTCTTGCTTTGCATTACTTTGATAAATTATGCCTCACATAGTCCATTTAAAATTGCATTCATGGCCTTTACATTAGATACAAAATCTTGTTTTTCTTCTTTCTCTGAGTCAGTTGACTTTGGGGCATATCCAAATTCCACAACAGTCCAAACTTCTATTCCTAGAGAGATTATGTATGCTCTCATTCTAATTTTTCAGAAGGCATAATTTGCACCGGTGAAGAAAGGGGATTTGTTAGTTGAGAATCCTTCTTGAATAGCCATCCTGGGGACCTAGGATCTCCTTTCAGTTGTTAAACTGATACAAAAGGAACCTGATCTGATACCAATTGTTGAATCCTTAGTTAAACTGAGAGGGGGGGGGGGGTGAATCAGTTTAATGCATTCATGAACTTTTACAAATTTTCATTAGGCTTATTTACAACTTAATTTATGATCAACTTTGTATGTGAACAATCTTAATATGTGAGTAGCAAGTATTAAGATAATGTGACAACAAACTTATTATGAGAGCAGAAAGTATTAAGAAAATTGAATGAACCATATCAACATATGAGCATCGCACACAGAGACAGTAGATATAAGTGGAAACCCATAAAGGGAGAAAACCACATCTTATTATTGTTGTGATGCAAAGACAAGCTCCAAATCCCTCTCACCACTAATTTTCTGTAGGCACTGACCTACAGGAGGCTCCAACCTCAATTCTGTAAGATACTACTTGGAAGGAAGCTCCAACTACCTTCAATTTTTTGCAGGCTCCAACCTACAGGAGGCTCCAACCTTAGTCAGCTACAAATGACATATATCAAGCTACAACTTGATAAGGAAGCTCCAACTTCCTCACTCTATCAATAGAAAATCACTTGCTGATTTACCTTGGATATCAGCTCTGTTCTGTACCTTCTTTACTGTTGTCCTCCAGTCTTCATATCTGTCTTATATCATCTCTGACTCTTCACAGCATCTTCACTTTCTTCTTAATTTCTCTCCTTCAATTCTGCATTCTCTAACCTCTTTATGCATATCTATGAGATATCATTTATAGAATTCCCTTCTTGACTGTTTTTATTCTATAGAGAATTTGGAGTGAAAAACCATGAGTATTTGTCTTCTGCCTTTTCATTCCTTTGTCCAACTCATAAAAAATATACCAGTATGTAGAAATTACAATATTATAGTGGGATTTTGTTTTCCTTCGGAGACTTGCCAATGCATCACAAACAATATAAAATGAAATTAAAACATTTACATTTAGTTACAATATGAATTCCAACTCAACCCATTCGGCCTTTTGGATCACTGCGTCTTGTCTTTTCTGCAGCTGTCTCTGTCTTTTTCCTCTCTGTATGCTTTGTTGTTCACTGTTGTTGCATAACTCCTGTATATATTTAGCTTCCTTTTTATATAACTTAAATCAACTCTCGGAGTAATAATAAAAGACGTTTTAACATATAAAATTCCCTTTCAGGCCCACCAGTCGAACTTTTTTTTATGCTTCGATGCGATGATTCTCCTCCAGAGATTTTTGATTACGATTGATCGCAATCGCAAACTTCATTAACCTGTTCCACTGTGCTGCCTTGCTCCGATGTGATTGCTTCCTTTGTGATTGTTTTAATGCGATTAATCGCAATCACAACCTCCAATAGTATGTGCCACTTCTCCTTTTTATTCTCATGCGATGGATTACTGTTCATTGATAAAAGTATATATATATATCTCTTGTTTCATATATATATATATACTTACCACGTTAATATATTTTTCCTCTTCATCCTTGATTATTTGATTTCTGTCGATTCGATTAGCAAAGGTCCCACCATTGTAATTAAGCTACTCATATCTACCATCCATCCTTCAGCAAATTTGATGGCTGTTCTTCGATTTCTCAATCGCAATCGCACATTTAAATTTGTTCGTCACTGTTTCTCCTCCGATGCGATGAATCACTTCGATGCCCTTTAAGCCGGAACTCAAACACATGAGAATCACTATTTATAATGTATCGGGTCCTCTTCTTTATCGCGATCGCAATATTGCAATTGCGTCTTCCAACAAATCGGTGCGATGAACAAAGGGTCCCACATATTCCAAGGTCTTCACCCTTAGTTTATTTTAAAAAGAGATGAACTCTTTTAATAGATCTACCATAGAACCTTTGAGTTAAATAAGTCACGTCCGTCGCTATATATCAATCATACCTTTCATATAAAAGGTCGAATAATCATTTGAATATTAAAATTTGGACCATTGTAATATTTTAACTTTCAATCCTCATGTGCGACATTTCCTTTATGAAGGCTATACAAACCCAAAATTTCATTTGTGAAGGATTTCACTTTATATATAACTCTTAATGTATTCGGGCCCACATCCTCGTTCAACGCATGTCAAATAATATATATATATATATATTTGTTGTGTTGACTGATTGACCTTGGTTAAGAACCCAGTTCTTAATACAACAATACTCGATCGCAACAACCATAATTCCTCCACATAAAGGTTCATCCACGTGCATTTAACTATACTTATATTTCGAAGGTGCACCCTTTTCCTTGATTAAATAACCATTCCGAACATACATATACATGGGTTTCTTTTGCTATGTATTCAATCTATATTAAGGCTCAACTTTACATTAAGCCCAAAGTATAACTCCGTGCTCACCACATATATTAACGTGTGTTGTATCTTACCTTCAGACCATATATTAAACTCAGAAAAACACCATGTAACTACACTCGGGCCCACAGAATTGTTCCATATCTTTATACATCGTGCATCATATATTATAGCCTTTGTTGTGACATTATAATAAAACCCACTTACATTAAAACTCACTACCAACACAACAATTTTTAATGCATTGCCACGGCCCCACACATCAAGACTTGTTAAACGAGCAGTTTTCATCATAAGACAAATGAGCCATACCTTGAATTATCTCCCGTGCAACTCATTGCATGATTTTCGTTTGGTCTACCAACCTCCAGATCAGATGACCCTCAATGATATCGTATAATGTCCATGAAAAGAGATTAGTGTTCCAAAAAAACCCGATATGAGCGGTTTTGGGTAGCTAACGTGGCAAGTTTATACTGGATCGCGTTTTTTAGAAATGGTTTCGCTCTGGACCAAAAGCGGCATGATATGGGTTGTATTGGTTTCAGAAAAGCATCGCTAGTATTTGAACAGTGTTTCCATTCGCCTCTTTAACTTCGTTTTCCTTTGATTCTTTTGTTATTCTTCGCTCGCTCCTTCTCATCTGTTAATCCTTGCTTCGTCACCATTGCACTTCCAAACACCAATAACCCTTTTACACAGGCAGTGCCTGTCAGTGCAGGACCATTTCTCTATATTTTCAGCAACCTGTCTCTGCTGCTCGACCCTCTCTATAGTGTACAGGCTATGCCTATCAGTGAATGACCGTTTCTCTGTATTCTCTACATGTTCTGAAGCCTGGGCTGCTTCAAATGGCCCTGCTTTGCAGCTTCTCGACCCTCTGCATCCTCTTCAGATCTATGCTACCTCTCTGCTACTTCTCTGCCTCTTTTGATCTCTTTTCCTTTCTTCATTTCTAATGTTTTCCTTGTCAACATTTTCAACAGTCTTCTTTTGCTATCTCTCTGCTTCTATGCTTTCCCCTTTTCCATCTCCTTGGCCATCAATGACAACATATCCAACATGATCGAGGTAGTAGGTCGATCAGTAGCTTGACTACTATAATATTTATTTCACATTGACACCAAAACATCAATTTTTGGCTTTGTGATAGATAGCATAAGCACTTGGGAACTAGAAGTGGGATCCGTAGCAACCATGTTTATGTCTGGATTCGGAAAAGGATATTTCAACACAGCATATGCAGTCGAGGTCTTATAATAAATTTTGAGACTTCGATGTGGTGAGGATAGTCTCAAACAAATTTCTCCTCATTATATATTATGCAAGGGTAACGAGGTTTCTGATAATTTCCAGTTTGTTGATCAGATGATTTTTCCTACGGGGTTGAATTTTTATTTTTCTTCGCTTTCCCATTTTTATTTTACCCTTTTCATATGACACGACATGTATCTCGTAAGAAAGTGCAGGATCAGATGCAGTAGATTTGTGGGTATTTGAAGTACCTATCATACTTTTGCTGGCATGAGAGTCCTTAGAGGGAGGAGGAACAATAAAATTATATCGAGGTGCGTTTGGAATTTTCTCATAGAGCGTGCCAGACTGATTATAAATCAAATATAAGTATTGGGCATGAGAAATGACCTTCTCTTCAGTGACGACACCACCTTTAGCCACATCCTCAGTGATAGATGGCAGCAAGGACTTAATAAAACACTTAGGAAACAACTGATCAGGAACAAATGTTTTGACCATTCTACGACAACGACACCACTCATGAATATGATCAGAAATGTGAGTAGCATTATTCTGTTTAAAATTGGTTAGCATTTTTGTTCCAGTTTCATATTTTATGGGCAAGTGAAAGTGGGTCAAAAAGGTAGTATCTAAGGCAGTGAAATGATCAAATGAATCTCTTGGAAGTTCAATATACCATTTCGCGGCCAAACCCGTGAGCGTACGCTAAAAAAGACGTAGTAGAATAGAGTCATCATTCAAGGAGTTGGATGAGCACCACAAATGATAAGTAATAACATGCGTTGACGAGTCTTCTCCAGGGTTTCCTTTGATTTTAGGAATTTCGGAGGGTAATTTATGTGGTATCACCAACCAGCAAGGACAATAATTGATTGTGTCATTGGTTATCTGGTTTAAATCAAGTAATTCTAAAGTTGCGACAAAGGGAAACTATTGATTGAAGTTAGGTTGGGAAGAGCCAGGGTATGGTGGAATTTCTTGGGAAACAAGCCTTTGAGAACCATCATAAGGTAGTTTTTGCTGGGAACCTAGATAGGGGTTGTTTTGATGACCAAACGCTTGAGCGATGTGTTGACAAAAACCTAGGTAAGATGTTTGTTGTTGGAATGATTGTTGTATCATTTGCGGTTGTGGCTGCCAAGGTGACTTCCCATGAAGATTATATCCAAAAATAGAATAGCTCAGATCCGGTTGTGAATAATTAAGACCCGATTGGGTCTGTGACATCCCATAAGAGGGTAATCCAGCTTGTGAATAAAGGATTCCGAATACGGGTGTTTTTTGTAAACCAACCGAAGGAGTTGGAGTCTAAGGGCCCAAAACTTGAGGGTAATGGGTTGAAGGACCTGCCTAAGATGGTTAAGATACAAAAATATGAGCCTGTAACAGGGGTAAAGAAGTATTAACAACTAGAATAGATGTGGGTGCAACAAGTTTAACCGGTTTATATGAATGCACAACCGTTTGTGCTTGAACATGCAGAATAGGCTACCACTAAAAAATAGTCATTCTAGAATTTGGTTTACCATAAAAAATGGAGTACTGTCAAAATGTGTGACCATAGGTTGCCCCCCAGCATGATTATAATAGGAGTACAATAATATGGAATATATTGTTCTCCAAATGGTGGGAGTGGAGTCAAGATGGTACTGCACGGAATGTACCCATATGGACCAACTTGATATTGCATTGAATATGTATATAAAGGATCAAGTCGTTTAGTACTCATTAGAGATGTACCAGATAGAATACCAGAAGATGACATAGGTGAAGTGCATGGATTTGAGGATGCACTAGAGTAGGCTCCATATAATGATTGGTAACGGGATGGGATGGAAGGACCACCATAAATATTTGACTATGGTGATGTGGTAAACATCTACGGGGTAGTAATACTAGATGTTGTCTCAATTGTAACAGATGGTGTAGCCAGATATTTTGACTCAGACATGGTCATATGACCTAGTATATACCCTACAAGATCTACGGGAACTCGAATTAAAAAAATATCAACAAAAGCAGAGTAAGTCAATCAAAGAATAAACTCATAAACATAAATCCCTAATCCAAAATGGATTGCAGTTGAAGGCCATGTTTCTTGTTGAGGTTCTTCCTCAATTGGAATAAAACCAGGTGAAATAATTTCGCCGTCAGGCTCGAGATATATTTTAGGTGGTTGACTACACGATATGGGAGACTTAATGGCTATGATCGAATATGGAGTGACAAATACATGAAAAAATTATGGTTGTTCAAATTCGGGATCTAGATCCTCTGGTAAAGGAAAAATTGGATATAGATCAACATCCACTTGAAAAATGTCGAGTTCGAGAGGTATGGTCTCATAGATTGGATGGATCATGTCCACAAGTAGCTGTCAAGACTTCGTTTTGGTGATAGTGGATGAACTAGGATGTGTAGAAATAACTTGAGGCGACTTTGGTATATGATATGAAGATGACACACCAGAGGTACTGATGGTATTTGTTTCCATAGAACGATGTCGGATTCGCCGACCAAAAATGGCTTCTAGTGGTAAAGGTGGTTTAAGTGATATTCTATGCAAACGTCAGGGAAAGAGATGTTCTTTTTCCACGATGACTGATTGATTTTATTACAAAATAAATAAACAAAATAAAAGGGTAATTCTAGGAAAAAGTTTTATCAATTAATTGTGAACTGCAACATACCTCCTGTTGAACCAAGAAGTTTGGGCAGACAATCTCTCCGAATGTTTTTTTCGGTGTATCACAAGCTACAAGGCATCTGAATCGGTTACCTATGGATGGTAAGAAGCCTAAATTTTTCCTCCCAAATATACCCTAAGGTATGTGGAGGCCCAAGTCCATATTAGTGATGTCTAATGTGAAACTGCATAGTGAGGGAACCCCCTCATACTTTTCGTACTAGAACACCACCCTATATACCCAAAGGTATGTGGAAGAGCTTTGATATACTTACATACATGGAGTGGGATATCACACTTGGAATGTATCGCAAATAAGTTAGTGACAACTACTATGTTGAACGACGCCGAAACATGTCTCTAACCTAGAACTTATAAATGTTATCGTTAATGTTACAATTATTTCTTATGTTGATTGATGTAAAATTTATGTTGGTCTTCTTTAAAAGTTTCTCTTTGAGTTTCACCACGTATTGTAATGGGAAATTCCTAAAATGGAAACGAAATGATAGGCAAAATTTTCAATTTATCTTTTTCAATGAAAATCCTAGCTACTAAGGGGAAAGAGGAATTAGGTATTGAGCTAAAAACAAAGAGAACAAACCAAATGCAGATTTCCCTAACTTTTTCTTATGCAACACAAACAAACTCTAGATGCACATGCATGTTTTTATTTTCAGTTCCCTCAAATGTGAATGAGAGAAAGGAAAATAAATGCACAAATCAATCAAACAAATGTTTTCTTCTGAGAAATGAGGAATGAAACAACAATTTCTCTTATGAAAATGAAGAATTTAACTACAATTTTCCTATAGGAAAGGAGGAATGAAACACCAATTTCCTCTTCGAAAACATAATTTATCTAGTGCAAAAATTACTACTTTGAATTTTATTTTCCAATGATAAAGAAAATACCTAATGAAACATTGAAAAAATTAATTTTCAAAGGAGGAATAACAGGAAATTTTACTGGTCTCTATGAGCAATAAGACATCTAAGAATACAACAAAAATTGGGCTAAAACTGAAAGCAATGATAACTTTTGATGGAATTCGGTTGGTTGAGGGGGAAACACAACCTCTAAGGGGGGTCAATGCATTGCAAAGCACCCCTGAATGGAACACAGTGCATTGCAGTGCACTGTACCCTGACCAACCGTGCATTGGGCGCAGCTAGGTTTGAAAAACAAGAAGATGAACACACTTCTAATGCAATTTTTTCATTCAAATAGCTGATAAAAGAAAGTAGATGCTACTGATGGTGATAAAATGAGGCAGAAACACCAGGAATCAAGGGAAACTCCCCAGCAGAGTTGCCAATTTGTTATACGAAATTTAAATCTATGGATAAAATAAATTCCCCAAGTGTGGTGTTCCTTCACTCAGAACAATAAGAGAAAGAAAACTATTATTTTATCTAAGACAAATAGATATACAAAAAGGGAAAGAGCCTACGTGTGATCCTTTTCACTCTCATTCTCCTTATTTTTTTGTTGTCGTCGCTCTCAATCCAACTCAATCTGCTAAATCGATTCCTATAATCAAAGAGAGAGAATGACAAAAAACATACATTATACAAATATCTACTTATCTTAGTCAAATTAAACCGATTAGATCTAAGAATACATACATCACCAATAATAAATTTCACAAGGTATACACATATGTATTAAGAAAATCGTCGGATATATTTATTAAGGAGTAGGAGGAGAATATTACAACCAATAGATAGATTTGTCGTCAACATGCTCAAACTTCATTCCAACCTCATCACATCCAACATCATCTCAGCAAGATATTAAAACTTCCAATATCTTATCAAATGATAATCCAATAACATAACTTTGCACAAAATTGTTCCTCCCTAGCACTTGGATGAGTGCTCAATTTATAGAGAAAATGATGGTAGTTTCTCATTGAATGTCTTTCTATTAATAGGAAGGACATGTTTCCAAGTTTAGAGGTGGTGGATGGACACTTGGATTCGAAGCATGACGCCTATGGACTCTTCTAGAAGGCACTGGCCATGTGGAGATTCCCGGAACAATGATGATTTCGCTCCTAGGTGACCAACGCACCCTTGAGTGTCGGGAAGTGCACTACAGTGCACCCTTGCTTGGAGGTATTGGCACTAAAACGTAGTTAGTCCCTTGCAAATGATCGTTGGTGAGTCATTGGGTCATATAATATATACTTCAAACCCTGGAAATATCATAATTGAAGCCATGAAAGGAATGTCTTCACTTAGGGCATATAGAAACTAAAATTAAGGGTATTATAGACCGTATTTATTCATCCTGGGGGATGATGCCTAGATTGACCAGGTATTGCGAGATGATGCCCAAATTGACCTATAACATATACAATTTTAATAACGTTCTAATTATTATACCATAAAGAAAAACCATGTCAAAAAAATCGATTGTGTTAAGTTGTTTTAATGGAAAATGGGCAATATAACACATGCATACATTATACTGCAACTTTCATTACTAAAAAATAAAAGAAGTGAATTGATCCTAAATATAAAGGGAACCAATAAATGCCATTTTAGATTTTTTAGTTTTCGAGATGTTTGAGATAACACTACATGAAAAATCACAATATAAAAATAGATTTCACCAAATATATACAATATCTTAAACCCATTCTCCAGCACATATTAGACATCCTTGTTAGGTTACAGGCTCAATCCCTCTCCATGCTACATAGACATACGACCTTTTCATGTACGCTGAAGCTTGTTTTGATTGGGCATATGATCTGAATCCTCGTTGGGATCTAACCTGGACAAGTAATGAGGGGTCTCTGAAATGATGAACGACACTTTTGATTTGACCCTTTTCAGAATGTGAGCCCAATTCAATGCATTGACGAGCTAGACCTCCAGCTTGGCGCTCTCTAGAAAGGGGCCCAAGCCATGGGTGGCACTCGCGGGCTTTCCACGAACGAAAAAAGACTCAGCCTCAATGAAGACGAAAGGGAAATCTAAATTAATAGTAAAATACAATTGATAGGATAGTTAAATTGAAAAAAATCTATTTTTAATTCCATAATCAAGAAAATAATAATTAATATATTAACAATTTTAACACTTGTTTTCAAAGACAAATTTATTGGTTAAGAAAAAATGCATTTATTGGTTAAGAAAAAAACCATGTGAAATAAAAGTTTCAATCAAGAAGAAGTTAATCCAAAGCAAATGATGCTTTGATAAGGTAGTCTTAAATGATTAAAGGGGTTATCCTCCAATGCTAGCCATATAATTTGATGGTAGAGTATTTATAGTCCATTACATTTTTTAAGCATCATTGAGTTGTTTTATTAGGCCATAATTTCATCATTGTTTTTAAGTTCTTAATACCGTAATTTCTCTTTTAATCCATAACACCATAAGCCAAAAATAAGCCAATAATGTAATATAATATTTAATAAATAAAACAAAAAATAATTAATATATTTACTATAATATTTAAGATTTACCAATTAAAATAACCAAATTCAAACAAACCCACACTAAAATATCATTAATCCATTAATTTAAATACTTTCGTTTCCACCACTAAAAAGTCGACTTGACATATTTAGTCAGTGCTATGGGGACGAGGTAATCACCATGATTGGAATGGGATTAGATTTTGATGGACTAGTTAATTATTTTATGATATGTGATATTACTGGGGATTAAGGGTTATTTTTTTTATTTAATAAGTTTGATGGTTGCATTTAATAAAGTAATGTTGAGGTTGTGTTGTTCAATGAAGTGAGGTCCACGATCGATTCCCATAGATAATTTTTACCTTTAGACAATTCAGAAAGTCCCCCATCCACCATATCACGGGAGATTATGAAGAAACAAGAAATCGAACCATCCAGAAATAGATCATAACATTACAAAAAAGATAAAGAGGAGATTCAATTAAAATATAAATTTCATCCATAAAATACCAAACTCCACTAAAAATATAAAGAAGAACTTCAATTAGAATATAAATTCATCCCTTAAATAATACTTTTCTTCGACTCGTACTAATATCTATGTATATGGCAAGAATGTATTCAAATAAATATTAGTTTCGTCAAAGAAATTTGCAAGGAATCGAGGATAAGTTCATGGCTTGTGGGTTGTAGTCCAAAAATTCCTTATAGGCTTCATCCTCACAAGATTTTTAATTTCAAAGGTCAAAAGGATGGATTGTTGCAATTCGAAAGGCGCCTTTGGGACTTTAAGTGAAGGGAAATGTGGGACAAATATTAATGCTCATTCATTTTCCTTTGGGATTTTAAGTGAAAGGAAATGTGGGAAAAAGCTTAATGCTCATTCCTCTGTCTCAATTTCTGTAGAAATTTTATTGAAGAAGGGAAATATGGGCCAAATATTAATGCTCATTCCTCTTCCTTTGGGATTTTAGGTGAAGAGAAAAGTGGGAAAAACCTTAATGCTTATTCCTCTATCTCAGTTTCTGTAGAGATGTTATTGAGGATTTATAAAGGATGGATTGCCGCAATGAGAAAGTATTTTCGAATTTAGGTGAAGGAAAATGTGGGCCAAATATTAACACTCATTGCTCTCTCAATTGTTCTAGAGATGTTATTGAAGATTTTTAAATGTTTTGTTTCACTTCTGCAACAACCTGTAACTAATAGTCACAGTAAAATAAGTTTTTAAGTGCACTCAACATATGTTCAACTACTGAAATAAGAAATCTAATTCACAATCATAGGGAAATGGCCATGCTCTTTCCTACGTGCATCTAGGTCTAGGTGCTAACTAAAACTGTGTATAAAAATAATCCAAGGAAAGAATCCATGGCTACTCATGAAGCTGACTTGACCTAAAACTAAAATTTTGTATAAAATGAATCCACGGCTAGTCACTGGAAATTCAAGGCACATAAATATTTTCAATAATTTAATCATGGATAATGACTCCATGGCACTCTTGGATTATAATCACTAATAATAAATTATTTGTAGTAGAAGAATGTTTGGAGGGATTCCAATTGTTGAATAAAAGAAAACAAAGAATTTTCATGTGCACTAATGATGATCTCTTCTTTTCTAGAACATTCAAGATAAGGATGATTTACAAGTTGTTTCACTTCTGCAACAACCTATAACTAATAGTCACAGTAAAATAAGTTGTTAAGTGCACTAAACATATGTTAAACTTCTGAAATAAGTAATCTAACTCACAATCATAGGGAAATGGCCATGCTCTTTCCTACGTGCATCTAGGACTACGTGCTAACTAAAACTGTGTATAAAAATAATCCAAGGAAAGAATCCATGACTACTCATGAAGTTGAATTGACCTAAAACTAAAATTGTGTATAAAATGAATCCATGCCTAGTCACTGAAAATTCAAGGCACATAAATATTGTCAATAATTTAATCATGGATAATGACTCCATGGGCCTCTTGGATTATAATAAATAATAATAAATTATTTGTAGTAGAAGAATGTTTGGAGGGCTTCCAATTGTTCAAGAAAAGAAAACAAAGATTTTACATGTGCACTAATGATGATTTCCTCTTTGCTAGAACATTCAAGCTATTAAGAGGTATTCACTCATTATTCACACACTTAGTGAATATATTAGTTGGTAGGAGAGTTTTAGCTAAACACTAAACGATTTCTTGAATATAAAATAATGACTCTTAGTCACTTATTAGTTAAGTTACCATGCATCATATTTCTATCTTAACATTGAAATATTCCTTGAAGTTAACATAATGACTCTTAATCACTTGTTAGGTATGCTACTGCGCAACAACTTTCTTTCTTCAATAACTATATTTCAATGTTGGACATGGAGGTAGCAATAGCAAGTTGAGTCTATAGTCTCGTCACAACTATCACACATGAACCTTTTCTTTATATTTAGGTACTATTTTCATGCATTTTAAACCACTTTTGGCTTGTGGTGGTTATTGATATGATGTTAATGTGATACCCTATAATGGGTAGGGTTCATCATCTTCTTCTTTATGATGAAAATTTTAATTTCATAGAATAGAGAAAAAGGTACTTAGCTTTAGCTTGATAGGCATCAAGAGAATATATATATATATATCTATATATATATATATATATATATAAGTTTAGAACATAGATGCAAAAAGGACCATTGTGGCAATAAATTTGAGTTATCAAATACTTAACTAAAGATAAATACATCTTTAGTTTCGATATATCAGGCATCTTAAGTTGTAATTTCACAAGTTGCAAACCTTACACTTAAAAACATAAATTTAATGTATCAAATATGATTTGACTCATTATGGAAATCAATTTACAAATTTTCCATTTAAAAATCATATAGGCATAATTAAAACATGGTAAATTTATTTGAAATCTATATCTATTGACCACAAAAAATATCAAATTTCTTAAAAGGTATTTTTTGTTATTATTTAATATGAAAGAATAATACATGATATAGAATTAAAAGACTATAAAACCTTCCCTTAAAACAATTAGATTCATCTTTGTACTTGATAAATCTAAGTTTAAAATAAATTTATATAAATATAAAATGATAAAAATTAACATAAAATTCACCTTAACCCATATCTTTTAAATTAAATAATAAAACTTTTACACCTATTATTCAGAATTTTCTTTATAAATAATACATTCATGGATTTATGCTTAAAAAACAAAAAGAGTATGAACTTTGAAGCCGTGTAAAAATATATTGGATCTAAACGATGCATTAACCATGTTGAAAACGGGCATTAATACAGATCTACTTAAAGAAGGGTCTCTCCTGCATTTCAGATAACAATAATATATTAATAAACCTTGGACTTTGAAGCCGTGTAAAAATATATTGGATCTAAACGATGAATTAACCATGTTGAAAATGGGCATTAATACAGATCTACTCAAAGAAGGTTCTCTCCTGCATTTCAGATAACAATAATATTTTAATAAACCTTGGATCAAAAATATTGAAATTTTAGATAACTAATCTTGAGCTTCTTAGCCTTGAACCATATATCACATTACTCATATAATAGTGAGAACCTGAAATCATGTACAAATATTGTTGTAAATACTGAGAGGGGGGGTGAATCAATATTCCTTTCAATTAGAGCATTAGTTAATCTTCATTTATTATCAGTGTTTGTACAATGTTAGCAGTAAACAAAAGGAACACAAATGCACACAGTTTTTAAGGTGGAAACCCACTCCGGGACAAAAACCACCTAATGCTTTTCTAATAATTCTTTAATATTCAACTCCAATTGAAAATAAAGCTGCAAATTCCTAGAATATAGAAATCATTCTTCTCCAGCTTCCACTGGATGGATGCTCCAATGCCCAAGATTCTTCAGTAGTCAACTCAACTGATGCCCCAACACCCAATGAGCTACAACTCACCCTAGCACCACCCTACCACCCTATAGAAGAATAAAAGAATAATGGACTCCCATACTAGGGAAAATGGTCCACTTTACAATGATAAATAATGATGTAGAAGATGAAGACACACTAGACCATAACCCCAACTATGACACAACCAACTAATGATGATCCTAGACCTCCCAACACTGCCTCTTCAACTCTTGGCAAATAGACACTACTACAATTTTTAAAATCATGTATTTACAATGACTTAGTACAATGATACCTTTATAGTGACTGTATGCAGTGCTGCCCACTTGAAGACTTCATGTGATGAAATTCTTGCTGATGTTCTGCACCTTTGTTGCTGCTATTGTCAAGCTAGCCTCTGCTGCACCTTGCTTTGCTTTGCTGCCCTAGAAATTCTGGTCCTTTGTAACCCTTGAAAACACATGATCTAGCTTTTTATTGCCTTCTAGGAGCTTGATATTGAATCCGGTGTATCTCTGTTATTTAAAATCCCCAATATTCTTTCCAATGCCATAGGTCTAACCCAATTTGAATTCTTCAAGAGAGAGTTATGCCCAATCTCTCACAATGCCCTAATTATGGATTGTTTCAGTATAGATAACTTGTACGGAATGCCACATGTCACTGTTTCTTCATTAGGCTCTAAAATTGATAGAACGAAAACTAAAGTCCGTCAAATATCTACCACTTCTTACAGAATTCCAATATGATACTCAGAGAGAGAGTTATGACAATTTTCCCAAGGTCACTTCTTTGAGATGAATTTTAGGAGCATGCAAAAACATTGACTTCCACAGATCATATCTCCGAAACGATTGCCCACCTTGACCTGAAATTTTCATAGCCGCTTCCTTAGGAATTTGGCTTCTCCTCATAAAAATTTTAACTTCTGAAAATTCATAGAATAAAATTTAGAGCGAAAATACCATGATGACCTATTTCACATGGGGAAATCGCTTGCATAAGGAGGATATGAGGATCACAATTTATATATATGCTTAGGTTGAGAGGGGATTTAACAAGTGAACGTGGGAGGGTTTTAGGAGCTTAAAAAATATTAATTGTGAATTTTCAATGACCCATGCCACAACCCCATGGGGTTTTATCCCACTAACTATGATTACAAACTTCGAACGTGAATATCTCTCGAACCGTGAAGAATTACGTGGCGTGCCATATATCAACGGAAACATCTCAACAAGAAGAAACCATCAAAAGCATTCTTGACCTCGAATATAGTAATTTTGAAGGTCAAAAATCCCATGCAATATTTGGGTAGCCCTTGGTGCTCCTTCGGTTGACCTCGATGACAACCGTTGACCAAAAATCTCCCCCTTTGGCATTGATGGCAACACAAGTACTCCCCTTGTGATCATGACATCTCTTCCTATAGCATTCTCTGCCCCTTTGACATCAATGGCAAAGGGTAACTCCCCCTGACACACAACCATCCTGCAAACCTATACACACTTCCACTCCCCCTTTATATTATGAATAAGGAAAATCTAATGAGAACCTGAGAGAATCTCAAGCTTCTGGCGAAGATATTCAAATGCTTCACGAGGTAAAGGTTTAGTGAATATATCAACGATTTTTTCTTTTGTACCAACATACTCAAGTTTGATATTCTTTTCAGCAACTTGTTCACTAACAAAATGATATTTGATTGGAATGTGTTTTGTTTTTCAATGCATGACAGGATTCTTGGAGATGCTGATGGCACTAGTGCTGTCACAGAATATGGGAATAGGCTCACTGAATTGTACTTGAAGATCTTGCAAAGTTTGTTTCATCCAAAGGACTTGAGTACAACATGATGTCGCTGCAATGTATTCTTCTTCCACTGCAGATAATCATATTGAGGTTTGATTTTTTCTCAACCATGATATGAGACAACCACCTAGATAGAATGCTACTCCATTAGTACTCTTACGATCATCAACACTTCCTGCCCAATCTGCATCTGTAAAGGCTTGAATAATGAGATTGTACCCTTGGAATACCACAAGCCATATTCTTCTTTGCCCTTTAGATATCGAAGAATTATTTTGACAGAAATAATATGTGATTGTTTTGGTGCTGCTTGGAATATTGCTACTTGTCCAACTACTTGCATAACATCTAGCCGTGAGGCTGTTACATATAGAAGACTACCAATCATAGATCTATACAACCTCTGATCCACATCCTTAGATGAGTCATATATGCTCAATTTGCAACCTTTTACCATCGGAGTAAGGATGGGTTTGCAATCTTCCATTTTGAATTTCTTGAGCATTTCCTTGATGTACTTGGCTTGACATATAAATATTCCTTTCTCTTGCTAAGATATTTGAAGCCCTAAGAATTATGTTAGCTCACCAAGTAAATAAATCTTGAAATCACTTTGCATCTTTGCAGAAAACTTCTTACTTAGTCGATCATAATTTCTACCAAATATTATATCATCCTCTTTAGCTATTAGACATGCTTTAGTTTCTTCATCTAGAACATATATGTCACTTTGAGCTCAACTTTCTGTAGCCACAATTTCACCATACCTGCCTTTCCTAATTTCACATTTTGTGGAGTTGAATAGTATAGTGTGTCCTTGATCACACATTTTTCCAACACTGAGCAAATTGTGATTCATGTTTTCAACCAATATAACATTCTTGGCTAGAGCATATTTTCTTCTGACAGTGATGGTACCTGATCCTATAACATTTGAAGATCCATCATTTCCAAAGGACATGGTTCCATCCTTCTTCTCTTCCAGAGATACAAATTTCTTTCTATCTCCAGTCATATGCGTTGAGCAATCACTATCAACATACTACACATCTTTGTTGTTTTGAGCCTTGAGAGCGAGAACACAATTATTAGTCTTCTTCTTCTTCCATTTTCGTTCGTTCTGTGGCTTTGAAGATTCTTTTGGAGGATTTTCAAGTCTACAGTCTCTGTCTATGTGTCCAAAGTCTCGACATATGTAACATTCAATATTATTTCTTAAATTTTCAAATCTATTGATGTTTCATTGAGCCCTAGGAAGTTCATATTTGACAGATCTCCTAGAATTGTATTTTTTCCTAGGGTACGCGCGACATTCTACAACTTTATGACCAAATTTTCCACATGAATAACAGTATCCATAAAAAATATGTTGGTACCTGGATGGAAATCTTCGTCGAGGAATTGTCTTCCAAGGTTGTTCTTGCAAATCTTGTTCAATGAAGTCTACATGCATGTCAGATCTCATAGGTTCATTGTATTTTTTTGTAGAAGGTCTTTCTTCTTCTTCTTTGTAACCGATGCCAGTTCTGTCGTTGTAAGATTGTTGATTGTTGATGAGTTCTTCCAATGCCCTTGAGCTTTTGGCATAGTTTTGGATAGTTTTTCCTTTATTTACTTCCTCATGCAACGAGACTACTTCGACTTCTAATTCTTCCCTTTATTGGTTGTTGTCTTCCAAATTCTTTTGAAGTGACTCTTCAATGCATTTTTGTTCTTCAACTTTAATTTTGAGACCTTGAAATTTTTCTTCAAGAGTATTGGAACGGATCTTCTCTGCCTTGAGCTCTTTTATAAGCTTGATTGCTTCCTTAGAAAATTCTTCTATGGTCAATCCTTCTTCTTCATTGTTTGATACCTCTTATTTATTGTTCTTGGGTTTATTGTTCTTGGCCATAAACAATACTCTCTCATTGGCTTCTTCTTCATTGCCATTGTCTTCATCGGATGATGAGCTATCTTCTTTAGAGAGAAAGTTCCTTTTGGATCCTTGCTTGTTGAATTTCTTAAAGCCTTTCTTTCCTTTTGAGTTTCCATCACTTCGGTTCGGACATTTTTCTGTGAAATTCTTAACCTCACCACAACCAAAACATATCAATGGAAGTTTACCTTTTAATTTTCCCTTACCATTTTTTAGTTTTCTCGTAAAGTAAGCATATTCTTCATCTGAAAGACCTTCTTCATCATCTCCTTTTTCTTCACACTCGCAGGTGCATGTATTTTCAATTGAAGGTTGTTTTTCCTTGTTGGTTGTCTTAGATGCAACGAACGCAGTTTATAGATGACAAGTACCCTCTTCTTCATACAGTCTCATTTCATATGCTATGATAACTCTCTGTAATTCTTATTTTCTAAGTTTGTCCATATTTGCACTGTATTCTAAGACCGATACCTTTGGGTTGAATCTCCCTGGTAACGTTCCAAGAATCTTTCGTATAATAGTCTTCTCATCAAATGGCTCTCCCAATCCTTCCAGAGTATTGGTTATTTCATCAACATATTGGAAGTATGCAGCAATGTTGCAATCTTCTTTCATTCTGAGTTGCCCAAATTTTGCTCTATAGATTTGAAGATTTTCTTCTTTAACATTTGAGTCACCTGCATATATATTCTCAAGATTTTCTCATACATTTTTGGTGGTTTTACAACCCAACACCTTATGATAAGCATATTCAATAAGTTCACTGATAACAATATTCTATTCTTTTGCATCATTTACCAAATTCTTCTTACCTTTTTCATCCGCGGTTGATGTAAATCCATTTTGAACAATGTCCCATACTTCGTAACCTTACGCCAAGAGATAGACCTCCATTCTTCCTTTCCAAAGTGCATAATTATTTTCATTGAACAGAGGTACACAATTCTTGGTATGCTCCATGACCTCCTTCCAGCTGTTAAACTCATATTGAAGGAACCAAGCTCTGATACCAATTTTTGGAAATACTGAGAGGAGGGGTGAATCAGTATTCCTTTCAATTAGAGGATTAGTTAATCTTAAATTATTATAATTTTTTTTACAATGATAGCAGTAAACAAAAGGAACACAAATGCACACATTTTTTAAGGTGGAAACCCACTTCGGAACAAAAACCACCTAATGCTTTTCTAATAATTCTTTAATATTCAACTCCAATTGAAAATAAAGCTCCAACTTCCTAGAATATAGAAAAGAATACTTCTCCAGCTCCACTGGATGGACGCTCCAATTCCCAAGATTCTTCATTAGTCAACTGAACGGATGCCCCAGCACCAAATTAGCTACAACTCACCCTAGCACCACCCTACCACCCTATAGAAGAATAAAAGAAGAATGGACTCCCGTACCAGGGAAAATGGTCCACTTTACAATGATATGGAATGATGTAGAAGATGAAGACACACTAGACCATAACCCCAACTATGACACAACCAACTAATGATGATCCTAGACCTCTCGACACTCCCTCTTCAACTCTTGGAAGATAGACACTAGTACAATTTTTACAATAATGTATTTACAATGACCTAGTACAATGATACCTTTATAGTGGTTGTATGCAGTGTTTCCCACTTGAAGACTTCATGTGATGAACTTCTTGTTTTTGTTCTGCAACATGTTTGATGCTCTTGTCATGTAACATTATGTTGCACCTTGCTTTGCTTTTCTGCCCTAGAAAGTCTAGTCCTTTGCAGCCCTTGAAAACACATGATCTAGCTTTTTCTTTCCTTCTAGGGTATCGATATTGAATCTAGTGTATATTTTTTATTTAAAATCCCCAATATCTGATTTTCGGTCCTACAGTATTCCTCTGAGTCATCTTTCCAATGTCACAGGTTTTACCCAATTTGGATTCTTCAAGGGAGATTTATGCCCAATATCTCACAATGCCCTAATTATGGACTGTTTTAGTAGAGCGAACTTGTACGACATGCCACGTGTCACTGTTTATTCATTAGGCTCTGAAATTATATAAAGAAAGCTACAATCCGTGTAGTATCTACCTCATTTTACATAATCCAATCTGATACTTAGAGAGAGAGTTATGACTATTTTCCCAAGGTCACTTCTTTGAGATGAATTTCAGGAGCCTGCAAAAACACTAACTTCCACGGATCATATCTCCGAAAATATTGTGCACCATGATCTGAAATTTTTGCAGCCACTTCCTCGGGATTTTGGCTTTTCCTCATAAAAATTTCAGCTTTTGAACCTTCATAGAACAATGTTAGAGAAAAGATTCCATGATGACCTATTTCACATGGTGAAATCCCTTACATAAGGAGGATATGAGGATCACAATTTATGTAAATACTTAGGTTGAGAGGGGATTTAACAAGTGAACGTGGGAGGGATTTTAGGTGCTTAAAAAATATTAATTATGAATTTTCAATGACCCATGCCACAACCCCATGGGGTTTTACCCACTAACTGGGGTTAAAAACTTCAAACATGAATAAATCTTAAACCGTGAAGAATTACATGGCATGCCATATATCAACGGAAACATCTTGACAAGAATAAACCATCAAAAGCATTCTTGGCCCAGAATATAGTATTTTTGTAGGTCAAAAATCCCATGCAATATTGGGGTAGCCCCTGGTGGTGCTTGGGTTGACATCAATGACAACCGCTAACCAAAAAATATTACATTATAAACAAATTTTTTGTTTAGAGACAACGTTAGCATTCCCAATATTAACTTCTTTATTTTCCATAGTGATCAGAACTACAAATAAGGTGTAAGAAAGGAGCACTTGTTAAGCAGAGTAGAACCCTTACAAACTGATGGCTACAACTGCAACACCAAGTAATCAAATTAAATTAACAGTAACATGACCACTTACCCACGTATCGAGTAGGTGTGATTTTTAAAAATACAACCAAAATCTTCAAATTGTGTCCTAACTTCATTATACCCATATGCTTACTATCTAGATTTCCATTGTTCCTATAAGAAATTATTATAATTTCCATAAGAATTTTGAAAATAAATTATATTGGAGTTTAAAGACATGAAACAAAATACAAACAATACAAACATTAATGTACAGGGTACATATTCCTCAATTCCTCAATGTGCTTGTCCACAACTTGGAATTCTTTTTCAACAAAAACTTCAGCCTGGGGAAAACACCTTCATGAATGTCTATCTAGATATCAATGTCATGGCATGCACCTTAGACATGTTGATCCTGTCCAATCACATTGATCATTATTCGGTTGATATTCTGCAAGGGGAATCCAATCGCCACACAGTCATGTTGGCATGTGTGACCAGGTCCTTAATGGAATCCATCGCCTTATTAAATAGATTCCTTTGCACATTTCAAGTTACAAAACTAGTTTCTAAAATGATGGAGTATTCCTATGTTCTCGAGATAAAACCATACAGACTTGAAAAGCCTAAAAGAAATATTGATTAATATTCAAAAACTAGAAGCGGTAGAGATGTGATACCCTCCAAGAGCGGAAAGCTAGGACACAAGTGTATTATGATAAATAAAAAGTGCTTGGTATCCTATTTGTTTTTTTAAGACAGGGAACTAAGCATTTTTTTTTGGTATGTGTAATATCTCAGAAGTCATATATACCAGTAACTTGTGACTTTGCAAGGTCAGAAGATTTTTGGTATCTTGTTTGTTAATTCATAGAGAATTGGGCATTTTGAAATAGTGCTATTTTGGATATATATATATATATATAATATGCATTGAAAGTATAAACTAAATTTGTGTAGCAGAATCATGCACCAAGTGTGTAAACTAAAATGAAAAAAATTGAAATTTGAGACCTGACATTTAATATAAATAAAAAAATCATAATTTTTTTAAAACTGTCAACAATTTATTAATTACAATTATTTAAAACCTTTAAAAAATAGAAAAGAACTATCTTATTTTAGATTTTTTGAAATAACATTTTTTTGCATTTTTTTTTTAATTTTTTCATATAATTAATAAAATCAAGGTTAAAATGAATTTATTCTATTAATTTATCGACTCGATTTGTATATTGAATATAAACACTAACATAAACCTATTTAAATTAATATCCCACCAAATTTCCAAGCTAAGGATGCAGGAATAAGAGATATCAAAAATAAATAATTAAGTAAGAAAGAATACAAAATCACAAACATGAAAAATGAATATTCACATTCCTTTGAGGAAAGCACTCTTGAAAAATGTTTCCACTACATTTCCACACTAAGGGGTCGAGAGGGAGGATGTTTTCGTGTAAAACTGGTTAAAAAAGGGGATTGTTATGTAGTGTTGCAGGGTTAGAAGATTAGTTTCTCAAGTTCACACAAATAAACCATGGATCAAGTTCACACAAATAAACTATTGATCAAACATCAGAAACCTTGATGGGAAATCTTAAGCTTCTTGTCTTTGAACTATATATCAAGCTAGTGATAAAAGAGTGAGAAGGATGACATACTGTTTCAAGAATAACTTATCAACATAGGTTTTTTATCCAAGCAATGTTATCACTCCCAATATCTTCCCCTGTCAAGAACTTGAATTATTCCTGGGCCACAAAGATGATAAGTGCAGACATGTGACAAGAAGCACATTGTTAGGTAGCCTGCCCTTAAAATCCCACAGTTGTGACTATAACAGGCACCAAATACTTGAATGAAATTAACAGTAGAATGACTGCATACCTATGTCCCGCAATAGAGGTAAGATCCTTGCAAATATGAGGAAATATTCAAATGGGTATTCTGAAAATGGCATGGTATTTTAAATTTTAATTGCGTTGTGCCGTGATCAATTTCATTATGTATCTTCATCTTGGACTCCATGATAGTTTCCATTTCCACTCTACAATGTGCACCCATAAAATTAAAAACACATTATAAAACATCAATTTCCAATGTATGTGTTGTGGAAGGTCTTTACCCCAATATTGATATATGTTTCAACAAAATCTTCAACTTGAGTCAAACCCCATCATCATATCTCGGATATCGATGTTTCATAGTGCATCTTGGAATCCTTGTGGTTGGTTCCTATCCAATCAAAACCATCTCGCTTAAAGCCTTTGGATCACAAGTTCAATGCAGGTCATTGCATGATGAGTACATGGCCTATAATAGCAAGAATATGGTGGCCTAGTCAATGTTTGCTTGGGTTCCCAGGTCCTTGATGGGCTCCAGATCCTTCTTCAGGAAGGTTCCCTACACAAACCGTAGTTCCAAAATTGTTGTGTTGCTCCAAATAACCTGATCAAACCCTAAGTTATGCATCGGTTTCTGGGTTAGCCAACACAGACTTCAGATGAAAGAGGAATCTATTAAAATGTTTAGAGGTAAAGGAAGTAGAAATTTGCAATTCCATCCAAGTGGGGAAAGCTAGGTAAAACATGTATTGTGTCCATACAAAATGACTTGTCTCCTGTTTCCTGATCATAGATCGATAGGCATATTGGATCCAACTATTTTAGGGTTGCAATTTATGTATACACATCATATCTATTTGCATGTATGGAAAATTCCAACCAAAAAGTATGTAGTGGAATCAAGAATAGAGAGAGGTGAGGTGCACTTTACAGGTTGAGTGTAAGAGATGTGTGATGTTAATAATAAACGAATGTTTATCTATTTCCATTTTTTATTTCTCTCTATGGAATAGATTTCAGATCAAGATGGATGTATACACTACCAATGGTGTAAGAATCCATGGCCTATGAAGCGATGTAAGATGCAATGGATCTAAAATATTCATTAACTACATTAAAATATCATTTTTACAGAAACCTATTTAAAGGCTAGAAGATAAAAATCTCTAATTCATACAATTAAAGAACATGGACGAAATCTTAGGATTTTGGATTCGAAAACTTGAGATTCTTAAGTTTGACATGTATACCAAGTTACCCATAAAATCGCAATAACGATGAAATAATGTTTGAAGAGTACCTTATCCACACAGAATTTGTCTACAAACAGCGGTGAAATAATGTGTGAAGAGTACCTTATCCACAGAGGATTTGTTTACAAATAGTGTTAGCACTTCCAATATCTCCCTTGTCAAGAACCTGAACTCTTCCTAGCCCACAAACATCATAACACTATAGATAATGTTAGCATTCCCAATATATCCCCTTCTTGATCACTTGATTTCTTTCTTGGCGGGAGATTTTAAGCAGAGTAGGTTTTAAAACCTACTGCAACTGTGACACCCACTAAGTATTCAAATGAAATTAATAGTAGAATGAATAAACCAAATGTAATTTAAATTAATGTCTTTATGTTTTTTCATTGGGCAACTAGTATTTCAAGGTAATTGCACACACGTAGAGCTTGGAGAGCTTGGATATGAGAAGCTAGTAAAAAACTTTGCGAGCCACAGCCATGATTCAAGTATCTCCACACTCATAATGCAGCTGATTGTCGTGGAGGCAAGGGAGGATTCAGCTTCCATAACTACACATGAATCTCACACTACTACTCTCCCCCAATGACTCATGATATTGTTCCCATAACTCATTCTGATGGTGATTTTGAGGCACAAAGTATTCAGAATTGACTATCCTCTGTTGGGTCTCCTCCATAGAATTAATGTCTGCCCTTGCCTTTCCGCAGCGCAACAGACGACCCACCATTTCGGGCTTCCAGGTCAAGGAAACACAACTTCAATTAGCTCATCCACTGAACTAATGTCCGCAATTTCCACCACGATCCAACAAACTACCCACCATTCCGCTCACACACACACCCCACCATTCCGCGCATAACTAAAATGTGTCAGAAGTAATTGAGGATACAAGACAAATGTCGCTTTTATTCACTCAACAGATGTGGACAACTTAAGAAAAGTGTAGACGATAAACTGATTTAAAGGAGAGCCTGCCGACCTAATTACTTAAACTTTTTGAAATTTTATTTTTGAAACGTTTAAAGATTACATTAACATAAAATTTGATATTAAATTTGTATTTAAATGTAAAGGATGTTAAAAGGATGTGCCTTTCACTTGTAGCTAATTCAATGTTGAAAAATGAAATATTCTAAGAACAAAATATCTATATAAAAAAATAATCCGAGAATGCGAATAATAATAACACTTACATGTAATTATTTAATAAAAATTACTATAGAGTTAGATTAGATAAATTGTAGGACGAGAATTGTTTGCAATTTAGTTGATGGGGTTGTGATATGTTTTCTTATGTGTTATTATTATTGAAAATAAAGTTAATTCTATATGCCAATTAAATTTCTATTTAACTAATTTTATTTACTTTGTGATGTAATTTTATATATATATATATATATAAGTTTGGTGGATCATATTTTTTTTATGTTCAATATATATTTAGGATTGGGGCAAGAAATTGAACCAGTGATTTTACACCAAGAAATGTCTAGAATTGAACAAATGACTTCACACCAAAAATGCCTTAACAAAGTAATTAATAATTGTCAATCGAAAACCCCATAGACTCATTCAATATATTTTAAACTAAGTTTCTATATTTTGTCGCAACGCACATTCTCCTTCGGGCTGGGTGCTCGAATCCAGTTTTGCGCTGCCAGAGGAGGTCTTGTCGCAACGCACATATATTCGAACTAGGAATGATTTCCTACTTATTCTTCTAAATCATCACTCTTCGAAGGGATTTTCTTCTGCTGGCTGGATGGGCTGAACATCAGACCACAGCTGAATGATTCATTAGTAAGGGAGGTTAGGTTATCCTAACCCAACCCTTATTCTGTAAGTGCCGCTATCGAGCAAGCAAAGGGTGACGACCTTACCAAAGCAAATCTTAGGGCTATGAGCTAGCTTATTTCACCCAATATGAAGCACGAGTTAGGAGGGTGAAGAGGCACACAGACAAAGGTATTGAAAATACATATAAAGAGGTAGTTTTTAAGGCCTATAATTTTTAGAATCCCATGGTCCGGGAAGAACCCAAAGAATATGAACACAAGGATGTACGAGTTGCTGGAAGTAAAGGAAAACCCCTGATCCAAATCCTGAATCAAATTTGCTATGGTGGATGATTCCTTATATAGTTTATGGAATGTTGTTATTTAGAAATTAGCAGACTTCTTTTGGGGGCAGTATCCAATTTATCTATCTTTTGCTACTTTTCTTTGAAGGTGATTAATTTTACATTATTTGTTTTATTAGATGCTTTTACATAATTTTCTAAATAGAATACTTCTAAATTTTATAATAATAATATTCATCGATTATAAAATAAAATTATAAAAAGGAGATTAAAAAGTCAAGAAAGGACTTAACAATTGATTTCAGTGTATAATATTAGATAGTATAATGATATCATATAAATTGTATGAATATTATAATATAATATTTTAAAAATCATTTTTAATATTTTAAATAAATTTAATATTTTGTTAAATAAAAATTGATATAAATGAAATTTAAATAATAATAACGTATATGAATTATAAATATATATATATATATATAAAATTTAATTTAATCTAATTTAAGTTATTTATTTCTTTTCAGGAATCATTTTTTCCTCTTCATAAATAAAAATTATATTAGGATTTTTAGAAACAAAATGTGTAAATATATCTTAAAAATTTTATTATTGTTTGGTTCATGCTTTTATACTATGTATATTTATATTAGGTTGATCAAGTATAAATATTTTGAGGATATTAATCATAAATGGGTTTATTATATAGTCATAACTTATGAGTCTAAATTTTACTCTACAATCTAATTAAATTGTTTCTCAAACAAAATATACTATAGTTAACATAAGAATCAATACTTTGTAACACCCTGATTTACAACTTTTATGATTATGTAAATGAGACAAAGTGAACAATTATGATATTGGTAGAAATATTTTAAATTAATAATTATTTATGAAAAATATGGCAATTTTGTAAAGACATAGTAATTGAGAACTAAAAATTCTTATCCATGAAGATAGGATAGAATTTTATACATTCCAAAGATTCTCAAAAAAAAATCCTTTGGAGAAATATAAAAATATTAAATTATATAGAAGATAAATATCTAAGAAATGTCTAGTAAAGAGGAAAGTTACTAGGAAGAGGTAAGAAAAAATGTGCTGAGAAAAATACTGTTTTAAAACAATTTTTTGTGGAAAAAAAAAGTCCTAGGATATGGGAAACAACATTTCATAATACAAACAAAAGTAAAGCCTAGGCTATGGGAAACAATGACCCATAATAATGGGACACCGTTATGGAAACTTGCTGGGAAAGTGGGCTTAAAAGTGTCATCATTAGTGTGACAAGAGGTTTTCAACACTAGGGAATATTGATCTCTTCTCGAGGGAGAGCTCTGAGTCGAAACTCATGGTTAGGAGAAAAATTCGTCTTTACAAATTGGTATGTACCATGTGGAAATTTTATATTTAATTTTTTGTGTTTTATTAATGGCGAGAAGCATCAATTTTTCTAAGTTAATAGACAATATTATTCCTTGTAAATAAGGGATATATGTTATGTTAAACCATGTTGGAATCATTGTAGAGGCTAGTTGCCCAGTATTTGTTAATATTATATACAATGTTAGTAATTTCTATTGTACATTGTCGATTCTGTGTATTGTACATTATCAGTATTGTGTTAAATATAGTGTCAATACTATGTTCAGTACAATAAAATAAGGTAATATATGTGGATACAATTACGGTTGTTTAACCATAAGCCCACAAAGGGTTATGATCAGATAGTAAACGCTGCAAAATTATTCATATATGTGCCAAAGTAAAATAAATAATACAACATGTATCTAATGCTAGAATGAGGAACAAAAATCTGAAACTACCAACATATTTATTTATAAATTATAGGTACATGTAACAATTACTAGAAATTTAACGAAGTAAATTGTTATTAAACAAGATAATTCTGGAAGCACATAATATATGAAAGTATTCCAAAAACTGAAGAATTTATTATAAAATCTCAAAGTATGATATAAGTACATAGACATCCATCACGGATATGATGAGGAAAAGTAATCTATAATTCCAACTATAAATATATATAAACTGTCTAGTACAATAATCCATGTACATAACCGAGGATTACACAGTCAAATGTATATGACTAAATTGAACAGAAGAACACATATTACATAAATTCATTAATTGTCAAAGGCCAAGTATGGCACTGACCTCTAAACTACAACAACACTTGTCTAAGCTAAGTGCTAGAAGGAGAGCCATGGTAGAACAACATGCTACCAACCTGAGGAAGAATACAATTGGTAAGCATGGCCAGTGGGGGAAACCTGTGTATCACGCAGACCAAAAAAAATTAAAAGCATACATGTAAAAGAGCATAAATGTGAAAATGAGAGAGAACCAAATATAATATTAGATAAAAGTTATTACTAGTAAAGGAAAAAAATATGGCTTACCTGAGCACGTTGTCATGTCATTGATTTATCCACCTATGCATGCAAGTCAAATAATGTTGTGAGTGAAGGGATTGTACATCATATACACATGTAAAAAAAAAAATGAGAATTCAAGAATTACATAAAATATCGAATTTACCTTAAGGTATAAGGATGTGAGTATAGGTTGATATCCTCATCTCCTTCAGCAGAATTCTCAATTTGAGAAAAATATTAGCCTAGGTGGAAACCACCCACATATTAAACTCAGATCATAAAATGAAATTTTACACAAAAGGGGGAAAATTATAATCAAAATTAAATATACATCATTAAACAAAACATGAAATAGAGCAGGGATAGGAGGGCTTAGCCAAAACTCGAATTAGGAACATAGATTGTGAGACAGAATTGTGTGAAAACCCTAAGGGGCAGAACCCCCAAGTAGTTTATGCAATCTCCCTAAGTAGTGTGATAGTAAAATAAACCCAAAAAATTCTTATGAAATTTCCATGGATAATACAAGGAGGAAAAACCCCAATTGAAATCCATTTTTTATGAATGAATACAAACAAAAATACTCAGAAGTAATTGGAGCAATGGGTGAAGAATAATCTTCGTAATACTATAGAGTATTAAACCTATAATGGTATGGGTAACATAGTAATTAAATTATACTGAGATCCAAATAAAAATTATGAGCAAGACATAAATGAGAAACCCAACTCTCATGAATGTCTCGAGCTCAATTACCTTTAATTAACAAGAGAATGTGCATCGCATGACTTAGCTTCTCGTGGGTGAAGAGAACATACCATGTAAAATCAAAATAAATATATAAATCGAGTATACCTAGATTTAAATCAACAACAAGGTCGTAAGCCATTTATATTCATAGTCAGTTGGATTATAACAACATGTACAAAGCATGCCATGGAATATAATGACAAATTGAATATATACAACCCAAAATACTAAATGGTGAATGAAGAACATAATGGAACAAAGGATAGTTAGTATGCTACCCAAACATGTGCCATTCACAAAGTTATTTTAACCCAGAAATTAAGAGAATAGAGAGAGAATTATCCTATGCTTTGGTCAGCGTACTCACATAACAAGGAATCAAAGCTAATAGAGTATGGGCAGAATGTACAAGTGCAATGAATAATTGAATACGAAACACAAATAATTAAACCCAATTTTTATTAGTTAGTCGTATTCTAGACTTTGAAAATTCAAAATAGAATGAGAGGATTCTAATACCTTGACCAACATAATAGATACACAGAAATCGATTGGTGAAAAAACCCTCCCCAATTCAAATAGGCTAGGTGACATATAAACAACGTAGTGCTAAACCTATAATTCTAGGAATGGTATACATACTCAACCCAGAGTTGAATGCTATACGATATACATATATGAACCCATAATTTTAATGGTGAAAAAAAAGTGAAAATGTTGAAACTAGAATGTGTATGAAGAACCACATACCTATTATGAGAAGAAAAGGGTTAGAGAGCTTCCAATTTGAACTCAAATACTTATCATAGAAACATTGATAGGAAAGAGAGAGATATTTACCCAAATGATTACGAAAAGGAGACAGAGGTTTCCTCCCTGCAAAGGTAAACCAACCCATAGTCAAATGGGTATTCTAAAAATAATGAAAGTCAATACATAAAAACAGACGGAAAAGGTAAACCATAGTACCCAAGGTGAAGGCCGAATTTACCAACGTTTTGAGGTTACCTACAACACAAAAAAAAATACATTATAACTCAACCTTGAAGAGTTAAAACAAACTCAACTATGCAATCATGCCAATGAGGAAACATAGTAAAACCCTTACCTTTGAGTCCATGGCAAAGGAATTCTCTATGCAGCACCAAATTCTATCCATGGCTAGCATTCTAAACACCCTAGTAGTCGAATTCAAGAAGGAATCAAAAGGAATCGAACTACCATGGCTCTGAAAAGTTGAGTTGTAGGTCGAGCTATGGAGGCATGGCTCCCTTAGGCTGGAGGACCACAAAGCTCACAGAGAAATATCAAAATTAGGCAGAGTAAGGTATGTAAAACCCTTTGGGTTTCGAAAAGACTCTAATCTGTAGATCTATTCCCATATGACCACAACCATTAATTTTTGTCATCGAAAAGGGTGAAGACCACGTGAGGGCACATGGAATTTTCCACATGGATACTGCTGAGCGAGACAAGTCATCGAGTATGGTCAACATATTACTTTTGAAATGGAACTATATGACAAGGGTTAAAATCTTTGTACCAACCATAGTAGTACCATATGGGGGTTAAATGTATAGAGAGGTTACCATATTAGGACTAGAGGGAATTGAAATATTAAAGTTAGGTAGACTATATGTTAATATAAATGAAGGTTAATATATGTAAATGTATGTAAAGGTTAGAGTGTAGAACCATGAACTCAAAGGTAGGATTACAATGTTAACCTATGACAAGAGCATGTAAATAATTAAATGGTTAGGACTGCTTCAACTAATAAGGATCCAACCTCCTGAGATAGTATAACTAAGAGTCTTAGTTAAAGATAATGGTTTGAATTAGAGGACCACTGTACCCATAGCATAGATGAAGTTTATTTAAGATGATGAAAGAGGGATGACAACCATTAAACCATGAAATTACATGATAAAATAAAATAAAATAAAATTGGAGACATGACAAGTGGTAACAGAGCCCGAGTTAAAACACTGGGCTTATGGAACCCAACACTGGAAAGTTTGTTGTCTCGAAATTTTTAATTTTATGGTTGAAAATTTGGTTAAAAATTTGTGTTACAAAAAAAATGATCATTTGCATATTATGGTTTAGTAATGATAATAGTTTCATGTGCATCAGATATAAGGTGAAAAACAAGTTACAGTTGTTGTCATGCTTGACAAAGAAGATTTGTATGTGGAACTAGGGGAGGAGGATATCTCACTAGATTCCAACAACTAGATGCTGCAAATTCTAAAAAAAATGTAGCAGGAAATGGTTCAATTAAGCACTAGAAAAGAACGTTTAGTGCAAGCTAGAAATGAACAAGAGAGGTTGATAAGAGAATTAACCTCTCGATCCAATTATAAAGAGGGGAACCAAAAATAAATAAAAAGAAAAGAAATAGAAACCAACTCAGAGAATTTTGAGAGTGGGGAGGATTCTGGGAAAGCAAAGTCTAAGTCCAAAAGGAGGAAGGAGTTGGAGAGGGATTCCATAAGATAAAGCCTCCAAATTTTGATGGAGAGAAGGAAGAGGATTAGGAAGCCTGACTCCTAAATATGGTAAAATACTTTCAAGTATATTAGTATGGAAGCAATCTAAAGGCAAGGCTGACAGTTCACCAATTGCTAGGTAAAGCCACACTTTAGTGGGAGGAGACCAAAATTATACACTTGCTAGATGAAAAGACGGTTTCATGGGAAGAATTTAGGGAGAAATTTAAATCCTGATACCTGAGTGAGAGGTATTATGATGACAGAGTGAATGAATTCCATGAGCTAGGGCTGGGACAACTCACCACTCATGAATTTGCAACGAAGTTCACAAATTTACTTTGCTATGTACTGTACATAAAAGAAGAAAAAAATAAAATGCAATGATATTTAAATTGTTTACCCGAAATATACAAAGAGAGAATTGATTTTGATAACCCGGAGACTATGGAAAAAGCTGTTACAAAATCCTAACTGTGCTATCAAGAATTTAAAGGCCGGAATGATCACTTGAAAAATTGGTAGAATAGGGAGAAAGGGAAGGCTGAAGAAAACTAGAAAAGGCCCAAACCAATATATTTGAAATTTTTTGGCAGAAACCACCAGCGGAAGAGATTTAGTAAAGATGGCAAAAATCAAGCAGTCCATTCTCACACAAGTTCCAACCCCATGGAAGGGAACAACAAATGAGATAGAATAGTAAAAACCAAGGAACCTTTGAAATGTTAGGGGTGTGGAGAACCTCACATTCTGCGGGACTACCCACACAACACCCATGCTATACAAAACATTCAAGTAGTGCACGAGGCAACCGCAATGAATGATGTTGCCAAAATAACTCCCCGAATCAGTGCCACATTAGAAGTCTGACAGACTGAACATCAATCAACCATGATTGAAATCAAAGGTATTATTTACAACCAACCTGCATCTATTTTAATTGATCCTGGAGCTACTTTAAGCTATATTAGTCCACACAGTGGAAAGATGTAAATTACAGACATAAAAATTTTAGCACTCTTGGCTAGTGCAGTTGGCTACCAGAACCAAATACCCATAAATTGCACAAGTACCCTATAAATATGTATGGGTACATTACAAATATGAATATGAATAGTCTCCCCTTCAGATCTTATGACTTACTGATTGGTATGGATTGGATGGAACAATATAAAACAATAGTAAACTACTTAGAAAAATAATAAAATATACAAATGCAGTAGGACAGTCAATTGTAGTGAGAGGGAAACCAAAACCTGTGTCTATTAGATAAATATCTGCATTATAGTTGAAGAAGACAGTGAGGAAGGGCTAACCATTTTATGTTGTACAAATTGAAGGTTTGGGACAGCATGCATAACATGAACTTGTAGAAAACTTACCAGTGATTAGGGAATTCAAAGATGTACTTCCTGAAGAAATTCCTCAGCTTCACCCTCAAAGAGATATTGATTTCTCTATTAATCTGGTACTGGGATCCACCCCAGTTTCTAGCGCCCCATATAGAATTATTTCACCTGAACTGTTAGAACTAAAATTTCAGTTACAGGAATTAATAAACAAGGGATATATCATAGCAAGCATGTCACCATGGGGAGCACCAATTTTATTCGTCAAGAAAAAAATGGTACCCTCAGGATGTTTATAGACTACATACAATTAAAAAAGTTAACCAGAAAAAATCGATATCCTATACCATGAATATACAATTTTTTTGGTCAAGTAACAAGGGAAACCATATTTTCAAAAATTAATTTTAGAACTAGTTATCACCAGCTTTGTAGAAAATATGAATACATCAACAAAACAACTTTCATAACTTTGTATGGATATTATGAGTTTGTCGTCCTACCTTTCAAACTAACAAGTGCCCCTTATACCTTCATGTGTCTCATGAACAATGTTTTACACAAACATCTGGATACGTTTGTGCTAGTATTTATAGATGATATTCCGGTGTACTCTAAGGAAAAAGAGGAACACTAGGAACACCTTCGAATAGTGCTTCTAACACTAAGAGAATACCAATTGTATGCAAAAATTCACAAGTGTGAGTTCTAAAAATAAAAATTCATTATCTCGGACATGTTATTTCCAAGGAGGGGTTGGCGGTAGATCCAAAAAAAGTACAAGAAATTTTAAATTGGCCTGTACTCACAGATGTACCAACAATATGTTCATTCATGGTTATTGCCAGAAACTATCACATATTTTTAGAGTTACTTTCTGCATTAGCTTATCCTATTACTTCTTTGCAGAAAAGTGGTGTGAAGTTTGAGTGGACAACCAAGTGCCAAGAAAGCTTTGATAAGTTGAAACAAAAACTAACTACTACTCCCATCCTAAAAATTGCTGATCTAGCGAAGGAATTTATTGGTGTACAGATGCTTGCATAGAAGGATTGAGAGGTGTATTGTTGCAAGACAATGTAGTGATAGCCTACAAGTCTATAAAATATAAGAAACATGAGAAAAATTATGCAGCTTATGACTTAGAATTAGTTGTTTTCATACATGAATTAAAAATGTGGCGACATTATCTATTGTGTAAGAAATTTGTGTTGATGAATGACCATATGTGTGTGAAATATTTCTTTAGTAAGCCAAATTTGAATGCAAGGAAATAACTATGGTTAGCTTTCCTTAGCGAATTTGATATGGAGATCAGACACATTAAAGGAAATGAAAATTGAATTGTTGATTCCTTAAGTAGACACTCTCATCAAATTTTGTCTTACACAAGTAGCAGTGTAAAATTCAAAGTTGAAGAACAGATTCAAGAAGTTTTGTCACAAGACCCCTGGTATTTGGAATTGCAGAAAAAAATTGCAGCAATATGAAATCCCAGGATATACCATGAATCCGAAAGGATTAATAATCTTAAAAAGAGGTTGTATATTCCTAACATACCTACCTTGAAGCAGGTGATTTTGGATGAATACCATAAGAGGCGATATTCAGGTCATCCAAGTTACCAATAGATAGTGACAACATTGTGAAAGAAATTGTTTTAACCTGGAATGAAGAACGAAACATCTAATTACTTGGAAAGATGTTTGGAGTTACAATAAGTCAAAGTAGAGAATAAACATCCTGCAGGGTTGCTAAACCCCCATCTGATTCTAGAAAGGAAGTGAGAAGTGATGTCCATGGATTTCATCAAAGGAATACCTTGTGCTAAGTACCAAAATGATTCCATTATGGGAGTGGTATACATAGTAACCAAGGTTTCACATTTTATTCCACTGCAATCTACTTTTGTGGAAGAAAAAGTAGCGAATGTGTTTATGAAGGAAATTTTTAAACTTCAGAAAATACCAAAAAAGATCATCTCTAACAGGGATGCAATGTTCACATACACATTCTGGAAGACATTGTTTGGGGGGATGGGTACAAAGTAGAATTTCAACACAACTTATCATCCCCAGAAAGACGGGAAGGCATGAAGGACAAATGAAATACTAGAGGACATGCTTCACATGTATGTAACGGACAAAACTACAAGGTGGGAGGATTTTCTGCATTTGGAATAATTTTCTCACAACAACCACTATCAAATATCTATGAAGATGAGTTCCTTTGAGGCTTTATAAGGTAGGAAATGCCATACTCCACTTATTTGGAGTCGACCAAAGGAAAAAACGGCACTTGCACCTGAGGCATTACATGAAATGGAATAGATGGTAAGGAAAATTCAAGAGAACATCAAAGAAGCTTAAGACCACTAGAATACTTATACAGATAACAAAATAATAATAAAATAATTTAAGGTTGGGGATCATGTGTACTGGAGGTTCAAACCTCGAAAAAGTACCTTTCATATCGGTAGATGTGAAAATTTAGCACCATGATATTGTGGGCCTTTGAAGTATTCGAATGAGTGGTCTCAATATATTATAAATTGGCTCTACCTAGTCATGTTAGAGTTCATAATGTTTTTCATGTATCATTATTTAAAATATATGTTCATGATCCTTCTCATGTGGTTGAGTGTACTTTGATACAGGTGGAAACATAAGGGGAATTTCTTCCAGAACCACTTTTTATATTAGAACAGGAAGAAACCATGCTTCGGAATAGAACAATAGCTTAGGTGAAAGTGCAATGGAATCACTTTACCCATGAATAATATAAATGGGAGTGAGAATAAATCATGAAATAAGTGTTCCCAATGTTGTTCAAAGAATAAAAATAGTTATCTGCTAACACCGAGGACGGTGTTTTTTTTTTAGGGGGGACTGTGTAATACCCCTAATTTACATCTTTTATGATTATTTAAATGAGACAAAGGTCGAGGTGGACCTATGGAAAAATTATGTTGTTGGAAGAAATATTTTAAATTAATAATCATTTATGAAAATTATGGAAATTTTGTAACGAAAGAGTAATTGAGATTTGGAAATTTTTATCCAAAGAAATCATTTAGAGAAAAATAAAATTATTAAATTAGATAGAAGAAAAATATCTAATAAATCCTGAGTAAAGAGGAAAGTTTATGGGAAGATGTAAGAAAATTTGCATTGAGGAAAAGCAAGTTTTAGAGAAAACTTTTGTGGAAAAAAATAAATTAAGGCCTAGGATATGGGAAAAGTCAGCCCATAATAACGTGACGCCGTTATGGAAAATTGTTGGGGGAAAGTGGGCTTAAAAGTGCCAACACTAGTGTGACAATAGGTTGTCAACAATAGGGAATATTGATATTTTCTTTGGGGAGAGCTCTGAGGAGAAGATTGTGGTTGGCAGGAAAGTTCTTCTTTACAAATTGGTATGCATCATATCGAAATTTATATTTAATTTCTTGTGTTTTAGTAATGTCTAGAAGCATCAATTTTTCTAATTTAATAGACAATTTTTTCCCTTGGAAATAAGGGATTAATGTTATGTTAAACCATGTTGGAATCATGGTATAGGCTAGTTTCCTAGGCTTGGTTAATATTATATACAGTGTTAGTAATGTGTATTGTACAATGTCAATTCTGTGTATTGTACAATGTGAGTATTCTATTAAATAAAATTTTGATACTGTGTTGAGTACAGTAAAGTAAGGTAATGTAGGTGGATACAAATACAATTAATTAAGCATAAACCCACAAAGGGTTATGATAAGATAGTAAACGATGTGAAATTATTCATATATGTGCTGAAGTGAAATAAATAATACAACATGTTTCTAATGCTAGAATGAGGAACATAAAACTTAAACTACCAGTCCATCTATGTATAAAGTACAGGTACATGTAATAGTTACTAGAAATATAACCAAGTAAACCATTATTAAACAATAGAATTCTGGAAGCACACAATATATGGAAGGATTCAAAAACCTGAATAATTTATTATAAAATCTGAAAATATGATATAAGTACATAGATATCCACCATGGATATGATGAGGAAAAGTAATCCATAGTTCCAACTAAGTGCCAGAAGGAGAGCCGTGGTGAAACAACGTGCTATCAAACTGAGGAAGATTATAGTTAGTAAGAATGGGTAGTGAGGGAAACCTGAGTGTCACACAAACCGACAAAATTCAAAAGCATACCTGTAAAATATCATCAATGAAAAAATGAGAGAGAGCCAAATATAAAAAAAATTTAATATACAACATTAACCAAAACGATAAATAGAGAAGGAATAGAAGGGCTTAGCCAAAGCTCGAATGACGAACATAGACTGGGTGATACAATTTCTTGAAAACCTTAATTGTAGAACCCCCAGGTAGGTTACGCAATCTCCCTGAGTAGTGTGAAGGGAAAAGAAACCCAGAAATTTCTTATGAAATTTCCATAAATAATACAAGGAGGAAAAACCCCAATTGAAATACATTTTGATGAACCAATAGAAAGAGAAATCCTCAGAAGTAGTTGGCACCATGGGTGAAGCATACTCTACGTAATACTACAGAGTATTAAACCCATAATGCTATGGATAACGCAGAAATTAAAATATATTGAGATCCAAATAAAAATTATGAACAAGGCGTAAATGATAAACCCACCTCTCATGAATGTCTCTAGTTCAATTCCCTTTAATTCACAAGAAAATGTGTAGTGCATGGCTTAGCTTCCCATGGGTGAAGAGCACATACCACACAAAATGAAAATAAATATATAAATCGAATGTACCCAGGTTTAAATCAACAACAAGGTTGTAATCCCTTTATATTCACAGTCAATTAGATTATAACAAGATGTACAGATCAAGCTACGAAATATAATTACAAATTGAATATATACAACCATGAAAACAAAATGGTGAATCTAGAACTTAATGGAATAAAGGATAGTGAGTACATTGCCCAAACATGTGCCATTCACAAAATGATTTTAACCCATAAATTAAAATAATAGAGAGAGGATTATCCTATGCTCTCATCAGTGTACTCACATATCAAGGAATCGAAGCTAATATTGTATGGGAAGAATGCCCAAGCACAACGAATAGTTAAATAACAAACACAATTATAATTAAACCCAGTTTTTATTAGCTATTCGAATTTTCGACTATGAAAATTCAAAATAGAATCAGAGGATTCTAACACTTCGATCAACATAATAGATATGGAAAAATGGATTAGTGAAAAAAAATCCCCAAATCAAATTGGCCAGGTGACATATAAACAACATAGTGCTAAACCCATAAATTCTGGGAATGGTAGACATATGAAACCCAAAGTTGAATGTTATACGATATACATATATGAACCTAGAATTTGAATGGTGACAAAATGTGAAAATGTTGAAACCAAAATGTGTAGGAAGAACCACTTACCTCTTATGAGAATAAAAGGGCCAGAAGGCTTCTAATTTAAACTCAAATACTTTCCGTAGAAACATTATGAGGAAAGAGAGATATCTTTACCAAAATTACTACGCAAAGGAGATAGAAGGTTCCTCCCTGCAAATATAAACCAACCCATAGTCAGATGGGTATTCTAAAATGAATGAAAGTGAAGACATTAAAACATAGGGAAAAGGTAAACCAAAGTACTTGAGGTGAAGGCCAATTTATCTGAGGTGAAGGCCAACTCTCCCAACGTTGTGAGGGTACCTACAAAAAAAAAAAATGACATTAGAACTCAATTTATAGAATTTAACAACAATCTCATCTATGGAATCATGCAAATGAGGAAACATAGTAAAAATATAGTAAAGCGCTTACCTTTGAGGCCATGCTAAGGAATTATCTACACAAAACAAAATTTTGTCCATGACCAGCATGCCAAATAACCATAGAGTCGACTTCGACAAGGAATCAAAAGGAATTGACCTACCATGGATCTAAAAAGTTGAGTTGCAGGTCGAGCTATGGAGGCATTGCTCCCTCAGGCCTGACGGCTGCAAAGCACTTAGAGAAATTTGAAATGAGGCAGAGTAAGGTAGGTTAAACCCTTAGGGAGTTTGAAAATACTGTGATCCATAGATCTATTCCCATATGATCACAACCTTCCATCTGTGGCATCGAAAAGGGTGAAGGCCACCTGAGGGCACATGGACTATTCCACATGGATACTGCTAAGTGAGAGAAATCATCAGATAGGGTTAACATATTAATTTAAAAATAGAATTATACGATGAGGGTTAAAACCTTCGTAAAAACCATAGTAGGAACATACATATATTTAATATCTGGGTTAAAAGTAGAGAGAGGTTACCACATTAGGAGTAGATGGAATGGAAATATTAGAGCAAGGAAGAGTATATGTTAATACAAATGAAGGTTAATATATGTAAGAGTATGTAAAGGTTAGAGTGTAGAACCATGAGATCAAAGGTAGGATTGCAATGTTAACCTATGAAAAGAGCATATAAATAATTAAATGGTTAGGACTCCTTCAACTAATAAGGATCCAACCTACTAAGACAATATAACTAAGATTCTTAACTAAAGATAATGGTTTGAATTAGAGGACCAATGTAACCATCGCAAAGATGCATTTTATTTAAGATGATAAATGTTAGGTCCCTATATTACTAGTGTAGTACCTTATTATTTTTAGTGTAACCCCCTTATTGTTATTTTTGTACCCTTTTAGTCCCCATATTCTTATTATTGTGCCCCATTAAATCCCACTATTGTTATTTTTGTACCCCTATATTATTATTGTTAGGTCAGCTAGGATTATATTGTGACCCCATGGACTCCTATATATAGAAATGATGTTTTGTCATTTGTATCATACAATAATTGTTCATTTATGTAATGTAAAGGAGGTTTAACCCTTGAAGAGGTTGATTTATAAGGCGTTGATCTATATTTTCTTCTATCTTGTGAGGTGGTTTCATAAAATTTGGTATGAGAGCTTTGGATTATATGATTTCGTTGCTTCAAACATGTCTTTGTGACATTTTCGCTATAACGCTTTTTCTACGATGGTTCAAAAGCAAGAAAAAAAACCCATTTTCAAAGAGAGCCTGGGGAACGTTATGTAAAAATTTCATATTTTGGTTTGCAATATTTTTGGATATATGATCTATGGAAGTTAGGGTTTTTGTAGGCTCCTAAATTTCATCTCAAAAAATTTACCTTGGGAAAATTGTCATAACTCTATCTCTGAGCATCAGATTGGAATTCTGTAATAAGTGGCCAAACTTACACGGTCTGTATTTTCCATTGTCTCAATTTCAGATCTGACGAAGGGAACCGTGACACGTGGAACGTTTTACAAGTTCACTCTATTGAACTAGTGCATAATTAGGTCATTGTGGGAGATTAGGCATAAATTTGCCTGGAAGAATCCAAATTAGATTAGACCTATGGAATTGGAAAGAAGATTCAGAGTGCTACTAAAGTACCAAAGATAATATCCTGAGGATCCGAAATTATATAGATACATCAATTTCAATCTGGAGCTCCTCAAAATAAATAAAAAGGTGTGTATTTGTTTTTCAAATTGCATAAGTCTTGTTTGAAAAAATAGTTTGAAGTGATTAAAAGGGCATATCGAAGCATAGATATTCGTATTGGGTTCTAAAATGGCCCCTAAAAATAATTCAACACCCATTAGCCCTCAGAAGGCTCTACAATGAATCATGAAGAGGAAGAAGTGCAACATAATATATACAAATTAGAAGACTATGTGCACCAAAGTTATCTCTCTCAAAGAGTAATAGAAAATGAAATGGAAGTTTTGAAGAAAGGCATGGAAGCGAAGATGGATGGTTTGAAGAAAGGTGTGGAAGATATGATGGATGGTTTTAAGAATGGCATGGATGGCATCAAAGCTAATAAGGGTGGCATGGAGGCCAAGATGGATGACATGGAAGATAAGATAGATTAAAAAATGAAGGACAACATGGAAGACATGAAGAATGATCTAAAAGAATACATGGAAGGTTTGAAGGAACGTTTGACAACATTGATACAAGAAATTATTCCTAGTGGTGAAAAGATAGTACAAGAGTCTCATGATGACAAAAAAATAAATGTTAATCATGATTTCAGAAACTCTAATGTTGGATTGAAGACCCACTATATTCCAAAGATCGATATGAGGAAGTTTGATGGCAATGATCTTGTAAGATGGATACTACAGATGGAGTAATATTTTGATCTCCATAATGTGAAAAACATACAAAAGGTATGCGTTGCAACTTTATATCTAGAAAAAAATATATTTGTATGGTATCAATGGCTTTTCTCTTGTAAAAAATTTGTCACTTGGTCAATTTTTACGGAGGAAATGATAGCACATTATGAGGATACAAAGACCAAGACCTTCTTTAGCCAATTGATAAATATAAAACAAAAGCGTTAATGGTGGAGCACATTGAGGACTTCCAAAAATTGAATATAAGGGTAACTGATATTCCAGAGGAACAAAATATTAATGTGTTGATAGGGACTTTAAAGGATAACATCCAACATGAGGTTCACCTTTGGGAACCCGATTCATTGGAGAAGGCATTTAGGTTCACAAGAAAAATTGAATGTAAATGGTGAAAAGGAAGCATACAACTCACATCTATGAAAATGGAAGTTTTGCTACTCCTAGACTTCCATGACCTACAAGGTTGACACCACAAAAATTGGAAGAAAAAAGAGAAAAAAGGTTTTTCTACAGTTATGGTAGAAAATACACTAAAGGTCATAAGTGTGTCTAGAAGAAATTATTTTATGTAGATTTTGAAAAGGAGGAAGAAAATGAACAAGAAATTTTAAAAGGCGAGGATATACACCAATAACCAACTCTGTAGAAATAAGAAATGAGTCTGACCATATCCTGTAATTAATTAGCAGTAATTACCACTCGTCAAACTCTCAAGATAGAAGGACATATCAAGAATAAAAATGTAATAGTGTTGATTGATTCGGGTAGTAACCATAATTTTATTCATTTTAAGGTAGCCAAGGAATTGAATTACTTCCTATACCCAACACCAATGTGTCAAGTGATGGTTGCAAATGGAGGAAATATAAAGTTCTCTCGAAAATGCCATCATATCAAGATAACCATGGGGGGGAATTTATTGAATAGTCCAATTATTTCCATTCCAATGGGATGTGCTAATGTGGTACTAGGAGAATAATGGTTACAATATTTGGGGAAGGTAGCTTTTAATTTTCAAGATTTTTTATTGAACATTTTTTCAAAAGAAAAGGAATTTGAATTCACACATATTTCAGGAAATATAATAAGCTCTAATGTCATGAAAAAGTTTCTGAAGAATTAACAATGAGACGTAATTGCACTATTAAGATCACTAGATGTTCCAACAAAAAAATCATCTATTTCTCTAGATCTCCAAAAAGCCTTGGAAAATCATTCCAAGGTGTTTGAAACTCCCAAAGGACTCCCACCTATTCGTGATCATGATCATGCTATTCATTTAATTTGAGTAAATTTTCCTCCAAACATCAAGCCTTAGAAATATCCTTATGTCCAAAAGAGAAAAATTCAACTAATGATTGCAAAAATGTTAGAGGCTAGTATAATTCAACCTAGTCAAAGTTCTTTCTCTACTCTAGTAGTATTGGTGCACAAGAAGGATGGATCTCTCACATGTGTCCGGATTACATGGAGCTCAATAAGCTCACTATTAAAGATAAATTTCCCATTCCTGTGATTGATGAATTATTGGATGAATTATATGGAGCAATTTATTTTACCAAGTTGGACCTTCGTTCAAGATTGAAGATATTCCGAAAACAACATTTTGAACTCATGATAATAATTATGAATTTTTGGTCATTCCTTTTCGCCTTACCAATGCACCTTATACACTTCAAGGGTTGATGATTTCCATTTTCAAACCCTTCCTTGGAAAATGTGTGTTAGTATTTTTTTATTATATACTAATCTACAATAGGTCTTGGAAGGATCATGTTGAACATGTTGATAGGATGCTCAAACTATTGGAGGAGAAAAAATTATATGCAAAAACCTCCAAATGTTTATTTGGAATACAAGATGTGGAATATCTGGGTCATATTGTATCTCAAGAGGGTGTTAAGGTACCCTAAAAAAATTAAAGGAAGTAAGGAATGGAAATTCCCCACAACCATAAATGAGTTGTGAGTATTTCTCGGGTTAACAAGGTATTATCGCAAGTTTGTTAATAATTATGGGAAAATAGGAGAACCTATAACAACATTAGTGAAGAAAGATGCATTTTCATGGACTCTTGAAGCAACCAAGGCCTTTGAACATCTTAAAGAGGAAATGTTCCTAGAACTGGTCTTAGCTACGCTAGACTTCACAAAAACCTTTATTGTGGAATTTGATGCCTTAGGAGATGGATTTGGTGTTGTTTTGATGCAAGAAGGAATATCCATTTATTTTGAAAGCCTTCCAATCAAAGGAAAGTATTTAAAGAAAGCTATTTATGACAAGGAAATGTTTTCAATACTAAATTCACTAAAGAAATGGAGACCTTACATAAGGGGAAGACACTTCAAGGTAAAAAATGATCATGATAGTATTAAATACTTCTTGTAACAAATAGTATCTTCCGAAGAGCAGAAAAAATGGGTCACAAAGATGTTGGCTTATGACTTTGAAATCATCTACAAAAATGGGAAGCTAAATTTTGTTGCATATGCACTCTCAAGAAATGATGAGGAGGTGGAAGCATGGCTTTATGCCATTTCTATTATCCAACCAGATTGGATAACTAAAGAAAGGGAGGAATGGAAGAATGATGAAAAAGTGTGGGCACTCATTCAAAAGTTGCAGCAAGACCCCAGTACATGTGATACCTTTAGTTGGAAAATGATTCCTTAAGGTATAAATATTGCCTATATATTTGTAAGGATTCCCAACTAAAACAAAATATTCTTTTGGAATCGCACACAACTCCCTTAGGAGGACACTCAGGATTTTTAAAAACTTACCATATGGTGAAGAAAGATTTTTTTTAGGATGGCCTTAAATCTGATATTCAAAATTTCGTGGCGAAATGTTTGGTTTTCCAGCAAAATAAAGATGAGAAAATTAAGACCCCGGGTCTGCTACAACCTTTATCCATTCCCAGTCAATGTTGGGAGGAGGATTCAATGGATTTCATCATCGTTTTACCTAAGTCTGAAGGAAAGAGTGTCATTATGGTGGTAGTTGATAGACTTACCAAGTATGCACACTTTTTTGCATTATCATATCCATGTAAAGAAACTACAGTTACTACTGCAATTATGGAAACAATTCAAAATCTACATGGAAAAGTAAAGATTATTTTAAGTGACATAGATCCCATTTCCACTGGAATTTTTTGAACAAAATTATTTCTTGTTTGGGTACTCAACTAGCTCATAGCTCATATAATCATCCTCAATTTGATGGGAAACCTGAGATAGTGAACACATTCTTGGAAGGATATCTTACAAAACAACAATGGGTCAAGTTGTTACCTCTTGCTGAATGGTGGTATAACACCTCCTTCCATATTACAGCAAAAATGACCCCATTTGTGGCACTTTATGGATATCATCCACCGTCCATCGCATCATATTTAAGAGAAAATTATAAGGTTCAAGCAATGGAATATCACATCGAGCATCAACAACACATTCTCCAACTCTTAAAGGAAAACCTAAATTTGTCTCAAAATTGAATCTGACAAGAGGCAGATCAACATCGCAACGAGAGAAATTTTGATGTAGGATAATGGGTGTTTTTACAGCTAAAACCAGACAAACAAATGTCCCTCAAGAAATATAAGAAGGATAATAAATTATTGCCAAAGTAATATGGTCCTTACAAGGTGTTACAAAATATTGGCGCTATGGCATACAAATTGGAGCTTCTTGCTTCTTGTCGAGTGGACCTAGTTTTCCATGTTTCATGCTCAAATAAGGTTATAGGTGAAAAATTTTGAGTTCAAACAATTGTCTAGAGATTGATGAGGAAGTAAAAATCATATTGTAACCAGAATTAGTCACAAAAACAAGAACTTGAAAGCTATGGAATCAATCAATTTCAGAGTATCTCATCAAATGGAAGAACTTACCCATTGAAGATTCCACATGGGAGGATGAGAATTTTATACAGAATCATCCATACCTACTCAAGCATTTAGGACAACACTTTTTTGAATAAGATGGACATGTTAGGTCACTATATTACTAGTGTAGTCCCTTAATTTTGTTAGTGTAGCCCCCTTATTGTTATTGTTGTAACCGTGTAGTCCCCATACTGTTATTATTATGCCCCATAAAAGCCCACTATTGTTATTGTTGTTCCCTTACATTATTATTGTTAGGTCGGCTAGGATTTTATTATGACCGCATGGACTCCTATATATATATAAAGGAGGTTTTTTCATTTGAATTATCCAAGAATTGTTCAATTACGTAATGTAAAGGAGGTTTCCCCCTCGAAGAGGCTGATTTCTAAGGTGTGTTGGGTGTGGAGCCTGATTATCTTGTTTATTTTGTATCACGGCATTGGACCCCTATACCTAAATGGGGCAGCAATGCCGCCCGTAATTAAATGCTGCCTCGGGGGTCCAGGGGGAGGCAGTAGCGCCCCCGAAGCTAAAAAAAGATGTAAAAATGCCTTGTAAAAGTATAGTAATTTCTAGTCAATTTGGGTCGTTCATTAGGCCGATGATCTAACGGTAGAGGTTATGTTTAGTTTAGGGTTTTTTGCCCTAGAATGCAACCCCTCACTTATATGAGGCCATTGTATTGTAGCTGTGTATTGTATGTGTATTCTTAGAGCGAGAAACAGATAGGGACACTATGAGAGAGAACAAAGGATATTATAGCGGATCTGCTGTAGGTTGTGTCTCTTCTTTTTGCTAGATAATATGAAGGAAGGATTGACTGTTTAGGGTTGGTGTAGCCCAAACTGGGTGAACCACGTATATCTATGTCTCTCTGGTTTTATGTGTTTTGTATGCTTGTGTTTTCCGCATATTTTATGTTTCTCATTGCTCTGTAATATATAATTTTCTAACAACTAGTATCAGAGAGGAAGGTCTATTTGGCTGATAAACCCATAGGAAAGAAGGGTTCCTAGTTCGAGTGGGAGAAATGGCAGAATATGATAAATTTAGGGTTGAGAAATTTAATGGCCAAAACTTCCCGCTGTGGGAGATGCAGATGGAAGATTATCTGTATCAGAAAGATCTGTACCTACCATTGAGCAGAAGAAAAGAAGCCGACAGCTATGACAGATGCAGAATGGGATATTATCGATAGAAAGGAACTCAGAACAGTATGGTTGTGCCTCTCGGTGTCGGTAGCCTTCAATATTTCGAAGGAAACAACAACAAGGGGGTTTGATTAAGGCATTGGAAAAATTATATGAAAAACCCTCGGCCTCAAACAAGGTATTTCATATGAAACATTTATTTAATATGAAGATGTCAGAATGTGGATCTGTTGCAGACCATTTAAATGATTTTAACACAGTTACCAGTTAGTTAAGTTCTATAGGGGTAAACTTTGATGATGAATTTAGGGCTCTTTTATTTTTGTTCTCATTTCCAGAAAGCTGAAATGGTTTAGTTATGGCCATTAGTAACTCTATCTCTAGATCTAGTACTTTAAAGTTTGATGGTGTTGCCAGTGCTATCCTTAGCGAGGAAATGCAAAGAAAAAGCTTTGGTGAGACATCAGGTAATGATTTGAGTGAAGATTTTAGGGGAAGAAAAATGGAAACAGGAAAGAGCTCGGGATATCGCAGTAAATCAAGGAAAGACAGATCCAAGTCTAGATCGGGGATAGTGTGCTGGAAATGTGGAAAGAAAGGACACCTAAAGAAAGAATGTAGATCTCAGAAGGGAAAATAAGGAGACGCACAGCACGGAAACAACCATGAAGAAAATGTGACAAGTGATGTGTTACAAGATTCTTTGATTCTTTCTTCCGAAAATGTTACTGAATCATGGGTGCTAGATTAAGGGGCCTCATTCCATGGCACACCTGATAAGAAATATTTTCATGACTATGTTCAAGGAGATTTTGGACAAGTCTGTTTGGGTGATGATAAACCCTTTAAAATTGTTGGAATGGGTAAGGTTCTTGTAAAATAGCAGAATGGAAACCAATGGCTATTAAATGAGGTAAGGCATGTTCCAGATCTGAAGAAAAATCTGATTTCAACGGGGTAGTTAGGCGGTGAAGGTTGTGTGACAATTTTCACAGATAAAACTTGGAAGGTCACCAAAGGAGCCCTGGTAATATAAAAAGGAAAAAAGGTTGGTACAATGTATTTATGCAATGGTATTTCTAACTCTATTAATGCTTTAACTTCCAAAGGAGAAGATGCAGCATTATGGCATCATAGGCTCGGACACATGAGTGAGAAGGGGATGAAGATTCTTCACTCAAGAAATTTGTTGCCAGGTTTGAGGAATGTTGATTTGGATTTCTGTGAGAATTGCATTTATGAAAATAGAAGGGAGTCAGATTTCTTAGAGTTGGGGAAGAAAATAAGAGAGAAAAAATAGAGCTTGTGCATACAGATGTACGGGGACCTTCTCAGGTATCATCTCTCAGTGGCTCTCATTATTATGTTACTTTTATCGATGATGCAACTTGAAAAAATGGATTTATTGTATTTAGAATAAATATTATGTATTTGATACTTTCAAGAAATGGAAATCTTTGGTTGAGATTGAGACAGGAAAGAAGTTAGTGTCTCAGATCAAACAATGGAGGTGAATATTGTAGCAAAGATTTTGATAGGTATTGTTTAGAGCATGGAATTCGCAGAGAGAAGACAGTTCCAAGAACACCACAAGAAAATGGTTTGTCAGAAAGGATGAACAGAACAATCATGGAGCATGCAAGGTGCATGAGATTGCATGCAGGATTTCCTTTACAATTTTGGGAAGATGCTGTAGATACTATTGTTTATCTAATAAACAGAGGGCCTTCAAGTTCCTTGGATGGTGGTATTTTAGAGGAATCATGGACAGGTAAAAAGGTAAACTACTCTTTTTTAAATCCTTTTGGCTGTGAGGCCTTTGTCCATATTAATAAACAAAAGAGAAAAAATCTTGAGGAAAAATCAAATAAATGTACCTTTATTGGATATGGAGTTAATTATTTTGGTTATCTTTTATATGATTATGAAAATCACAAAATCATTAGGAGTAGAGATGTAATATTCAATGAAAAGGTCTTGTATAAGAATCAGTTGCAGGAAAAGGAACAGAAAAAAGAAAACAAAGAATACACAGTTCTTGATGAGATCACAGAAAAAGTAAAGGTGCCTGAAAATAATAATAATCAATAGCCGCAACAACAACAACCACCACAACAGCAACAGGCACCTGAAACACCTGAAAGTGGTTTCAAAAGATCTACCAGGATAACTAGAGCCCCTGAACGATACTCTCCTTCATTATATTATTTATTGTTGACTGATTCTTGTGAACCCGAATGTTATGAGGAAGCAATGCAGGTTGAAACCAGGAAGAAGTGGGAGCTAGCCATGGAATATTAGATGGACTCCCTAATGCATAACCAGACTTGGGACTTATTCAGGTTTCCTATAGGTAAAAATACACTACAGAATAAATGGGTTTACAGGATGAAGGAAGAAGATGGAGGAAAACAGAGGTACAAAGCTAGACTTGTGGTGAAGGGGTTTCCACAGAAGAAGGGTATTGATTTTGATGAAATATTTTCCCCTGTTGTTAAGATGACTTCAATCAGAACTATTTTAAGTCTTGTAGCAGCAAAAGATTTACATCTTGAACAACTAGATGTAAAGACAACATTTCTCCATGGACATTTGGAGGAAGAGATATATATGTAGCAACCAGAAAGATATGAGGTCAAAGGGAAAGAAAAATTAGTGTGTAGGTTAAAGAAGAGCTTGTATGGCTTAAAACATGCTCCAAGGCATTGGTATCTAAAATTTGACAAGTTTATGTCTGAACAAGGTTATAATAGATGTCACTCTGATCATTGTGTTTATCTGAAAAATAAAAATGATGGCAACTATATTATATTTTTATTCTATGTAGATGACATGCTTGTTGCAAGGTCCAACATGCAGGAAATATATGTGCTCAAAATAAAATAGGCAAATTCATTTGTAATGAAGGATTTGGGAGCTACAAAACAAATCATTGGTATGAGAATAACTAGAGATAGGAGAAATCGAAAATTAACACTGTCTCAGAATGAGTACATACAAAAGGTGTTGAAAAGATTTAATATGCAGAATGCAAAACCAGTTAGTACACCTTTTTCTAGCCATTTCAAACTTAGTAAGGATATGTGCCCCAAGACCCAAGAAGAAATGGACTATATGTCTAAAGTTCCATATGCATCAGCAGTTGGAACCCTAATGTATGCAATGGTCTACATAAGGCTTGATATTGCACATGCAGTGGGACTTGTAAGTAGGTACATGAACAATCCAGGAAATGAAAATTGGATGGCAGTGAAGTGGATTCTTAGATATTTGAGAGGTACCACAAATCAAGCATTATGCTTTGGTGGTTCAAACATTGCTCTATAGGGATATGTTGATGCAGATATAATAGGTGACAGAGATAACAGGAGGAGCACTACAGGGCATGTATTTACTATAGGTGTAACAACTATCAGTGAGGTTTCAAAAATCCAAAGTGTTGTTGCACTTTCAACAACAGAAGCAGAGTATGTTGCTGCTACAAATGCTAGTAAAGAAATGATTTGGCTACAAAGGTTTATGGATGAATTGGGTAAGAAGCATGATATGGGCACGTTATACAGTGATAGCCAAAGTTCCATTCATGTTGCAAAGAACTCAGCATTTCATTCCGGGACTAAACACATACAACTCAACTACCATTTCATACAGTTAGTATTGGAAGATGGATAGTTGAAGCTGGAAAAGATACACACTAGCCAGAATCTTGAAGATATGCTAACAAAAGTTGTAACCAGGGAGAAACTGAGATTATTCTCAGTTTCAATTGGTCTTCAAGGATGACGATGAATATGAGAAACAACCAGGTCCAGAGAGGAGTCATTTTCCAGCAAATGAAGCAGTGGTGGAGCTGCTACAATTAGTCTCCAAGTGGGAGATTGTTGTGTGTGGAACCTGATTATCTTGTTCATTTTGTATCACAACATTGGACCCCTATACCTTAATGGGGCGGAAACACCGCCCATAATTAAACACTTCATGGGGGGTCCATGGGTGCTGGCTATAACTTTATGGAGCCCCCTAGGTGGGGGATTTCGGGGACAGCGCCCCCGAAGCTAAAAAAATATGTAAAATTTCCTTGTAAAAGTATAGTAATTTCTAGTCAATATGGGTCGTTCATTAGGCAGATGATATGATGGTAGAAGTTATGTCTAGTTTAGGGTTTTTTGCCCTAGAAGGAAACCCCTCTCTTGTATGAGGGCATTGTATTGCGGCTATTTATTGTATGTGTATTCTCAGAGTGATAAAAAAATGTAATATCCCGTTTCGGGGATATCTCTAAAACACAAGAAAACTCCAACCAGAGATAGACTGGGAGGGCATTTACTGGATATGTCACCTCTAAAGAGGACGAGATCCAGAGGCTACCTGGCCCTTTCTAGACTCTGTCTAAGAGTGAAAGATAACACACCAAGTGGTATAGAACTAGAATGCTCAAAAACAATAATAGACATACAATAGAAAGAGTATATGAAAACCACGACAACTACGGCAACTCATCCAGAAAACATATAGAAGAAAGCTGAGCCATTTTATTAATCTAAGAAATGTAATGGAGTACAATAGACTAATCTTGCACAAGGAAAGTGAGAAAACAGTATCAGAGAATACCGGAAATGGCTGCTCTAGGAACTGCGTCCTAGCTGCTGGAAACTATTGAGTAGCTGCAACTACTGGAATGGATTGAAGACTAGGGGTTGATCCCCTTTCCGGAATGAGCTGAAAATCGGCAAACCTCCTCTCCTCAACAACCCGGAAAAGATCCACAAACCATTCCAGGAATGGCCAACCCCCGAGAACACCGAAAACTGCCTCCCTAGTGAATTACGCTGACCTCCAAGGTACAGCACAGTAGCTGGATAGAAAGAGTTGAAATACTGCCACAAACTCTGCCAAAAACCTCTGACGGGAAAAGGCTGACCCTCAGCTCGAAATCCCGGTGAAATAATCTGCAGAAACACCAATTCGGAGCTCCTCCACAATGGACTGCATCCTCTCCCCCAGTGACTGCACAGTCTCTATCAGCTCTAGCTCCACAACAAACCCAAACAATGAAACGACTCACAAAATGAAAGGAAACAAACCTTGCCTGAGCAGGCACTCGAAGTCCCCTGGGGCTAAGGGTGAGATCTCTGCATGGAGACACTCGGTGCACTAAACAGCTAGCGTGCTAAAGAAGACCAAACTCTCACTCTAAAATCAACAAATCCATAATGATCCAAATTAGGAGGCTCCTCCATCTTTTATAGCATTGGTTTCCCTCCAAAACCCATCGTAGCCTCTCTCTCCTCCACATCCTCATCCTTATCTGCGCAGAAGCCTCTAGAGTGCACGTAGGCTCCCCTCCTCTACATGGTGTGTGGCCCCCTTGACCCCCCTTGAGTCACAACGTTGTGCTACTAGGTGGATGTCTTATTCTACTAAAGTGAGTTAGACCCTCTTTTCTCACTTTTTATTTATTTACAAACCATAAACATAAAAACTATACAATGTCGAATATTCCAATTAGCTGTTGCTAATTAGGAATATTACAGTCCCCCCCGGCAAAATGTTACTTGCCCTCAAGCAACTGAAGTAATGGATGCTGCAGAATATTTTCACTCTCCCAAGTGGCATCCTCATCAGGAAAATTCTTCCACCGCACCAAGAATTCCCGGACCGTCCCACTCCGTAACCACCTCTCCCTGGTATCAATAATGGCCTCCGGCTACAACACCAAGTTCCCCTCATCATCTGTCGGTGGTAGCTCCTCTGTCACTGTCACCTGCTATCCTAGCGCCTTCTTCAGGCATGATACATGGAAAATGTTGTGGATCTTGCTGCCTTGGGGTAGCTCCAACTCATATGCAACCTGCCCAATCCTGCGTATCACCCTGTATGGCCCATAGAAATGCGACTTGAGCTTCTCATCTCCCTTCTACTTCAGCAATGACTGTCGGTATGGCTGTAAGCGTAGTTAGACCAAGTCCCCTACCTCAAACTATCGCTCCACCCGACCTCTGTCGGCATACAGCTTCTACTGGTTTTGTGTTGTAGCCATTTTCTCCTTGAGAGCTCGAAGGATATCCTGACTCTCTTGGATCCACACTTGGCTCTAGGAGCCTTACTCGCACCGAACATCACATCAGCAAATGATAAAGGATGGTACCCATACAAAGCATAAAATGGTGACATACCAATAGACATGTGATGTGTTGAATTGTAGCAGTACTCCCACAAATGCAACCATCTCAACCATGCTCACTGCTGCCCACTGACATAGTTACGCAAGTAGCCCTCCAGCCACTTGTTAACTATCTCCGTCTGTCCATTCGTCTATGGGTGGTAACTAGTACTCGGTGTCAACTCCGTCCCCACTAACCGGAAAAGCTCCTACCAAAATACACCCATGAAGCGGTTGTCCCTGTCACTGATGATGGTCTTAGGAAGACCATGCAACCAGAAAACCTCCCGGAAGAATAGCTCGACCACTTGTGCTGCTGTGTAGTGTATGGATATGGCAAAAAAGTGCGCATACTTTGTCATTCGATCAACGACGACAAAGATACAATCCTTGCCCTGCACCATGGGAAACCCTGTGATGAAGTCCATCGATATGCTCTCCCATTTCCCCTCTGGAATGGGAAGAGGTTGCAACAGTCCTGCGAGATGGCTCATCTCCCCCTTGTTCCTCTGACAAATATCGCACTCCGTGATGTGCTACAGTACGTCCTCCTTGAGGCCATTCCATGAGAACCTCTCTCTAATGGCCCTGTAGGTTTTGGTAAACCCCTGATGGCCTGCCAATGGAGAATCATGTGATGCCTGGAGTATCTTATTCTTAACCTGAGATCCCTTAGTCAAGAATATCCTGTCCCTATAGTAGATAATCTCATCGACCACCCTGTACCGGTCATCTGCCACCTATCCATCCAGCACCTCACATGCGAACCTGTCCTTGGAGTACTCAACTAAAATTCGAGCCCTCAAATCTGCATCCAAGCTCATAAGAGATAACGTGGCTGGTCTATGTGAAAGGGCATCTACTACCACGTTATTCTTACCCTTGACATACTCAATTTCAAAGTCATATGCTTGGATCTTACTGATCCACTTCTGGTGCCTCTCCTGTAGCTGCTTCTGCTCCAAAAAGAACCTGAGGCTGTTGTGGTCAGTCCTCACCCTGAATCTGTTCCCTACCAGATACTGCCAGAATTTGGCCAATGCATGCATGATGGCCAACATCTCCTTTTCATATATTGGATACAACCTCTCATGCGGAAGGAGCTTCCGGCTCTCAAAAGTGATAGGGTGTCCCCCCTGCATCAATACTGTGTCGATCCCCTCTCCCGATGCATCACACTCTAAGACAAATGGCTACGTAAAATCCGCCAACATAAGCACTGGGCAGCTACTCATCACCTCCTTGAGCCTATCAAAGGCTTGCTGCGCTGTATTTGTCCAACCGAATGCCCCTTTCTTTGTCAAATCTGTAAGGGGTGTAGCAATCTATGAGAACCCTTTTACGAACTTCTTGTAATAGGCACATATCCCAATGAACCCTCGAAGTTCCGTCACATTCTTCGACTCCGGCCAATCTCTAATGGCTCTAATATTCTCCTCGTGGACCCTCACTCCATCCACTCCAATGATGTGACCCAAGTACAACATCTCTGTCATCTCAAACTCACACTTGGAGAGCTTAGCATAGAACTGTTGCTCTTCCAAGATGCGTAGCACTGCCTCTATATGCTGGAGATTCTCCTCCCATGTCCTGTTGTATATGAGTATGTGGTCAAAGAAAACAAATACAAACTTCCTCAGATGACTGTGGAAGATATTTTTCATGTAGGACTAAAAAGTGGCTGGCGCATTGGTCAGCCCAAAAGGCATAACTAGAAATGCAAAGTGCCCATAATGACACCTGAAAGCAGTCTTGGGAATATCCTGTTCCCCCACGTGAATCTGATGGTACCCTGATCTCAAATCAATCTTTGATGAGAACTTAGCTCCTCTCAACTCATCCAACAGCTCAACGATCCTGGGTATAGGGTACCTATTCTTCAGAGTCTTCTTGTTCAGGGTCGTGTAGTCAATGCACATCCTCAAAGTGTCATCCTTCTTCTTCACCAGCACTACAGAAGAAGCAAACAACCTCGTGCTTGGTCTGATGTTTCCAAGAGCCAACAACTCCTGGATGGCCCGCTCTATCTCATCCCGATAGGCTTTGGGATGTCTATAGGGTGTAGTGATCGCCACCTGGATGCCCTGCTCCAGCTCAATGGTATGCTCAAACCCTCTATCTGGTGGCCCCCCTAGTGGTATAGCCCCAAACACTACCTCATGTCTGTCAAGGATAGCCGGTATCTCTGGATGAACTGCTCGACTGGTGGTCTCTGCCTATGATGCCCGCAACTCAATCGCCCACTCTATGTTTCCCTTCTGGAATTCTGCCTCCATCCGGTGTGCCGAAACTGTCTAAGGTGGGTAATTATGCATCTATCAGATCTTCTCATGCTTCCCGGTATTCTTTTCATCCCACTCCATCTCTAAAACCTCCCAATCCATGGTGACCTTCCCCAGCGTAATCAGCCACTGAACACCCAGTACCACATTGGTATCTGGTATGTTGACCACGAAAAAGTGACCAGACATGGTGTAAGTACCCATCGTCACTGCTAACTCTGGAACATACTGGGCACACTGCATCGTCTGGGCTCCTAGGACCAAAACTGAAAACCCGTCAAAACTCTCGGTCGGTATACTTCTCTGTTCGACCATCTACGCATCAATGAAATTGTGGGTTACCCCACTGTCAACCAAGACTGATACTCGCTGGCCACGTACTGTCCCACGTACGCGCATCGTCAAATATTTAGGAACTCCTCGCAAAGCTGCAAGGGCCCCTCCTATGGGTGCAAAGGCTGCACATCCTGTCCCTGGAGGTGGAGGTGGCAACTGATCCTGGGTCATCTGACTATCTCCTGCCTCCTCATCATCCTCCTCATCCTCTTCCCCGCTTTCATTGGAGAAGACCTCAATGAAGTGTGCTTTTCCAGCAGCACACCTATGCCCTGGTGCCCATGGCTCCTGACATGTGAAGCATAGCCACTTCTTCCTCAACTCCCTCCTAGCCTCATCATCTACCTGTGCCCAGCCTAGATTCCCCTTTGGAGGAGGAACCCTCACATCCTTCCCCTTGGGCTGGAAACCCTGTCTTTGGGGGTAAGATGTCCGCGTCCTAGGCAATGCATCCTGCAAATGCCTGGTCCTCCTGATAGCATCCTGGAGTGTATCTGGTCTAGTGGACCTGACTAGACCTCGAAGTGGCTCTGCTAATCCCTCCACAAACATATAGATCATCTGTGTCATGGATAGATCTGGCACCATCACCGAAACCCTCAAGAAATCTGCAATGTATGTCTCCGGGCTCCCTGTCTGTTTGAGCTTTGTCAGCTCAAAAAAATGTTGTTCCGGATCCCTCCGGACAAAACGATCGATCAATCTCCTAGTGAACTCGGCATATGTCGTAACTGTGGAATGCCCAAGTGTCACCCATCCCATGGAACCACCAATCCTGGGCCTCACCATCCAAATGTAATGTTTCCAACTTGATGGCCTCTGTCTCCGACATCTGGTTAAGCTGGAAATAAATATCCAACTTCTCCATCCAAGACTTTGCCAAACTGTTTGATGATCCATCAAACATAGGCAAATGAAATCTACTAGAGGCACGGTGGGAATCTCCATCATGGTAATGCCGGTGCCCTCTATGATGGTCGCGAGGTCTACTATCCCGCTGGAGCTGCACAAAATCTCTGAATGTGAGAGCATCCCTGAACTCCTGCCCGTAGGACTGATACTCTGCAAAGTACTCATCTAAGTGCCCGAGCTCTGCCTTCTGCTGGGCTTCTGCCCCTCTATCATCTCCCAATAGAGTGGGCATAGTAGAGTGGGTAGGTGCACAAGAAGCCATCGGCTGAGGAGCATCAAGCTGAGAAGCACCCTGCTCCAGAAAATGGTGGGATGCACCTGATCCCTCTCCAAGCTTGAAAACCCGTGGAGTCTCACGCTGCCTAGCCTCCATAGTTGTGAACCTCTAGCCCATCACCTCAATCTGTCAGGCTAAATCCTACACCGACTTGAGGAGTACCTGTCCAAACTGTTTGGCCTCTATGTCATCTTCCATCAGCGCTTCCTGCCTCAAATCTACTACAAGCTCTACCTCCTCTACGTCCCTCACAGACTCTCTCTCCTGATCTGCGTTTTCTACCTGGGCACAATCTTCCTCTTCGTAGGTGGCCTCCAACATACGCTCACGGTCTCTATACTTCCTTCCTCTGTACGGTCTCTTTCCTAATGTCATAGACCACAGGCTGAGCCATAACTATGCTCTGATACCACTGTAATATCTCGTTTCAGGGATATCTCTAAAACACAAGCAAACTCCAACCAGAGATAGACTGGGAGGGCATTTACCGGATATGTCACCTCTAAAGAGGACAAGATCTGGAGGCTACCTGGCTCTTTCCAGACTCTGTCTAAGAGTGAAAGATAACACACCAAGTGGTATAGAACTAGAATTCTCAAAAACAATAATAGACATACAATGCAAATAGTATACGACAACCACGGTAACTACGACAACTCATCCAGAAAACATATAGAAGAAATGCTGAGCCATTTTATTAATCTGAGAAATGTAACGGAGTACAATAGAATAATCTTGCACAAGGAAAGTGAGAAAACACTCTCAGAGAATACTGGAAATGGTTGCTCTAGGAACTACATCCTAACTACTGGAAACAGCTGAGTAGCTGCAACTGCTGGAATGGACTAAAGACTAGGGGCTGATCCCCTTGCCAGAATGAGCTGAAAATCAGCAAACCTCCTCTCCTCAACAACCCGGACAAGATCCACAAACCATTCCAAGAATGGCCAACCCCCGAGAACACCAGAAACTACCTCCCCAATGAATTACGCTAGCCTCCAAGGTACAGCGTAGTAGCTGGATATAAATAGCTGAAATACTGCCACAAACTCCACCAAAAACCTCCGACGGGAAAAGGTTGACCCTCAGCTCAAAATACCGGTGAAATCGTCTGCATAAACACCAATCCGGAGCTCCTCCACAATGGACTGCGTCCTCTCCCCTAGTGACTGCACAGTCTCTATCAGCTCTAGCTCCGCAACAAACCTAAATAATGAAACGACTCACAAAATTGAAGGAAACAAACCTTGCTCGAGAAAGCACTCAAAGTACCCTGGGGCTAAGGGTGAGATCTCCACACGGAGACACTCGGTGCACTAAACAGTGCTGCAGACAGGCTAAACAGCTAGCGTGCTAAAGAAGACCAAAGTCTCACTCTAAAATCAACAAATCTAGAATTATCCAAATGAGGAGGCTCCTCCATCTTTTATAGCATTGGTTTCCCTCCAAAACCCGTCGTAGCCTCTCTCTCCTCCACATCCTCATCCTTATCTGCACATAAGCTTCTATATTTCACGTAGGCTCCCCTCCTCTACGTGGTGTGTGGCCCCCTTCACCCCCCTTGAATCACAACGTTGTGCTACTAGGCAGATGTATTATTCTACTAAAGCGAGTTAGACCATATTTTCTCACTTTTTATTTATTTACAAACCATAAACGGAAAAACTATAAAAATTTGAATATTCCAATTAGCTGTCGCTAATTAGGAATATTAAAAAAAATAGGGAGACTGTGAGAGAGAATAGAGGATATTACAGCGGATCTGCTGTAGGCTGTGTCTCTTCATTTTGCTAGATAATAGAAAGGAAGGACTGGTTGTTCGGGGTGGACCTTGCCCAAACTGGGTGAACCATGTATATCTATGTCTCTATGGTTTTATGTGTTTTGTATGCTTTTGTTTTCTGCATATTTTATGTTTTGCATTGCTCTGTAATATATAATTTTTTAACAAGGCATTGATCTATCTTTTCTTCTATTTTTTGAGCTGGTTTCATAACAATAAAAGAGGGATGACGACCATTAAACTAGTAAACTACATGATAAAGTAATAATAATAATAATAATAATAATAATAATAAAATTTATATAGATATATATATATATAATTGGAGACATGACATACCTCTTTCATCTATCCAAATATGTGTGGGGCCTACATTTAAAAATATACATCTTTTAATAAGGACAAAGTGGATAAATAAAATATTTTAATGACGTGGTCGAGTAAAATATTCTTGCACCAAAAGACTCTCTAGTTCACTATGAGAAATAATATATATATATAACTGAAATATAATTAATAAAATCACTTTTAATGGTTAAGATAAACGTCATATTTTAATACATTCATGCATTGGTTAAAATGATTTTGTGAGGCAATAAAATATCAAATTAAAAAGAAAAAAAAAACATGCTTCAATGTCCACCCTAAATAACACCATCTTAGATCCATCTTAACCCCTGATCTATCAAACACCAATAGGGAGAAAATATGTTGAGATAAAAAAATTTTAAAGTGAAAATATATTTTATCCCTTTTGGAAATTGATATAACTAGGGTTAAGATGCATATAGGTTGGCTTTCGTATACACATACAATATCTAGCTTGGATCAATATCTCCCTCTCTCTCTCCCCTCCTTCTCTACTCTCTCCTTCTTTATCTCTCTCAAGTCATCTCTTTGTTCCTTCCTCTCTCTCTCCCTTTCTCTCTCACATCCCTTTTTCTCTCTACCCTACAACTCTATCACTATCTCCCTCCCTCTCTCCTTATCTCTCCCCCCTCCCTCCCCCCTTGTATATTTATTCCCCTTCCATCTCTCTCTTCCCTTTCGCTTCTCTCCCTCCTCTCCTCTCTCCCTCTCTCTCTACCTATATCTCTATATGTCATTTTTCTTCCCTCGCTCTATCTCTTCATTCAAATCTATCTCTCTCTCCCCCCTCTTTCCTATCCCCCCTCCTCGCTCTCTCCACATGCCTCTCTCTACCTCTCTCTTACACCTCCCCATCTCTCTCATCCTCATCACACTATCTCTCTCTCTCTACCCTTCAGATTTGTCACTATCTTCCTCATTATATCCCCTATATTTCTCTCTCTCTCTCCATATAATGGAGAATTTTCACTATATGTAATAGATATTGTATGTGATTTATAAACCATTTTACATTTTATTTTTTAATTCTGAAATGACTTATGGTTATTCTACATGTGGTATTGTCCCAAGGTATTGTATCAAAACCTATTTACAAGTTAATAATATTCATGGTAAAGTTTGGGTGGATATCCTTGGTTAAAAAACTTGTTATATTGAACGTTTAAGTATCAATATTTTATGTGATTCTTAATTAAATTTAAATATGGTGATTGAATCATTATAACTCCCTCAGCAATGCAAATTATAATTTTTAACTTTGATTTTTTTAAATATTATTAAAACAATAATTTTCAAACATTGTATTGGACATTAAATTTTCACACATCCTATTGGACCATAACTTAAAGCTCTTATTGTAGTCTTTGCATAAAAGTGGATAGGAATAAGTTGTGAAAAATATATTTCTAAGAGTTTCCTCCCACCGTTATATATGGTTTCTTCAACACTTATGAAACTGTCGGAGTAAAATTGTAGACATGTAGACTTACTAGTGGTTACGACCCACCAAAATATATGCAATTCAAGAAAAAAAAAATCTTATCCACCTCACATCTAAATTACCATTATCAATTTTGCATTGAGCAATGTAACTTATAAGTATTTATGCAATTTTCCCATAGCATAGTTTAAACTTTTAACTTTTTTTATTGTTAATTAAGGCAAGATTTAAATGTGTACAATGAAACATATTGACCATAAACATCTTCACCATATTGGCCTTTATATTAATTTTAACATTTTATTATTTTTTAATTAAGGTGAAATATAAATGTTATGTTAAATGTTAAACATTTATCCTTACACATCTACCCTTGTATTGAGATGTGACAAATATTTTTTTTTTCATAACTACTTATGAATTTTAAATAAGAGATGTATAATTACTTCACTACTCAATATGGAGGTGATGCACATCATTTAAGATAATAACACCTCATTATGATAGAAATAAATTACCTTTTATGGATATAATATTTTATTAATATTTTAAAATTTGAATATCTAATTAACACATGGAATATATATAAAGATGTAACATAAATCCATCAGAAATAATGCAAATTCTATATTTTTCCGCATTTAAAACTATTATATAAACATGAAGTGAAAATTTATGTTAGATTGTTGAACATTAGAAAATATTATATAAACACTATGTGAAAATGGATGTGTAAGGGGCCAATATGGTTGGGGAGTGAAACTATAGTTTTTCTATTCAAGTAAGCTAATATTTGAAACCCACTTGAATGGGTATTATATGTTTAGCATAGAAAAGACATGAAACATTATCAAATAATCACTGCCTTATGTGGCACTTCTTCTATGGTACTTCCATAGGTTATTTATCTCTTTACATTCTACGACATCCTAAAAAAATCATATTTTTATTATATGTTTAAATGTGACCAACCAATATCCTCTCCTCTTTGTAGTTCAGTCTATGCCTATCATCCTTGTTAGGAAGAGAAGATATGGATGACTAGGTCATGCTGAATCCCTTGCATGAATTTTGAGGTATAAAATGGATGTCCTAAGAAAAATAAAAAAATAATAGTTAAACTAATAAAATAATATGAAATTTTAAATAAAATAAAGGAAACTACACCTTTATTGTATTTTCAACTTATCTCATTATAGGTTTACTCAAATGTGAATTGTAGACACACGTTGGATGCAAATTTAATTTTGGCATCTTACGAATACCCACTTTGCATATTTATAAGTAGATATAGAATGAAAATGAATGAAAAGGAATGAAAAAAAATGTTGAATACACTTCATTCATGTATAATTTAATTATGGATCCAATGGGGCTCTACACTTGACATTTTCTTAAGCCTACAATGAAATAAGTTAAAAATACAATTTTTTTTTTAAGTTTTGTTATTCTCCCTCTAAAATATTATTCCCTAGGGATGACATTACCGTCGTGAACCATGTTGGTTCTTTTAAAGTTAATTCTGTTAGTACATTTTTTATTTTGAGGACCACTTTTATCTCAATATTTCCCTAAGGGTCTCTTGATGAAATATTATAAAATAATTTTTGGCATCATTTTCAAAGGTTTAATCAATATTATAATTTGGGAAAATTTAATAGCCTTATTTTTGTTTTTGCTTTAATAGATATAATATTTTTTTTCGATCATTAAATTAAACATTTATATAAATGAGATCACAATAATATAAATTGAATGAATCGTAGATGCTAAGAGGCATTAATCCATGATAGGGATCTAAGACTTATCTCATGATATATCTTGTATTTCCAAGATTAGAAAAAAAAGATAATGATTAACTGAATTGTAACTTTATATATATATATATATATATATATATATATATGATTTAAATAGATACACATTATAAAAAATATATAACAAGAGTCTTAACCATGGAGATAAACCCTGTATTACTTTAAAACTTTTAACCCATAAATATGCTTTGTTATAATAACATCAAAAAATAACATGGATTATGAATATCATATGTCTAAAAAACCATAACTTACTTCAAAATCAAAATATTATTATATATTTTATTTTAATGTAATTTTATATTTTTTTTAAAATTAAATTTAAAAGAAATAAACTCTCATGGGGGCATTGGAAAATGAATTGGTGCAAGGAGGTTGAGGCTGAGAAGGTCTTACATCCTTCTTCATCCCAAGGAATTATAAAGGGGGATGGAGTTTCCAACTCACCCCATGAATTCACGACACCACAATGAATTAATATGGAAACCCATATGTTATCGACATTTTCCTATCTTATTCAAGCCTGCTCTACCATTTTCTACTAGCTCTTCTACTTTTTCTAGGTTGCAAGTGGGTTTTTTACCCCTTAGCGTCTGAATCCTTGGTGTTTCGGTGAAAGGAGGCTCATGTCATCCTGTTCTTGGCCTCCATTACTCTTTTACACTATGTGTTAGCCATATTGATGTTCGCTCATGATATCTTGGGTGCAATTGAGAATATTGAGTGACTAACAACATGAACGTAGTTATTAGGAAGCTTCAAATAATGAATGAAGTGAACACACATGCCCTACGCTAGTAAAGCATCTATTGGACATAAATTCTAATTCGTATTTCCTTTATAATGTTTTCTGTCTGATTTTGAATCCCATGATTCTAATATGTGTGACTATAGTAATTTTCTCTTTGGTTTTTACTATTGTTTTCATCTTTCTAGTTCTCCCCTTTATTCAAATTATCTCTTTCCATTTGTAATTAAATTTCTTGTTTCTTTATCCCCAGATATTTTGTTTATCCTTGTATCACTTACCTACCCTCTATTTTTCTCCATTTCATCCTCCCTATAGCCTTTCCTTTCCCATACAACCTTTTTCATAAGCCCCTAATGTTGATTTCTTGTCATTTCCACGTACCATGCAAAGGTAAAGAGTGTGTAGAAGGTGTGGGTTAGCGATTCATGGTTCTTCGGAGAAACCTATAGCTAAGACGCAAGTTCAGTCTATTGCTAAAATTTATTGCTTTGTTCTTCCTCCTGAAATTCAAGACAAAATCACATATATTGAAGTCTTAACTGCTACATACCCCCATGCTCATCCTCATTTTGAAATTCAAGCTGAGTTCCTTGGATGGGTTCCCAACACTAGATATATTAGGGAGATTAGAAGCCAATATCTCCATTCCATCTCCCTTTATAGGAAAATTAAAACTTTGTTGTGTTGAATCCTCAAAGAGAATCATGAAAAACATATTGAAATTATAGCATGCTTCAACAACACACAATAGATTCAAGAAAACAATCACTCTTCTTTACTCATCCTGTATTCATGGTTGGCATGTATTGAGCACCATATTTAGTGTGGGAGTCGCTCTCCAACTACCCTAGGAGAAAAAAAAATTATCCCTAGTAATGAACCCAAATTATTAGTGCATGCATGAGCTTTCTCTCTCATTTAGGATCATGGAATTTTATTTTATTTTATAATCTATAACTCTGGTATGGAAGTATTATTCAACAAATATTATATAATAGTTTTGTCAAAGGTTCCAAACATGTGTCTTGTCATAGGGATGGATAACAAGTAAAATTATTTTTGCTCATTTTGGTGGGAAAAAGGAGTGATAGAACACCTTTGTTGTTTTTTGTTTGGTTTCCCTTTGGTTAGGCCATGAAAGTGATGGGTTTGATTGATATGTTTTGTATGTATAAATTATGATCTAATGGATGAACATTAATTAACAAAAATATTGAAAAGGAAGAATAACATAACTAAATTTGAGATAAATATTAACCCTCTCACATAACTGCTATTGAAAATACTCCTTGGATACTCTATAAATGTTTAATTATTACTAGCTATATATTAATTATTTATAACTATATTATAATTATGGAATCCCTAATACAATTGGATTTGTAGTAAAAATAGCACACCTTTAAAGAGAGGAAAATGAAATGTGAAAATAAATCTAAAGAATTGTGTTTCTCAAAGGGAACACATGTTTTTGTGGATAATTTGGAATAAAACTAGCATAACCCTAAAGAAAGGAAAATGAAATGTCAAACCGAATCTAAATTATAATGTTGTTGAAAGGAAAGAGGTGTTTTTTTTTTATGGTATGGAGGAAAACTAACATACTGCCAAAGATAGGTAAACGAAATGTCAAAGTGAATTTTAATAGTTTTGTTTCTAAAATGGAATATTTATTTTTCTAGATGGTCCATGAATAATTAATAGAGGATACATTCACTAAAGGGTTAGAGTGAGTAGTGGAAACAAAATCATTTAGGAGTAGAGGGTATGGGTAGGTGAGAGTGAATTTCTTACTTGAATCATAGACTAATAATGTAATACCTAAAAGAATTAATTCTAAGATGTGTACCTTGTATTCAAATTTGGCTTCTTGAGTTGAGCCTATTGTTGGGGGGAGGAAGTTGTTCTCATACCATCATTGTGGTGTTAATTATGTAGCGAGAAGAACAAAAATTTAGATACAATATACATATTAGTATTCACTTTTTTTGGGTATTATAAATAAACTAAATATGATGATATGTTATATTGTTCCTCCTATAGTATCTCAATTTACTCGCACCAAAATTATAATCAAAATGGAATGGATAAAACTTATTCATAGCAGAACTACAATATTATAATTAAAAATGACTTTTATGTCAAATTTAGATTGAATATTTTCCACAAAGAATTTTTTTAGGGGAATTTATCCTACAATAAGTTTCCTAATCACAAATGTTGATGGATTATTTTAGTGGTAAAATTAACATTAATCCAATCTCTCTTACAATTTATAGGTGAGTTTCTTGATATAATGCTAGTTTTAGATCATTACGATTACGTAGTTGTTGGTTTTGTAAAGGTTGAAAAAAATTGACAAAAAATCATGATAAAAATTAATGGATTTAAGATCAATGGTTTTTTATGGTTCCACAGATCCTCTCCTTATCCTCCTGTATATCCAAACTATTTTCACTCCTACTTTAACCTTGTTGAAGCCTAGAGGGAATCACTCTTATCATTTTCTTGTGATGCACTCTTCGGTGGATCTACCATATATGTGTGTTGTGGGTAATATATTTTTTTCTTATGAGATATATCATGTGAAAAAATATAAGTCCATTATTTATCATGTTTTTAAGTTTTAGAAAAATAATCCCTCTTCAAAAAATTTTGTTTCTCATACATTTAGATTTCATTAGGGATGAAAAATAAGGAAACCCTTGATTTCATTAATCTAGATTAATTCAAATAAATATAATGAGATAAGAGGCATATAACAATAAAATGAAATTGCAATATCATGTATAATTTTATATGTTGAATATTTATTAACTATTTGAGTAGATAGTCCAATGTGTTATTTTGGAATTTTGAATGAGGAATTTCATCAAGAAATAAATGTTGAGTTTGATTACTTCACGATTCTTGGATTGTTACAATTATAGACATGACTCCATGGGATTTTATAATCATTACTTTGTTAATCACCCAAGTTTGACATTTTTGTTAAGTACCCATATCCATAAGTAATTTTGGTTAACAAGTCGAGTCCATTCTCACTAGAAATATTTGAAGATGCAGTGATCCATGGAATCTCATTCATACTATCTAACGAGAACTTCATTTATTTATTATTTTAATTCTCGTTTCCTTCATCTATGTCAAAAGAATAATATCAATTAAATGAGGGTTAAAGACATTTCTCCCCTCATTTTGAATCTAGATATGAATATATGGATTTCCACCTTTGTTATGTGAACATTTATATATCCCTTTGAAGCTCTATGTGTTCAAAAGTATATGAATCATGTTTTTTATATTCAAAACATATACTATCTAAATTTATATATTTTCTCATCATTCATCTATGGTTACGAGATCAGAGTACAAAAGATCAATTGTCCCGATTCGTACCAATTCAGGATCCTATACTATAGGATATGTATGAATGAACATGGATGAGAGGAGATCTATGGTAGAAATCTCTTCATTATCCTAGAAATCCTCACATTCATCGAGCAACTAATGAATAGCACCCGCGAATCCCTTCACAAATTGTCGAATGTAATCTTCTTACAGGGTTAATGAATTCTCAATCAGTACGATTGGATCACCTGGCATTATCTTTTTACCAGTAGCTATCAGATACTGGACCGGAAGAAACCTATCTACATATATAGCCAAAGTTTTGTGAATTTCACGTTTAGGTGTAAGAATATGAATATCAGTTTGTCCTTTCATTTCTATATCTTATTGATCCAATCATTCGACCCTCTAGACGGATTAGGTTTTTTCAATATTCATTCTTAGAGCCAGTAGAACCCGATATTATTATAATCTTAGTTATGTTCAAAACATATTCTATCTAAATTCAACATTTTTAATCATTTGACTATTTTCTTCATTAATTAAGAATAATAATATATTATAAACCTAGATATGTTCTTATTATTTATCAATATTCGATGCTCCTAGAAGAAACAAATTTAACAAGTCTAGTTTAGAAGTACGGTTCACTCTCGATGGGAAATTTTGAAAGACTAATATGACCTAAAATATCATTGATACTATCACACTCTAACCTTAACACCTTCACTTCCAATTTCCTTAATCTAAGTCAAATATATAATATAAAATCCATTAGGGTTATACACATAAGTCTCTCTCTCCTAAATATCGATATAAGACTTTGCAATATTTGTTAGGGTACTATTTTCATATCTCCTTAAAACTCCATTTCTTCAAATGTTTATGAATCAAATTTTTATATCAAAAAATATTCTATATGGATTAGTCATTAATCTATTTTCTTTATAAGAAAATAATACAAAAATTATTATAAGCCTAAACATCTTCTTCTTTTTTTAAATTGTTCACCGATCTTCATGAAATTTCTTAAAGCAACATTTAAAACATGGAGAAAAAATAGTTTTTATTTAAAAGAAAATATGATATTCTACATATTAATTATTAAAATAAAACTTCACTATTTAAATAAATTTTAACATTATAAAATATTCAAATATTTTTTCATCTAAAATAATATGATTCTTAAACAATGAAATATGTAAGTAATTACCTACATGGTTTGGACATTGTAACATAGGATTCTTAAATAATAAGATATTTAAGTAATTACCTACATGGCTTGTACATTGTAACATAGAAAGTATCACATCCGCATGATCCATGTATATCTACGTATTTTAAGCATTTGCATTTACTTAATTATGCTGTACATGATAGCAAGGAAACAGTTACATCACATCTGGATATTTTGAATGATCTTTGAAAAAAGGTCAATTGAATACGATAGAGTTCATTTTTAGTTTAGGTATTAAGTTGGTCAATATCTTTCGTTCATAGATAAATTTTGCGAATGTTTTAAAAATGTTTAAGGTATAAAATATATTTATATAATAAAAAAATCGTATCTTTTATTTGTTATGAAATATCAAAAATTTGTTGTCACTTCAAAAAAAAAAATCAAAATTAACTAATTATATATCTAAATTAAACTTTTAATTAATTAATTCAGAAATAAACTAAACTTATCTGAAAGTGATAATTGATTGCCTCACATAGAAAAGTGGTAGAGTAGCTAATGCAAACTTGTAAATTAAATTGTAACATATCTCGCCAATTTTCCTTTGTGACTAAACGTTATCCTTTCACATTAAGCTTTACTGTTAGGGTCACTATGAAAATTTCCATTAGTTTAAGACATGAATCGACAACCCCAATCTTCTAAGATTTAGATCACTTCTGTGGGTGATTTGTTACGGTTATTGGGCGTAACCACATCTCACCGAGAAAACCAATATGCTCCTAGTTGCACCATTCTCTAGCAGAGGCGATCTCTGCAACATGTTTTAGATATTTGTAATTAGGGTTGGAATTTGGATTTCTTCTTACACGTTACATATTTTTTTTTGAATTTTGGTTTAAAATTTTGCTTTTTATTAGTGATGTTCTCACAATAAATTAATCTTTCACACATAATAAATACTTAATTAAAAAATTATCTTTCAGTAACATAATTGTGTTAAAAATATTCATACATTTATGATAACTAAAAAACCAAAATGACCATAACACACAAATGACTTTTTAAATCTTGAATTTTGGATTGAAATCGCATAGAACATTCACAATAAAATATTTGAAATGTGAAATATATTGGTGTTAACTTGAACATATGCATGTCATAGCATAAAGAAATATTATTATATATATAATATGATGAATATAGTAAAAATATTGAATTTTATCAATAAAACTGCAAAAATAGATTAATCAATATGATTTATGTTATAATTTACATAATGTAATATATATTATTGAATTTAAAAACATCTTGAGAAACATAAAGGGAGAAAAGCTATAGCATAGTACCAAAATGATCTAATCCAAATACATCACATCTTTTATTACATTTTCTAAAAAATTAATAAAATGTGAAAAATTTTCAACTTTCATGAAAATATAAATATAATTAAAAAACATAGAACTTAATGATTCTCACTGTCAAAAAAATCTTCTTTCTTTTGCACCTTGCCAAATCTAATAAAAAAATATCAATAAAAAATTTAAAACAATAAATTAATGCCACGTGCATGCACGATGTTTCAAGCAATAAAATCATAAACAATTAACGACGAAAAATTTAAAAAGGTGACATAAATAACGTACATTGTAAACCATTAAAACGGTGACATGAATAATGTACATTGTAAACCAGATTTGTTTACTAGTTGTTTAAAAAGGTGACATGAGTAACGTACATTATAAACCATTAAAAAGGTGACATGAGTAACGTACATTGTAAACCATTAAAAAGGTGCCCTGAATAATGTACATTGTAAACCAGATTTGTTTATTAGTTGTTATTAGTGTAATTTTTTAGATGTAACTTTTCTAAAAGCCAATATGAATTCATTGAAATCACAAGTTTGTTGGGTTACTCTATAATATCTAAGTTTCTAGAGATTTTTCAGAGAGATGAATTCAAATATATAGTAAAAAAACTGGTTTAAATAATACAAATGAAGATTTCACCTCAATTTTTCTACCAGATTTCGCCACCTAAACCACTGAAGTCAACTCCATTTGTTTATGCTACTTTTAATCCGAAAAATAGATATGTGACTAAACAAAGGATGTGTATGTAGATCTGTTTACAAGAAGTTTAAAATATTCCAACTTTGAGAGGATGGTGAAGCTCGTATAAAACATGTCTTGTTTTGTTTTGTGAGCCAATGCGAGTACACTCTTAGAGTTGAGAAAGTGTATGTCAAAATAAACATTTTTGTTAAGAAATTGTTTATTTCTAATACAATTAATTAATGTCATAATTAATGTCATTGGTTCTTTAAGGTAATTGGTTTTAAGATGTTAGTTAAGAGAATTTTTAATACAATTAATGAATGTAATGGGTTTTTTAATGTTATTGGTTTTAAAAGTTTTTTTTTTTTAATAATTTAAATTTAAAACTCAATGATAATTGACATGGATAAAATTCAAGTAAATTATAAATGGAGTAATTTAATGATTTAAATATTATTTAATCACAATTTTTTAAGTCATAAATCAATTTAACTAATGAGATTTTAAATATTTTTAATCACAATTTTTTTTAATTATGAGTTAATTTGACAAATCATAAACATTGTAACAAATAATAAAAAAAAAAATTAAGAAGAGTTTTTGAGAACATAAAAGATATTCATAACTAAAACCATCATGATGCACATAATACATTACATTTTTTTTTCCAAACAGTTTTATCATAAAGATTTACTTACTATCCTCGAGCCTAAACTTCTCAAAATTTATATGTTCACATGTATTTATCATCCTGAAAACTTGGGCAACCAGGAAGGACACAAAAATTAGCAACATCTCACTGATTGGGCAACCAAGAAAAAGCGTACTATTTCATTGGAAACATCCAAGAATAGAAAAGAGGGAAACATCTAAAAAACTAGGGAAAAGGAAACATCTAAAATATATTGGCTTTATCTAATTATGCAGTTTGATTTTATCTTTTGTAATAAAGAGAATGATTGCATTGTTTATAAAATGCTCATCTCTTCCTCATAATAAAGTTAGTGGTATTGTTTCCAGACCTGTGTTATTCCAGTTTTTGTGTCTACAGTCTGTTCTGTGATTCTCTGTTTTAATTTTCAGATCTGCAAGTAGATCAATTGGTATCAGAGCGTAAGATATTGGAAGCCATCCACCTGTTCGAAGATTTTTTTTTTAAAAGGGTCATACATTTCACTCCATTCAGTGGATGAAAATCATGCCGCCCCGTCAAGAGCGTCAAGAGCCCTCCCATGCAGACTCGCCAGTGAATGATTTAGCTAGGGCTCTTCAAGAGCTAATTACGCTGCAACAACAACAACGCCCTCCAGGGAAAATGCAGCTTGATACATGCTTTCAACTGCCCAAATTCTCATGGAAAATGAATGGTGAGACTGTTGATTCTTGGATCCGCAGCCTCTCCAACTATTTTAGAACCTGTCCAACAATGGAAGAGGAGATGAAACTTCAGATCACCAGTGTACAATTGGAAGGCCTAGCAAAAACATGGTGGGATACTCATCTTGAGAATATGTCCTTGGTTGTGGAACTTGGAGAACAAGCCGAGACCAGATCGACGCCTATCACATCTTGGAATATCTTTTTCGAGGCCTTACGTGAACGCTTCTATCCTCCAGGATATATACAAAATCTCCTTGCCAAATGGTTGCAGCTTCGACAACTACCCAATCAATCAGTGCAAGCCTACATTGATGTCTTCTGCAAGTTGCGCATTCAACTCCATATATCCGATCCAGAAGAGGTACTAATTATCAAATTTAATTCTGGTTTGCTAATGCTTCTTCGTCGTGAAGTTGAATTGTTTTATAGTGCTTCATTAGACAAGGCCTTTATTCGGGCCCTGGCGGTGGAACGCAAAGTGGGTACTCGAATCCGATATCCTCAAGCCAGAAATGGTCCATCTTCCTTTGGTTCTTCTAATGTCGCCTCTGCCTCATCCCCCACACCTCACCGCACCCCCTGGTGCACATTTCACAAGACCAACTCACATGCTTCTGCAGATTGTCGAGTATTGAAAAATCTCCGCCCCCAGAAAACTCTTTTTACAGAGGTCGAACAACCAAAGGCCACTACCCCACTTCCAGCTGTTTCTCTCAAAAATCCGACAGAAGTGGACCCCTCTCTCATCCTCATGACTGCTAATGCAACAAACACCTCTGTTACGCCTTTGTTTACCCATAATTGTCAAATCAAACATGAGTTGGCCACGCTTATTCTTGACAATGGGAGTCAAAAGAATCTTGTGTCACAAGACTTAGTTGAATGCCTTTGCCTTCCCACCACTCCTCACCCACACCCGTATCAGCTTGGTTGGGTCAGAAAGGACGGTCCTCGTCTTACCATCTCACAATGTTGTGCTGTCACCTTTGCTATTGGACCTTTTCGTGATACTGTGGTATGTGATGTTTCTCCTCTAGATTGTGCTGACTTATTGCTAGGAATTCCATACCAAGAGGCTCGACATGCTATTTATCATGCTACAGATCACCAATACCACTTGCAGCACGATGGGCGCACCTATGTGCTCACATCCTCAGCTAGCACATCAACCCAATCTTCCATTGGCAAAGCTCCCATTATGAGAGTCAATTTAAACCAAGATGTTTCTTTGTGCTTGGTTCGCCCTGTCAAGCCAGACAACCTCACCAATCCAGTCCCTCCTTCAATGGCTCCTATACTCCATGAATTTGCAGATGTCTTCACCCAACCCACAGGGCTGCCTCCAGCACGCTCTGTTGAACACCACATTGATCTTATTCCTGGCGCTTCCTTACCCAATGCTCCATCTTATCACCTTGCTCCTCGAGAGGCAGCTGAGATAGAACGCCAAATTGAATAATTGTTGACATCCGGTCATATTCAGACGTCATCCTCGCCATGTGCATCTCCAGCTTTTATTATTCCCAAAAAAGATACTTCTGAATGGTGCCTCGTGACAAACTATCGAGCCCTTAATAAAGCCACTGTTAAAAACCGCTACCCCCTTCCCCGCATTGAGGATTTGTTGGACCATTTACACGGGGCTTGTTTCTTCACAAAGATGGATTTAACTGCAGGCTACCATCAAGTTCGCATGCATGCAGCCGACACATGGAAAACTGCTTTTAAAACAAAGTTTGGGCTATTTGAATGGTTGGTCATGCCATTTGGACTGACCAACGCACCGGCCACCTTTATGAGATTCATTAATGATGTTTTCAGGGCACATTTGGGTAAGTTTGTGGTCATCTACCTTGCTGACATTTTAGTATTCAGTAAATCTTGGGAAGACCATCTTCAGCATGTTCGCACCATACTTGAGTTATTGCGAGCACATCACCTTCAGGTCAAAGAAAAGAAATCCTATTTTGGACAAACATCAGTTCAATATTTGGGATTTATTATTGACAACAAAGGGGTTCGCCCAGATCCCTCTCATGTACAAGCCTTGGCGCAATGGCCAGCCCCTTCCAATGCACATGACCTCAAGAGCTTCATGGGAGTTATTAATTTCTACAGAAAGTTTGTCTCTCATTTTTCACAGTTGGCTCGCCCTTTGCACCAGTTGTCTCATCAAGCAAAGTTTATTTGGGATGCCGAATCTGAGCAACATTTTGCTCAACTCAAGAGTGCCTTATGCTCTGCTCCTGTTCTTCGCTTGCCAGATATGAATCAACCATTTGAGATGGAAACTGATGCCTCTCAATTCGCCATTGGAGTTGTTCTTAAACAGGGAGGCCACCCTGTGGCATACCATTCTGAGGCACTTGCAGATGCTAAGCTCATGTACAGCACCTATGACAAGGAATTTTACAGTTTAGTGCAAGCTTTGAAGCAATGGCACCATTACATTCTTGGCAAAGAGACCATCCTCCATACAGATCATCATCCACTAATCTTCATCAACTCACAACGAAAGATTCAAGAGCAACGCCATTTAAAGTGGGCTTCTTACATTCAACAATTCCATCTGGTGATTAAATACAAGAAGGGGACAAGTAATAAGATGGCTGATTTGTTAAGTCGACCGCCTGCTCAGGTCCTACACATTCTAGAGGTGCGTTGTGCTGCATATGATGCTTGGAAAGATATTTATGCAACAGATTCGGTCTTTGGTGAGATATGGGAAGCTTTGCAACACCCTACAGTCATCAACCAAACTCCCTTTCTTGATTATACCATTCGTGATGGTTGGTTGTATAAATTGAACCAACTATGTGTGCCACAATCTGATGATCGTCTCATTCTCATCCATGAAGCACATGCCTCTTCATGCGGAGGGAATTTTGGCACAGCCAAGACCATTCTCAATCTTCAACGCCACTTCTATTGGCCTGCCTTACCAAAGCAAGTGGAAAAATTCATTCATGCATGTTCTCTTTGTTCACAAAGCAAGCCCTCAAATCGTAAGCATGGTTTGTATCAGCCATTACCAATTCCCTCTCGTCCTTGGGAATCCATTTCCATGGACTTTTTAAGTGGCCTTCCTACTACTTTTCGTAAACATGATGCTATCTAGGTAGTGGTATGTCGTTTCTCCAAGATGGCTATATTTCTTCCTTGTCATAAGACTACTTCTGCTGCTCAAACCGCGGATCTCTTCTTCCATCATGTGTGGCCACACTTTGGTTTGCCAAGTAGCATTATTTCAGATCGTGATTCTCGCTTTCTCAGTACCTTTTGGTGTACTCTTTGGTATTTGTTGGGTTGCCAAGTTCGTTTCTCCACTGCCTTCCACCCACAAACAGATGGACAAACCGAAGTTGTCAATCGTACTTTGGTTCACTCACTTCGCAGCTACTTTTCCAAAAACAAACAGTGGGATACATATTTGCACATCATTCAACATAGTTACAATCGGGCAACACACTCCTCAACTGGTTTCTCACCTTTTGAGGTTTGCTTTGGGTTTCAACCAAGTGCACCCTCTGAGATGCCATTGAAAGTCACCCCTTCTGGGTCTGCACATCAACAACAGGAACAAAAATCAGCTCATCATTTTATACACTCCATTTCTCAATGCCAAGCTCAAGTAACTGCTGCTTTGCAAGCAGCCCAAGATCGTGCCAAATAGAGACATGACAAGCAGTGAACACACTTGTCTTTTCAACCTGGAGATCGTGTGTGGCTCTTGTTGGACAAGCAACGCTTCAAGGGCCAGCATCATAAGCTGCACCCTCTGAGATATGGCCCATATACTGTTCTGGAACGCATTGGAGAAAATGCATATCGCTTGGACTTGCCTTCCCAGCTTGGCATCCACGATGTTCTTAATGTTAATAATCTCAAATTATTTGAACCACCTCTCCTTGAGGAATCTGTTACAATTCATCATCCGGTTGATAATATTCCAGATTTTCAGCCTCCTCTGCTCAAAGATACAATTTTGGACTTCAAGAAACAGAATACACGACATCAGCCATAGTTCTCATATTTGGTTGGTCGGAAGGGACACACACCAGCACAGGCAAAATGGATCAATGCAGAAACATTGCAACGCACTTTCCCTCAGTTGGTGGAGGAAGCCGGGACGCTTCCTGATCTAAACAGTGAGGAATTGGGCAACCAGGAAGGACACAAAAATCAGCAAAATCTCACTGATTGGGCAACCAAGAAAAAGCGTACTATTTCATTGGAAACATCCAAGAATAGAAAAGAGGGAAACATCTGAAAAACTAGGGAAAAGGAAACATCTAAAATATATTGGCTTTATCTAATTATGCAGTTTGATTTTATCTTTTGTAATAAAGAGAATGATTGCATTGCTTATAAAATGCTCATCTCTTCTTCATAATAAAGTTAGTGGTATTGTTTCCAGACCTGTGTTATTCCAGTTTTTGTGTCTACAGTCTGTTCTGTGATTCTCTGTTTTAATTTTCAGATCTGCAAGTAGATCAAAACTATTCTTCCATTACAATTCTTATGCAAACTGGACACCATTGTTTGCATAGAACAACATAACAAGATTAACATGTAATGCAGAACCATATAAATTTGATTTTAGTAATATCAAAACAATGTTTTATATACCAATTTTACATAATTGTCCAGTTTTAACTTTAGGTTGAAAACTTTGCTATTTGTAAGTGTTATACTAACGGTAAAACCAAAACAGGTGATTTCCTCTGCAGACTTGTAAACACCTCTGCAAACACCAGCCAAACTGGTGGAAGAGTTAATGAATAGACATAACCCTGGTTGAAATGAAACTAAACTAAAATAGAATTGTGCTAAAATAAAACTAAAAAAGAATTGAAATAATTTTGAAAAGGAAACCGAACTTATAATAAAAAACACAAGAAGAAAATTTCTAAATGACATGTTACATAATTGAAATTTATATTAATAATGAGTCAAAATTTTACTGTAAGAAATTTCCAACATGGTTTTTAAAATAAAAAAGGGAAAAACTTATTTGTTAAATTAAAAAATAAACCACATTAAAATTTTAAATGCGTATCCTTTCATTTAGATAATTAAAATTGAACGCAAAAAATAGGGATCATCTACATTTTCACTGTTCACGGTTGTGGTACCGGAATACTGGTAACCGTGGTAACTGTTGTGAGATAGAAAATGTAAGTGGTACAATTTTCAGCCTCAGCTAACAAAACTATTTCATCAATTGTCCTCTTCATTTATAGACGACCATGAATCCAGGGAATCTGTAGTTCTGCATCACTCATAGTCCTATGGTTAGAGTCTAGTTTCGTTTGGAAGCTGAGGAAATCACACACAAAGAAACCAAATCTGAGCATCTAAAAGGTTTAAAACAACATGAACGAAACAACATGAACGGTCTCGGTTTTAGGGTACCATTACACCACAATAAAAAACTAAACTTAAATATTTGCTCACTTTCATTCATTAACAACGATTTATAACCCTATAAATCTAGTCTTCTCCAATCTCTTCATTTAACATAATATGAAATTAAATAAAAATAGATGAAACTTGTTTATGTGAAGCTTGATAAGCAATGCCGTATGGCTTATTGAATTGTTAGCTCGGTTCTCGGAGTTTTAACGAGATAACATAACTACAGGTGTAGATACAGTCTCTCACTTTCAAATAAAACCTGCTACAGTAAAAAAAAATCATCATTCGTGGCTCTGGCTGAACATACAGAGAGGCGGACATGAAAATTTAAAAAGGCAGTGTTAACGGTGCGAGACTGTGAATAACGAACGATTCACGACCTTGGAATTTGGAAGTTCGTCGGCCTTTATTCTCTTTTTGGAAGGAAGGCGGTGTAATGTTTCTGTAATAGGGAGGGCAAAACAAGTTTAATTATCAATTGTCACTGAACCAAGAAGCGTAAATTTCTGTTAATGTTTGAATACAGACTTGCAAGTTGCAGTTGGGAAGAGGAGAAAAAGTTGATAAACTAAAAATAAAAGTGTAAAAACGTTTTCAATTTTTTTTATAGGCCAAAATTACATTTTCCATCCCTCCTAGCACGTTAGAGAAAACGGACATCCAAAAATTCTACCCTGCAAATATGAGCAAAATTCTCGTCAAATTCCATCCCTGCTTGCAATATTGTTTTCTTGGTCAGGTAGCTTCCACTCGTATGGGAAATTCGACACCCTGAATAGTTTGTGGGATTCCTTTTATATTGCCAGGTAATTATTTGTTCTTATTTCTCCACAAATAGGTGGAAACTAGAGTTCATGCTCCTTCCTTTCTTGATTTTCTTGTTGTGTATTATGCAGAGTTAACAACTACAGGGAGGCCGCCTGAAACATTTTTTTATAGGCCAAAATTACATTTTCCATCCCTCCTAGCACGTTAGAGAAAACTGACATCCAAAAATTCTACCCTGCAAATATGACCAAAATTCTCGTCAAATTCCATCCCTGCTCGCAATATTGTTTTCTTGGTCAGGTAGCTTCCACTCGTATGGGAAATTCGACACCCTGAATAGTTTGTGGGATTCCTTTTATATTGCCAGGTAATTATTTGTTCTTATTTCTCCACAAATAGGTGGAAACTAGAGTTCATGCTCCTTCCTTTCTTGATTTTCTTGTTGTGTATTATGCAGAGTTAACAACTACAGGGAGGCCGCCTGAAACATTTCCTTGACTTGTTGAATATTGAGAAATAAACTCAGTGCAGCTTCAAAGGCGTATATAACACTCTTGGAGTGCCATTTTGTAGGTCTAGATTATACTCAAATGCTTCGTATGATTATACTCCTATTTTTTTTTCTTACGCCATTTCTCCAGAGGTTCTAATTTTTTCTATATATATTTTTTATATACATATAGCAAGTTACAACAGTTACGACTGTCCTCCCATCACGTGTTACAAGTAACACACTAACCCGAGTTCATTGTCATGGTTTTTTTTTCAAGGTTATTTACTGTCACATAATTCGGCCTTCTAACAAACATGCTGAAATTTTCGCAGGTTAAATTTCATACCATGTGTCTGATGTGACTTTGCTTTAAGAATTTATAGGTTCTAACATAAACACTTTTACTTGTTTGATGGGCCAAGTGTTTGAGAGGTTGAAACGAGAATGGAGTTCGGGTTATTAATTCATTTTTTCAAAAGATAGCATGTCATAACCTTACTTTATTAGGTTCCTTTCATGTATGAGTGACACCTAATCTAGCCAACCATATGGACTGAGTGTTTTATGAGAGTGGACTATTGCAAATTGTGTACGGTTGTACTAAATTAACTAATGGGAATTTCTTGCGGCAATGCGCTATATAATTCTTTTTGGACTAGGTTCCTTTTATTAGCATGTATACGGTGGTTGCACTTACAGCCCTACCCTAACTGGTATTCAATATAAAACCTTGAAGAGAACATGAATATAAAAGACCTTTATTGTCAATAAGTCGTTGTTGTTCCTTGTAATATGGAGATTATTTACTTTTAATTTGGAGAAAATTATTATTATGGTAGAGAGTAAGGCACACAATCAATCTATTTATTTATTAATTATTTTTTTAACAAAGAAGGTTGTTGTTTTTTCTTCTCTCCATTTCCACAATGTACAATTTCAGTCTGAATATACTCTGATTTTCCCTTTCAAATGTTATATCAATGATAGGAAAGTAATATACAGTACTTTCTTTCTTCTTCTTTTTCCTTCTATTTTTGTTGGTAGTGTTTGGATTTTTTTACTCTTAGGTGTTTTAGTAGATTCTTGATGAGTTAATACAAGATTATTATAATATACATTTAGTATTTAGTCATAGTTATGACCATGACTTATATGTATTAGAATTTTATTGTTAATTTCTAACTGAAACGTTGGTGGTACTTGTCTCTAGGTCTTGTCATACAACTTCTAGTCTAAATATATAAGCATATGTGATTGTTCTTGGTAATGTATAGATCTGTTTGTTGTTGTTCAGTAAGTTTGGAACTAACCTAAATCCATTCATTGTATAATATTTCCTTCAAATGACATAATATCATCATCAATTTGAAGCACTTACACAGTATAATAGAAATATGTATTTATAGGAATAAGATTATTCAGAACATATTTTACTTATTTATTTTCTAATGTCCGATCCTGTCATGAAAATTACATGGGAAGGAATGCTCCACCCTACCAACCAGAATTAATATTCTCTACCATAACTCCCAATTTCACCTCCTAAACTATTTTCAGACAACAACCATATGAGGCCTAACCCACAGCATTCTTGAACCAAACCAAATCAATTCTAGGGTTTTAATTTGAGCACATAGGCTCTAGTTTAGAATTCCACTAGTCAACCAGCTCATTAATTTCTTACTTGGAAGTTTCCTACCTCCCTCAACAACATCTTGTTTAAGGGTATTGTAATGTCCCTAATTTTCTACTTTTAGATTTAGGCAGTCAAAGGCTCTAAGGGTCAAGTGGACCCCATGGAAAACATTTATTGTGGATATATTTTATTAATCTAAATTAATAAAATGAAAAATGAATTAATGTTGCAAAGACTAGATAATGATTAGAGATCAGGAATCCAAATCCATGAGGATGGATATGACGATGGATAAGGATCATAAGACTTTTCCAGTTCTCCAAAAATTCTTAGGAAGAAATAGATTAAATATTGCATTTTAGATTGGAGATAAAAATCTAAAAAACTACCCCAGTAAAGAGGAAAATTACTAGGAAGAGGTGAAATAAAGGTAGAACGAGGAAAATCTAGTTTTAAAGTACTTTTGTGGAAGAAACAAAAGGAAAGCGTAGGCAAAAAGGAAAACATCATCCTGATTAACTAGACGCAGTTAAGGAAACAAGCTGATGGGAAAGTAGGCAGGCTTAAATAAGCAGATTCAGGATAGACGAGAGGTTGTTTATTGCTGAAAATTTGATCTCTGCTCGGGGGTAGCTGTGGAGAAAGAGCTCAAATGTTGGGTGGAAACTAGTCTACCTTAAGTGGTATGCACCAATTAATTTCATTTTAATTTGGAATTTTAGTATTGTTATACTTATTATGGTAAAATACTATTGTAGAACTGTGCCTGGTTAAATCTATTCAAGATTAGTTCTGTATATTTAACAGAGTAGAGTATAATAAATATGTTAGTTCACTGTATGGTTGTACAGACAAGAATCTGAAGAGTACCAACTCGGATAATGTCTAAACCTTGATGAAGGATTAGATATGAGGTTAGGTCAATTTCAGAAATTTATTACTGAGTAAGATTATTGTCTTAGTATTATTTTGTAAATTAGTGAATTTTGTTAGAAAACTCATATAGAAGGGAAATAAATATGCATGACAATTAAGATGGAAGTAGTACAGTCAAAAAAATTCTTGTGTTATAGCATAACTGGACAAAGTAATATATTTTAATGTCCCTAATTTTCTTCTTTTAAAAATAGGCAGTGAAAAACTCTAAGGGCCAAGTGGATTGAAGGGAAACTATAAATTGTGGATATATTTTAATAATTTAAATTAATAAAAGGAAAAATGAATTAATGGTTCAAGGACTATATAATGATTAGAGATCAGATATCCAAATCCATGAGGATGGATAAAAATCATACGACTTTCAGAGTTCTCCAAAAATCCTTGGAGGAAAACAATTAAATATGGAAATTTAGATTGGAAATAAAAATATAAAAAGATACCTCAGTAAACAGAAAATTACTTGGAAGAGGCCAAATAAAGCTAGAAACAGGAAAATATAGCTTTAAAGTACTTTTGTGGAAGAAACAAAAGGAAAGCCTAGGCACACAAGAAAGCAAAATCCTGATTTATCTAGACGTAGTTAAAGGAAACAAGATGATGGGAAAGAAAACTTAAATAAGAATATTCAGGATATACAAGAGGTTGTCTATGGCTAGAGGATTTGATCTCTGCTTGGGGGGAGATATGGAGAGAGAACTCAAAGGTTGGGTGGAACCTAGTCTACCTTAAATGGTATGCGCCAGTTAATTTCATTTTAACCTATAATATAGTGTTGTTATGAGTTTTCTTGGAAGTAAGATAGCATATATATATATATATATATATATATATATATATATATATATATATATATATATATATATGAACTTGTTGTAATCTAAATTTTGAGTACTGTGGGGGAATTAATGTTAATTAGAAATAATCCCACGAGGTCTGTACATTGCACAGATTTGGCTATAATAAATATAGTCTATTCTGTATTGTTGTACAGACATAAATTTGAAGAGTACCAACTCTTGGAATGTATAAATCTTGTTGAAGGCTTAGATTTGAGGTTAGGTAACTCTCAGGAAATTGTTGTCGAATTAATATTTTTGTTTTAGTATTACTTTACAAATCATTAAATTCCATTTTAGGACTAATACTGAATCAAAACACTTATGCATGCCAAATCAGTGAATATAAAGTATAGCTAAATAAATTTCTATGTTATAAATGGGTAAGAAAAATTAGGAATTGAGAAATACTAGATATAATATATATATATATATATATATATATATATATAGGATGCATTCAGAAATTTCTATTAAGATACTAGTACAGAAAAGAGAAAACAAGAGCATGAAAATTTATAGTTAGGAAAATTCTTGTGTCGTAATTATAAATGTGCTAATTATATTATGAACAGAATATGCACAGTAAGGAAGAGAAATGTCTTTTCACAAAAAAATATTATATAACCATTTCAAGAAGTTCATTAAAGAACACCAAATTATGTTCCATATATTACATGGTCATGATAGTATGAATACCAGCAGCTGTGGCTTTACATAGTCCAAAAGTATTCTCAATAGATAACTTTATACAAAATTAGGACAATGTTCCTTTAAAATAAATTGGAAAGGGTCATTTAAAGTTATGTAGAGTTTCATATGAGAAACAAATCCATAATTAGGGCCTCGAAGCGGCTTCAGAAGTTTAGGACCCGAAAAACTGTCAAAAAAAGTAATTTGTGCCGAAACTAAAACACTGAAAGAGAAAAATGGTGGTGCCCCAAGCAGAATAGGTGAATGGCCACCAATATCCACCTGGATGATCATTCTAGAAGGAAAAAGGAATTTGAAGGTGAATTCTGGAAATTTAAGCCTCCCTCCTATGCTGGAGAGAAGCAAGAATATACAAAAGTTTGGCTTCTAAATGTGGTAAAGTATTCTCAAATTGTGAGTATGAAAGTAACTTGAAAGACAAGTTGGCTATTTACAAATTCTAGATAAGGGCTACCTTGTAGTGGTAGGAAAAAAAATGAGAGAAACTCTCACTTAGAAAGATGTTCAAATAAAATTTAATAATAGATATCGAAATGACCGATAGTAGGATGAAAAAGCCAAAGAATTTTAAGAGCTTAGGTTAGAACAACTTATTATTCTTAAATTGTTACCAAACTTACCAACCTCCTACGTTATTTGCCTTATATACTAAAAGAAAAGGCAAAGGCAGGAAGATGAACGAAAAAAAACTGCCTACCTACTAGCTATAAGGAGAGGGATGATGGATTCTGTCTCCTAAAATTTGGGAACTAATATTACTAAAAAGTACTGATTTCATGATAAAGTTAACCGTGATTAGAAATAAAAGGGAATGATGAAAGAGGTGGAGTGGAAGGGCCACAATTTGAGAAAAAAAACCCCTCAAAGTTTAAGGGTAGAAGTAATGAGAATAAAATGGAAGGTAGGAATTTTGAACCGCTTGTCATGGATTAAATACTTTTGGAAATAGAATTTGATCAAGAAATTTATATATAACTGAAAATTATAGATATTATATGAGTAGAAATATAAAATATGTGTAGGAAAAAAGGGACTGGAGGCAATGGAAAAGAAATTTAAAGGTATGAATGATAAACAACCTGTTATGGTTGCTGAATTTAGGTGCAGTCTAGCAAATTAAAGGAAAATTCCGGCAAGCTGGAATTGTGTAACAAAGTAACACATAAGTTACCCAAAACTGCTGAAAGGTAAATATGTATAAAGAACATGAGTCAAATGTTCTACCTTTCGATTCCAATGCAGTGTTAATAGGAATGAACTGGGTAAAACAACCAAAAGGACCTACTTAATTTTTTAAAAATACACTGCAGGGTATCTGTGGTGATGGAAAACCAGTGATAGTAAAAGGCCAGCAAGAAATGGCCGAAAAATGTATGTTGTAGAATTAAGACAATAAACTGAAAAATGAAATTGTAGAAAACTTACCAGTCACTAGAGAGGGTAAGGAGGTAGTTCTAGATGAAATTCTACATATATCCCCATAAAAGGGAAGCTAATTGTTAAATGAAGTTAAAACCATAAGCTACACCAGGCTTTAAAGTATATAAGATGAATAACCCAAGAGTGTAAAAGTTAAAACTATAGCGATAAAAGTTTTTGAATAGAAACTATGTAAAACTAGGTAAATCCCTACTGGGAGTACCGGTAATGTTGGTTAAAAAAAAAGTTGGAAAATTTAGAGTAAGTATAGATTACTGAAAAATGAATAAACTAATGATCGAGAATGAATATTCTCTACTCAGGATGGATGGTCAATAAGCTATCATAAAATGAGAATGAAAGAAGAATTGTATAAAGAAAAATATATAGAAATTGTGAATTAGAAGTTCTAAGTGATTCGATGGATAATTATTTTCTCTTTGACATGTCAAGTAAAACAGAATATAAATAACAATTCATAATTGTGTTACAATTCTACAAAATCTAGAGGACATAAATGACATGATATACCTAACAAAAATGAATTTTATAAAATTTTCAGTGGTTAAGTCGTGTAAATTCAGAAGAAGGATGAGTAGTGGACTGAGGAAAGGCTCAAGTGAGCATGAACTGATCAGTAGGAATATTCTTCGTCTTAGCTTAGGGGGGAAAATATATTGAACCATTAAAGGACGTAAACTAATAACTACTCCTGGGTTAAGATTTTTATTCCATCCAAGAACTAGTAAGTGCTACTAAGACTTGGGAAGAAGAATTAGAAGTAGTATTAACACTTAGTTATAGCATGTGATTCAAGAAAATTTAAGACAAACGAAGAGAATTATACTGAGTATGTCTTCAAGTGGAGGTTGAAATGTATGCTGCTAGAAGTAGAGAAATTACCTATAAGGTAAAAAGGGGTTTGATTCCAGAACACCTAATGCTGAAGTATAAATTCTTCAAAAATATGAAAAAAAATGTTAAGCAAACTAGCTGTTTGTAAAAAATAATAAGATTTTAGACGTTTAAAGAGGAATGTCCCTAAAATTTTGAAGAATATCAGAGTAATGAAAGCTCTGAATGGGAATAATAGAGGCAAACAGAAACGAGTGCAATAGTAAAGCAGGAAAATCCTCCAAGAAAAACTACAATATACTGAGATATTAGTAGATATTCCAAATCAGGAGGGACTGATATCTGCAATAACAGATGGTAACTTAACAATGTGATCTCAGTACAACAGAAATTTTAGAAAAGTATCATAGATGTCCTTAGATATGACATACTTGTGACTAAACTTAAATTCAAGATTTAAAACAAGATATGTTTGAACTGGTATGAGGAAAGAGTAATGAAAAATCCTATGTGGAAAATGGAGCTAAGAGACAATGAAACCTAAGTATCAGACCAAAATTTGGATCCTATTCCTATTCCAGAATGGAAATAGGAAGTTGGTTGGATAAAAATCTGAAATTGGTTGCCTGAGAAACTGGTTGACTTAAAAACCGATATTAATAAAAAGTAGTCAATGTGCCCAAGACCAAAACGGTAAACTGATATGAAGTTTCAAGATGGAAGGTAATAACTGATACACTTGATAAGGTAAAGTTGAAGTGGAATTTGAAAATTGTGTTATAGAAAAAACAATATTAAGTTGAATTTGAGCATGGTTATCACCATCTGAATCGATTAGGACAATCAATCAAATATTAAGTACATGAGGTGCATGTATGAACTAGAAAAATGGATAGAACCTTAAGCAGAACCACTACATATGAAAAATTTGTTTTAATAAATTCATGAGCTTCTAATTAAGAGGTGTGTTTTGTGAAGCTAAGTGTAACATAAATTGTACCACTCTGATAAAAGGATTCAAGGTGAGAAGACGTGCAGAGAAATCACCAAGAAAGTAAAATGACACCATGGGTTCGTGAGGAGGAGGTCTCGCCGAAATTCATAGAATGATAAATAATTGTGCTAAAATGACATTGTACTACTATGAACCTTGAAGGGTTTTGCTAACAAGTGACTTTATTGAAAACTATTAAAGTTCAGAATATTATCATGATTACTTCTTATATATATATATATATATATATATATATATATATATATATATATATGATACTACTCATATCAATTGATATAAATTGTGGACAGGTGGAAGCAGGAAGAAAATGTTCTTCCAAATATATTTCTTATACTGAAGCCGAAAGAAATCAAACTCCAAAGTATAGCAGTAAGAAGAGTAACGCAGGCAAATGTACTTGTACTCTGAAGCAATTGTAAGGAGCAAGGGAAATAGATGAAGGAGGAATCTTCATCCAGTGTTGATAAATCAACATAAAAAATTGTAACACCGAGGACAATGTTCTGTTTTAGAGGGGGAATATGTAATGTCACTAATTTCCTTCTTTTAAAAATAGGCAGTCAAGGACTCTAAGGATAAAGTGGACCCAAGCGGAAATATAAATTGTGGATATATTTTATTAATTTAAATTAATAAAATGAAAAATGAATTAATGGTTCAAAGACTAGATAATGATTAGAGATCAGGGATCCAAATCCATGAGGATGGATAAGGATCATAAGACTTTCCCAGTTCTCCAAAAATCCTTTTAGGAAAACAATTAAATATAGAAATTTAGATTGGAGATAAAAATCTAAAAAGCTACCTCAGTAGAGAGGAAATTACTGGGAATAGGTGGAATAACGCTGGAAAGAGGAAAATCTAGCTTTAAAGTACTTTTGTGGAAGAAACAAAAGGAAAGCCTAGGCACATAGGAAAGCAAGATCCTGATTTAACTGGATACAGTTAATGGAAACAAGTTAATGGGAAAACAAGCTTAAATAAGCATATTTAGTATAGACAAGAGGTTGTCTATGGCTGAAGGATTCGATCTCTGCTTGGGGGGAGCTATAGAGAGAGAGCTCAAAGGTTGGGTTGAACCTAGTCTACCTTAAATGGTATGCACCAGTTAATTTCATTTTAACCTATAATATAGTTTTTTTATGAGTTTGTTAGGAAGTAAGAGATATATATATATATATATATATATATATATATATATATATATATATATATATGAAATTGTTGCAATATGAATTTTAAGTACACGCGGGGGAATTAAGGTTAATTAGAAATAATCGTGGAAGGTCTGTACATTGCACAGATTTGGCTATAATAAATATATTATGTTCTGTATTTTTATACAAACATAAATCTGAAGAGTACCAACTCTCAAAATGTCTAAACGTTGTTGAAGGCTTAGATCTGAGGTTAGAAAACACTCAAGAAATTGTTCTTGAATTAATATTTATGTTTTAGTATTACTTTACAAATCAATAAATTCAGTTTGAGGACTAATACTGAATCGAAACACTTATGCATGCCAAATAAGTGAATATATAGTATATCCAAATAAAATTCTATGTTATAAATGGGTAAGATAAATTACGATTTGAGAAATACAAGACATAAAATGATATATATATATATATATATATATATATATATATATATATATATATATATATATATATATATATATATATATATATATATATATATATATATATATATATATATATCCTTAAGATGCATTCAAAAATTTCTATTAAGATACTAGTATAGAAAAGAGAAAACAAGAGCATGAAAATTTATAGTTAGGAATATTCTTCTGCTGTAATTATAATGTACTAATCATATTATGAATGTAATATGTACAGTAAGGAAGATAAATTTCCTTTCATAATGAATTCATAGACTAGTACTGTAACAAAAAGTACTATATAACCATTTCAAGAAGTTCATTAAAGAACACCAGATTCTATTCCATATATTACATGGTCACGATAGTATGAATACCAGCAATTATGGCTTTGCATAGTCCAAAAGTATTCTAGGTAAATATATTTATAAAAAATTAGGATAATGTTCCTTTAAAATAAACTTGAAAGGGTCATCGAAAGTTATGCAGAGTTGCATATGAGAAAACGGAATGGACACCCGAACCAACCTGAATAAAACAGTTCATATATTATGATCGAATAGAAAAACTAGTAGAAGTATACAAATCCAGGATTAGGTGATGCATACCTCCAATCGACAGAATCATAAGTTAGTTCTGCTTTAGAATTTTAGAAATAACAGTAAGAAAAAAAAATTGATTCAAATATCAATGAATTAAATAATTACCTTATGGACAGAGTCATAGTGTTTCATCTGCAATTTAAAAAAAAATGGAATTTAGTTATTGCAAAGAAGTATTTATTGTACATGATAATTCCAAAATAATGAAGGAAAAGTTCTTTTTCAAGATCTCAAAGTCGTATCGATACATATGTAAAATTGTTAGATTTAAGAAGAATAAACCATTTTTGTACAATGCAAGAAAATTCAAATACTTTTTAATTATGCGGACCGAAATGGAAATACAATTAGATATATTCAGGTACGAATAGTGAGATGATGAAGAGGAACCATCGAAGAAAGAAAACCAATTCAAAATCTATCTATGGGGATAATTTTGCATGGAACTATTCCAATACCAGAATGATATCCTTCTACTAATATACGAACAGAAAAATGAAATGGAATATATGTCTCTATATAAAATATTGAATTCAGAACCTAAGATTGTTAGGTATCTTATAAAACTAAAACTATTATCTAGAAAAATTCAGGATATGCGTCTTGTTGAGTCGTGATGAACGCTATCCCATTCAATCCATATTCTTCGATTTAAGCAATTCTAAACCTGGCAACCCCCCATGAAATCAACAGATTGAGCACGTCTTGAAGAAAATCAACAGATGAGTAAACCCTCATAGAAAATAAAAATTGTTAAGTAAATCCGGGAGGGTATTGAACAATATCAATAACAAAAATGATCATAACTCAGAAGTGGCAAGGATGGAATGAAAGGAAGGCTTTGATCCAGCCACTGGGGTTATTAAGAAAACGTAATTTCCCAAACAAATTTCAACCATAGTATTCAAGTAGAAAATAGAACAAAATTTTAAAAATAACAATGGGGAAATCCATATGAGAACCATAGCCTTGAAATGGACGAGGAATATGTGAATATTCTGGATTGGGTAGGTCCAACTCAAGTTCACAAATGGAAATTTTATATGAAATAGATGATAAGGAAATCGAGACACGGTCTAATACTGCAAAAATTTATTCCACATCAAAGTCACGCCACAACCTCATAACCAAATAATTTATGATTTTACTAAAAATAACTAACCCACAGGGAGAGGTATAAATTCGAGAGCAGGGTAAGGGGGAGCACAATTCGAAGAAATTCCTGGGAAGGTGAGATCGGTCAACCCTCGCTTAACTAATGCTCTGCGCAAGAGTAAGCTAAGAAATTTTTGTGAATTCCTATCGGGAAGACAAAGAAAAATTTAGAAGTTAGATTCACAAGTATCTAAACCATGAAAGATAGAAACTAAATGAAGAAAAATGCAAGGAAAATAATGGAAGCGATGAGAACGAGAGTTTAAATTGGGTCACGCTCAACTAAATCCGTGGAACTAAAAGTCTCTTACCTGTGAAACATGAAGAAGGACATCTCCAAGCAGAAATTCGAAGTTTCATCTTCCATGGCCAGAGGATAGCATTGATCATAGATAAATGATTGAAGGAATAACCCTGGCATTGCTACACGGTAAGATAAACACAAAGCTGAGGCGGAACGAAGTCTCCTAACAAAAACACATGGGTGAAAAAATATTCTGAAGGCAAAAAAAAACGACTTATGGAGTCTCGACACTAATGGTGATTTGATCTGAACACCCCACGTGTAATAGATCTAGTGCTTGGAAAGAGTTCACGTGGATCAGTGAGTTGTATAAAGCCTAATTGGTCACGTGATACAATAGTAATACTTAAATGAAAACTCATCCCTTGATCTATTGGATATGAGGGTTGGTGAGATTTGATACGGATTAGTAATCACATCAATTTCAAAATAAATTTCAAATCTTAATGTGTCACGGAGAAAATGTGAAGCGTACCAACCTAATGTGCCATAGATGTCATGTATTTAAGAGTATAATTGCAGACGACACTTAACATATGGGTGGAGGGATTAAAGTACAATGAGATTGTAAATTTTGATATAAACTCGATAAGTGATCCACATACGTTAAAAGACGGAATATAATATATTAAATTCATTCCATGTAATATATTAAAGTGGGAAATATACCATTGAAGTGGGTCACAAAAGTCCAACTTGACTTTAATATATTTAAAATCGGGGAATGATAGTTAGTATATCAATTGTAAACAATGTTGTTAAGTAGTTACTCCTTATAAACAAAGTGGGGTGTGGTTCATTAAATATATGTATGGGTCGGAACACACACACACACACACATATATGATAGTTTTAAGGTAAAAGCTAAAAGTATGTATATTAGGATAATTAGAGAGATAGTTCCTAATGTAGAGTTGGTTAGGTTAATGTCCATGTGGTGGTGGAATTTTTATTAGAGAAGTTATTTATAGCAATTAATAAATAGGGAAAATATTTGGGGTGGATGATAGTCAAAAGGGGGATTCCACTATTTAATCATATTTCCATGAGATAAAAGAGAAGATTTTTTTGGAAATATAAATTCTGAAATGAAATGATAAGTTGGAAAATTAGTTTCAAGAGTAAAGGTCACTAGATGGCTAGAGGTATGAGTATATCTAAACTTGGTTAAACCAATCATATTTGACCATAGGTCTTAAATGAGAAATTGTTGACATAAGTGAACAACTATAGCAAGTTATTGCATGTGATTTTATGTTTATAAATAGGAAAAAAAAATTCTATCAAAATGGAGATGTTACATATATGCACTGAGACATAATAGACAGATTTGGAAATATATTTTCAAGAATATATCATAAATTATTACTATCATTGAAATACTAACTTTAATGAAAGTACTACATAAGAGTGAAAACTAGATTTCACTAAAAGAGGAAGGATTATATTCCATAAATTACATAGTGATGAAACTATAAATATATAGTCCATAGAGTTACACAGTTCAAATTAAATCTGTGTATAAAAAAATTGTACAAATTGGGAACCCTGTCCATTTATAATAAACTGTAAAGTTTTTCTTGAAATTATGGAGAGATTGCATATCAGAAAGCCCTAGTGGGTTACTGGACCAACATGGAGAGAAACAATCCACAATTTATGATTGAATAGAAAAGGCTAATAGCCGTATACAAATACAAAAAAATGTGAACAATACCTGCACATGATAGAACTATGAATTAGTTCTGGTCTGGGATTATAAACATAATAGGAAATAATAATAGATTTTAAATTAAAAAAGGGTTAAATAATTACCTTAGGAACGGATATAGGATGTTCAACCTACAATGATAAGAGGAGAATTAGTCATTGCAGAGAAGTATGAAATGTACATTCTAAACTGAACACAACTAAGTTAAAATTGTTATATCAGAATCTCAGAGTATTTTTAATAGATATTCATCTTAAGGAGAATAGCACCACTCCTATATAAGGTAAGAAAGTTAAAAAAAAAATTTGAATAGTCAAACAGAAATTCGAACTCAACTCAAATATAAATACAACCATGTACAAAATGTTGAAATGATGAGCAGGAAGCCATCGTAGAAATCAACCAAGTGCGAAACCTATTTGTGGAAATGCTTTAAATTAAAACTAACCAAACACTAGAGTATCATCAATTCTCAAACTATATGAAACTGAATTATAAATGTAATGCTTGTCTCTATTGAGAATATTGATTTAAGAATTGAAGATCCTTAGTATTTTATAAGAACCCAAATTGGTATTCGGAAATACTGGTCATGCGTTTTTCCATTAACGATATGAACTCTACCATAGAGAGTCAATAGTGGCCATAAAATACACTTATAAACCTATGGAGGTCTCGATAAAACAAATTGAGGGAGTATAGTCAGAGAACAAATGTATTAGAAAATTTCTCATGGTAAATATAAACCATTACGGGAAATTGTGGCTTATTAAAGAATACCGATAAAGTCTAGTAACGATTATGGGATGGAAATGATGGGACGAGAGGAGGTCCTTCTGTCTAGCCATCTACGTTAACCAAAACCCACAGTCACAAAAATTTACCAGTAAGAAGAGTCAATGCGAAAGCTAAACAAAATATTAAAATCGAACATGGTGTAATCTAAAGGAGAATCATAATCTCAGAAAATAGACTTGCACATTAGAATACATATGGAAAGTGGATTTCCAAAAGGTACTTCCCCATGAGAAACCCTATGTGGCATAATCGCTAACAAAATGTAGCCAAAAATATAAACAGGTAATCGAAATTTTTCTTAACCTAAATGCATATATTTGAACTATAATGGTGTTTCTCATTGGAACCGTAGTAAAGTAATACAGGGGTAGTTTGGAAATTATAAATAGCATAAGCTGTAAAATAGTTCAAAGGAATACCTGAAAGGAGATGGTTCTGGAAAACCACGCTTAACCCAAATCCTAGACATGGTGGAGAGACGCATCCACATAGAGTTCATGTAGAGAAGGCAACAAAAATATTATTACAAAAGAAAAATCTAACTAACTACAACTATGAAAATAATAATTTAACCATAGCTAATTCCAAGAAATCTAAGAAAACGACATTGTAATATCCCCAGTTTTCTATAATTTTAATTTGAAAATTGAACAATTCCAAAGGGGTAAAGTGCACCCCATTGGAAAACTATTATGTGGATTTATTTTATTATTTTAAATTAATAAAATAAAATGGAAAATTATGTGTGAAATGACTAGATTGAGAATTGAGATCCGAAAACCCAATCCATGAGGATGGATAAGGTTGTAATACTTTCCCAAACTTCTAGAAATCCTTGTAAGGAATAAAGTAAGATACTGAAATTAGATTTGGAGATAAACATCTAATTACCCCAATAAAGAGGAAATTATTGGGAAGAGCTGGAAAAAATATGGAAAAGCAGAAAAGCTAGCTTTAAAAGTACATTTGCAGAAGAAACAGAGGGAAAGTTGAGGAAAACAAGAATTCAACATCCTGAATTAACTGGACGTAGTTAAGGGAAACATAATGGGGAAAGAAAGCTTAAATAAGCTATTTTAGAATAGACAAAAGGTTGTTTATTGCTGGAGAAAAGTATCTCTACTCGGGGGTGAGTTACAGAGAAAGAACTCTAAGGTTGGGAGGCAACTAGTCAAACTTAAATGAATTTACTATAGTGGGAATAGTAAAATATATATGGTTGTAAAGAAATTCTATAGAGGATAAACTCTAAGAATGTCTAAACTCCAGTAATGGGTCTAGATCTGAGGTTAGATACCTCATAGGAAATTGACATTCTTCTATTTTGATTTATTTAGAATGCTACTATCAACAGTATACCTCTTTTAGAAACAGTTTCTAAGATGAGAAATTAAAAACATCAACATGAAACAAAAACAAATAGTTACTTTCTAGCCATCAATATGATGTACGGTATAGTTACACATGACTGTATTAACTAAGGAAAAATAATTAAAAGCTAGAAACTAAAGTAGACAGACTTATTTTCTACAAGGTATAACTCTGCTGCAAGCCCAAATTAAAAGCATTTTTGCAGAAATAAAAAATTCTGTTGTTAATAAAAATTAAATATGTATAGTAATTATTTATATAGGAGCAGGGAAATAATATTCCATTGTGGTTAACTAAATTTTGTACTACCGTAAGAGCAGAAAAAAATATTGAATAAAAAGAAAGTTATTCAAAGTTTACTAAATCGAAAGGTTATAGATCTATGTGAAATTTTGTATTTCTCTTTTCCTGTACATAAATAAAATGAAACAATGAATAAATATGTATGCTAAAATTTAGTAGGTACAATGAAAATATACACGGAAAAATTTAATCTCCTTGATAGAGAGAGTCTCAATATATGTTAAATGATACAATAATCAAAGTTCACATTATTAAAAAAATAAGTTTAAACTCTCCTAATTAGCCCTACAGAGGGCTTAATTGTATCAATTTTCATAACCCGCGTCCAAGATAACAATAAACTGAAGAGTTTCAGAATTCTGGTACGTATTGACATTTAAGTTGAGTACTTAACCTGAAAATCGACACCAACCTGTGATCAAACCTCAAGCATAAAACTTAGTCATGGGTTGATATGTAGAACGAAATAGTGCAGGTGGTTTAGTATAAATGAATAAAATATTACCTGCAACCACAAATAAATTTAGGATACTCTGAGTATTCTTTTATATACATAAGTATATAAGAGATAAAGTAATGACTGAAAGAGTAGCAAGTTAAAGACGAGCTTACCTTAGAGGAATAGTAGCTAATAACCTATTTGATAAAATAAAAGAAATCCCAAATTAGAGAAAAGAAGGAAAATCAAGAATAGGGTTAGTGGTCATGTAACCAAAATTAAACGACTATCCCTAAACTGATACATAATTATTTTCCCGTATCGATCCTAGCACAGTGGAGAACGCTGGGGTAGAATTCACGTTTTAGAGACGGTCATCTGCGTGGAGACCACAATGGAGAGTTGAAACTAAAATTCTGAGACAACATATTAAAATTTCAATCACGGTATAAATTTTCAAGACCAAACTTCAAATACACAGAGGCATACCAATTTCTAAATAATTTAGGGGAAGAAATAATCAATAACCAAAATCCTTAGCACTGTATATTTCCCATCAGCATAGTTAGTATAAACTAAAAAGTATGGAGATATAAATATGGAGGAATAGCAGCCCTTGACGCTCTGGAAAGACGCATTTAGCCTTGTCTTAGAGGTTAACTCTTGAACAAGTAAAAAAAAAAAAAAAGAATGCGCATAAGAATATAGACACTAGGAAAATGATGTGTAAGCGAAAAACTCAAAGTAAAGTTAGGCAGATTATGAACCTTTGCATAATAATAAGAGAGCTGAATCAATACCATGAATTCTACCCTTGTAAACACCGTGAAAGAGTTGAGCATTAACCAAAGGATCTTTGTTTTCCCAAAAGAGGAAATTAAGACTTATCTGGTGCATACCACAGTGAATAAGAATCCTTCAATAAGGCACATAACAGAAAAATAATATGAGATTTGGGTGGTTACCCAAGTAAGCGAAGCTCTATGAAATACATATACCACTACTAAACGAAAAAATAAAAACGAAAGAAAGATACATGTAAGATCAAATGAAGAGCAGGGTAGTTGTGTTAACACCAACTTTTGTGGAAAAAGGTATACATCTTACTTCATACATACTAATCACGGGAAATCGTGAATGGAAGGAAAAAATAGAAGGATGACCACCAAACTGTAACAAGACTCAGAGAAAATGATCCCAAGAATTGGCTCTTGTATGAAACTGTGTGATTTTATGGATATAAGAACCCTAACTTAGGAAAAATATATGCCCTACAAGTGTTACGAATTCAAGCATAGAAGAGTTCACACAGACCATTAAAGACTAGTAGTGGTCCATGTGACTTAGTACGCTGGAAATTAATGCCAACAACCCTAAATTAATTCGCCTGCAAAAATTCAAAAACCAAAGTCTTTAACAATGTTACCACGCATTCCAACCAAATCGAAAATATGATCTTGGAAAATAAATTATCTGCAAACTCGGATCTGTATGTACATGTTTTAGCAAACCGAAAAGACAGGGTAATAATGACAGTGTACCTGGAGTAAACTCCATGACAGAGCACTTTAAATAAATTCCTATTGGCTTATAGGTTAGGGTTATGTTACATTGGGAATAAATAAAAGTATATATGAACGGTAAAAGAATATATTTATGTGTAATACTTTGATGAAATAAATTTGTTCTATTAAAAGAGTTTAAGGTAGTACGAAAATTACATGAGAATAGAGTGTTTCACTCCTAACCCTATGATATGAAATATAGAGAATAGTGTGAATGTTGAAAGAGCAGGGAAATATTAATAATGAATTAAATGTAGTACCACTATGGTTTGATAACAATTAGAAAATCGTATTATATATATCATTGGATGCATGTAGGAAATTGTTACCGTGGAATAATGATAGTTAAATAAGGAAGTTGTAAGAGGAGAGACTTCATCTGATTATATATAAAGTATTGATATCGATATAAAAAATGAATATTAAAATATACAATGGAAAGATGTGATCATAGAGGGGTTTTCATAACATATTAGTGAAGTGTAATACTTCATCATGCTATAGTTCCATATGATTAAGAATCGTTATAAGTGGGAATAAAGGAACTAATATACATGGGTAAGAAATAAGTATTAAAATATTTAATACTTATTTAAAAGACAAAGTTGTTAAGTTATGAAATAGTCTCTCAACTGTATTCAATAGAGGGTACATAAAATAAATATATATATATATATATATATATATATATATATATATATATATATATATATATATTGTTAGAATAAGAGATGCTACAAATGGTATCATAGCCCAACTTTAAGACACTGGGCAAAGTAGGTGTTCGCCTGAGAAAAATTATATTGCTGTAAATTTTTTATTGAATTTAAATTCTGCTAATGTTTAATTTTTTGGACAGTGAAACAGTGTTGAAATATACAGCTACGAATCATGAGAGAATGTTTTTATGTGGATCTGGGTGGTGGAGAAAACATGCTAGATCCAAATTCTCCATTGATGGCTATGTTGCATAGAATGGAAAGATAAATGGCACAACTGAAAAGCCAGAATGAAAGGCTATCTTTAGAAAATGAAGAGCAAGACCGATTAATAAGAGAATTGACTTCCCAGAATATTCAAGAAGGTTAATAGTCCGAAAGGAAGAGAAAGGGAAGGGTAAATCACTCAAAATATTCTGAGGAAGATGATGCCTCTAGACATCAGTCTAGGAGGAATAAGGAATTACATGGTGAATTCCGGAAAATCAAACCTCCCTCCTATGATGGAGAGAAGGAGGAATATGTTGAAGCATGGCTTTTGAATATGATAAAGTACTTTCAGGTTTTAGACTATGAAAGTAAATTGAGAGCTACGTTGGCTATCTATCAGTTGAAAGGTAGGGCTACCTTGTGGTGGGAAGAAACAAAGATGGTCCATGTCATCGATGAGAAAACAGTTACTTGGGATTATTTCCAAGTCAAGTTCAAAAATCGACACCTGAATGAACATTATGATGATGAAAAAGCCAAATAATTTCATGAACTCAGATTGGGACAACTTACAATTGATGAGTTTGTAACCAAAGTCACCAATCTGTTACACTATGTACCTTATATAAGAGAGGAGAAGGAAAAGGTACAACATTTCTTAAAATTTCTACCTACTATATACAAGGAAAAGATAGAGTTTGATAACCCCAAAACCATGGATGAGGTGGTGCACAAAGCAAGGTTTTGTTACCAACAATTCAAGGGAAGAAATGAACAAGTAAATAATTGGCAAAACAAAGAGAAAGGTGACTCCAGCGGAAAGAAGACAAAACCAGCATATCTGAAGAACTTTGGGAGAAACCACCAAATAAATAAGTTCAGTAAAAAGGGAGAAAATTGAACTACTCAATCACAAATAGGGTCCAAACAGATGAATAGAAACAATAAAAGAGAGGGGATTGTTAAAATGAGAGAACCCTTAAAGTGTTGGGGTTGTGGAGAACCTCATTTATTGACAAACTGTCCACATCGAAAAATTTATACCATACAAGTATTGAGAGAAGCAATGATTGTTAATGATGTGGTAAGAAACATCCCCAAAATCAGTGCTGCTCTATAAGATCATCAAGCAGAACACCAATCCACTATGGTTGAAGTAGAAGGTATGATTGCTGACCAACCTGTTTCTATTTTAATAGATCCAGGTGCATCTTTAAGTTATATAATTCCTCAAATGGAAGAAAAATGTAATTTAAAGTTAGAAAAATTTCAGCAGTCATGGTTAGTGCAGTTGGCCACTGGTACAAAAAGGAAAGTGACTCATAAGTTACCCCAAACAGCTATAAGTTTGAATGGATACCAAACTGAGTTAAATCTAAATGTTACACCATTTTTTGGTCATCCAACCTGTTACTATTAGATGGGCCTAAGTACACCATGTAAGACCAATTTTACCCTACGTAAAATTGCTTTCACTATGAAAAATAACTTAGTAAACAACCTTTATTAAGTTGTTTATAGTTTAAATAGGAAACCCCATGAGGAAATATTAAATCAATCCAAAGTTGTTTCATTTTCCTCAAGGAATAATTAGTTAAACAAAAATTTAATTAATATCCCAGGTCATATTTAACCCAAAACATGAAAATTAATTAGATAAATTATTATTTATCTTATTATTTTCTAGGAATAATTATTTAAACCTTATTTCAATAATATTCCTTGTTAAATTTGACTAGATCACTCTTAAATAATTAAATAAATCATTATTTATTTGATTATTACTCAACCACATCCTTAAAATAATAGATAAATCATTTATTTATTTATTTATTTATTATTTACAAATAAAGGAATTTGACCCAAGTCAAATTCTTTTTCCCTCCAAAAAATATAATAAAATATTCCATAAAAGTTAGATCTTGATTTTGTTAATAACATTTTAATTATATACCAATATCTAGACTAACTCAATATTTTGTTATAAATAGAAGGGTTTTCCCATTCACTCACTACCTTTTGTTGCCTAAATATCACTCTGGATCTATACTTTTGGTCTGACTTTGATCCACCATCATTTTCATATTTTTCTATCTTTTTGCTTGTGAGATCCCTTTGAGTTCCATTTTTGTCTGGGTTTTCTACACCATCAAGAGAGAGGAATTTTAGTTATGAAGCGTTGAGGACTTATAATAATCCATCCCATTGAGGAGAACTGGTAACATCCTTCTATTTTTTCCTCCCAGGTGCCATTAATACAAAATTCATTCAACATATTCTTGTCTTGTCTATTCGATGCATGGAGCAACTCTTTTTTTTATTTACTTCTTAATGTCTTTTAATGCATAGATCTATATTTTTGCAGCATTTATCTTGGTAAAATAATTGCAGATCTAAATATATTGGTATCCATATTTGTTGTTAGGGTTGTTTTTTATGCACAACTAAGGTGGTATTTTTTCGTACACTCGCGGTTAAGATTCATACTAACAACTGGCGACTCCACATAGGTTTACGATATGATCGCTGCCGTTTTTCAGGTCCCTGCATACCAAGGTACTTCAAATCCTAGGATTTCTCTTCAACTTCTTATTTTTCTTTTCTTGATGTTTTTTTTAACCTATAAAACCCTTAAACATTAAAAATTCTAACTTTCGTGCATTTTCGGACCTATTGCGCAAGTGATCGACATTAGCCGCAACTAAAGATGACACATTCTTCTAAAACATGCTCCCAAGAGTGCTGGAAGTGTAGGTCAAAATTTTCGGGCCAAAACCTATGACCTGAACCTCCAGGGCGCAGAAAACATGCTTAAAACTGCGACCTCTACAGAAATAATGTCAGAAACTGCGACCTGAACGTTTTGCGGGAGTTTTTTTTAATGTTTTCTGGGTTTTTCTGGGCCTTTTTTCAGGGTATTCTGACCTCCGTCTCTACCCATTTTGGACCTATACTTGTTATTTTTTACTCATATAAGTGGGAACCTAGCCCTCTAGTGTTTTAGTACGCTCCATACTTTATGGAAGAGTTTTAGCTGCTACAGGTTGTCTGAAATTTTCAGAGTGTTCAACCATTTTTGTGATCTGATACCTTACCTTCATATCCACTTTAGATTGGCTATTTATCCATCCAAATCACCTCCTTTTATTTTTTTTTGGGTTTTCCTCTAGGGTCCCCTCCGCTTCCCTCCAGGAGATAGCCTTTTGCCACCTCATTTACAACAATTTTTCCTCTGATTTTTTGTTGTTTTTCTGCACCTATTTCTAGCAGATTTTACCTTTAGATCGTTGTCCCTCCCGACCTTAGATCTATTGGATATTTTGGTGTGTTTTGACTAAATTTTTTCCCACCCATAGACTACTTGTTGAGAGGCCCACCTCCTTGGGTTTAGATGATTTCTTTATTAGCCGTTTATTTTCTGTTATTTCAGTTTCATATATTGTTATCTGTAGGTTTATTTATAGTTATACAACACACTTTTTCTTTTTCTCTACAAACGTCGGGGTTTAAAAATTAAAATTTCCACACTTTACACACACACCCTAAGTGAAGAAGAGCTTGGTTAACACCGCCACGCAAACACTTTAAACATTGAAATCAATTGATCCTGCACCTTTCTGCCCTTTTTTTGACATTGTAATGAGTTGATCCTGCACCTCTTCGCCCTTGTTGGTCTATCTTCCCTTTGTGTCGTGTTTGTGCCTTCACCATTGCGCCACCAAGGCATTTATGCTGGGGACTTCTTAGCCTTCATCCTCAGTTTTCGGTAGGAAGACTTACTCCTCCACGTAGGATTCAAGTTAGTCCTCCATTGATTCTGTACTCCGACTCCCATTCTGTTTCATTGGGTTCCCCTTCTGGTTCCGCCCTTGGTTCACCCCTTGTCACCTTCACAATGTCTGGTTCAGGACCTAACGCTAGTGGTAGCCCTGGCCCTAATGCTGGGAATACTATTAGTGAAACCACAACAAGAACTACTCTGGTTGCTCCCTTGCTCCCCTATATGGTAGACCCTAGTCTTCTCGATTTTAACTAGTTGATCAATGACCCTATACACCATGATGATAGTTGGCCTTCTATGCTGACCACGCTCCCTTCCGACATCACCAAGTTTGAAGGTCTTGCTAGCGAAGATCCTACAAATCATGTTTGATATTTCCACATGTGGTGTTCATCTAACTCCATTACCGATGACTCTGTCCATCTTCGGTTGTTCCAATGTATGCTTACTGGTGAAGATTCTAAGTGGTATGTTGATCAGGCCTCATCCTCTCATACCACCTTTTCAACTCTTTCCTGGGATTTTCTGTCTTATTTCCAGCTTCCCCTTCATTATGAAACTGGTACTGAACTTTTGACCTCTTTCTGTCAATCGTCTACGACTTGCCTATCCGATCATGTCTAAGAGTGGCAGAGAAGAAAGAGCATATGTCGAGCCCGTACCTTCAAAGACCATGTCTACATGGACTGGTTCCTTACATCTCTGTTTCTTGCTATCGACAAGGATGTCGCATCGCATTTCCCTCAAACCAAAGAAGATTCTCTCCAAATCGCGTTAAAATATTACCTGAACTACGCTCAGTCAAGTTAAGTTTATACCTTTCTACTTGATCTCCCTAGACCTGGTGATGCCAACGCACCAGGGGCATCTCATTCCACCCACGGTATCGTTGGAGCTCTCTCTCATCCATACACTCAGCCTCCAATGGGCTATGGTTTTCCTTAGGGGGGCCAACACCTCCTACACTTTTACCCCTCCTGGTAACATGTATCCAGGATACAACATGCCTCATCCTTTTTCCCAACCTCCTGTTTACCAAAATTTTATCCAACCTCCTTATTATCTGTATCCACAACCTGGTGCTCCAGCTCCTCCAGCATTAGCACCTTTGCCTCCCTTGCCTCCTCAACCCCTGCAACAGTAACCACCACCCCCTCAGGGGTAGGTATATTAACAGAAGGGTGTGAATAATCCTCCTCCTTCCAAAAAGAAGAGGAAAGGCACTCAAAATAAATCTTCTCCGGGTAATCCTGGACCTAATCCTCAAAATAATGCACCTAACATTACTAACCAGCAACAGGGCACTCAGCCCAAGTAGTAAAATCCTTTTCACACGAACAAGCCTTGTTCTTGTTGTGTTTTTTATTTTCATTACATGCATCATTGTCCTCTTTTACCACAGATGAATCAGATGTGGGAGTCTCAAGCAATATTGCAAGGACAACAAGCCTCCCCTTTCATCCATCCCAGTGTTGCACCTAGTCAGTTGGCTATGTTTAATAATCCTTTTCGTCAACAAGGATTCATGGCTACCCAACCACCTGAAGGTCAGGTGGCCACTCAACCTCTTCCATCTAGTACCTTCAATTCAATGAAAATTTTAAGGATGGAAAATTATCTTGAAGTTTAAAAAATTGGTGAATCTCACTAGTCCCTAATATGCAAACTATAAAATGTTTACTAATGTATTTGTAAAATAATTCAAATTTATAATAATATTGTATATACTCTCTATATAATGTTGGTGAATTTTAACGTAAAATAATTTTATATTTTAAAATTTTCACGAATCATTCTTTTAAAAAAATGGAAATTGGAAAATCATTTTTTAGGAAAAATCATGGAAAATTAGCCCACCTACGAATATTAGCCCCTAAAATTTTCCATTATCCGATTACCCGATTCTCATGATGAATTATGACCAACCTATCACAGTAGACCACAACCTTCAGACTCGGTCCCGTAAATACAACAAGCCTCCTACTACATCTGTCCCCAATACCCCTTCTTCAGGTTCTACAGAGCCTCTTTCGACAACTAATGGTCCTTTGTAGATTCCTTAGCCTAAGGCAGAGGTTCATACCAAGATCCCTAAGGGACCACTATGCTGAAATGCTGCTTATGGAAAAGCTACCCATTCGTATAGTATATTAGATTATTTGGTGCAATCTCTTGATGCCATCTCAACGTTGGAACTCCTCCAATCATGTCGTTCACAACGAAATTATCTACTATATTCCATGGCTGCTATATATCCTTCAGATGATAGATTCATAGTATTCGATGTTGACTATTTAGAACATCCTCCTCTCCCTGCTTCCGTCGCTTTCCAAATCCCAGTCAAGATCCGGAACACCAAAGTTTCCGAGTGTATCATTGATGAGGGGGCATCCACTTGTGTGATTTATGCTTCGGTTTGGAAGCAACTCAGATCACCTGAGTTGGCCCCTTCCATGATCACTCTTTGAGCGTGGGATGGCCACACCTCGCAACCCATTGGCCTATTCCACAATTTTCCTATTACTCTTGTGGGAAAGACTGTTTGCGTTGACGTAGAAGCCATAGATGCCCCCTTAGATTAAAACATTCTATTGGGTCGTAGCTACACCTATGCAATTTCTGTTGTCCTATCTATGGTTCACTGCAACATTTCCTTCCCTCATAACAGAAATATAGTCACCATTGACAAATTGACATATTACGAACCGAAGTCTCAAACCTCCCCTGAGTCCACCATCTCTTCGATGGAAAATAAGAAAATCGTCGATCCTTTGACCAGTGTCTCACCCGGAGTCTACAAAGAATCCTCTTTGCTTGGTACATTACCTAGTCTTCCTCCTCCCATCTCTGATCCTAGCTCATCAAATTTTTTCATGATACAATCGTCTTGGGCTTCCCTCAAGCAGCCCGCTTCGGCTAGTCAGTAGCCTCGCCCTTCGCAGCCTAATTCTAACCCTTCAATTCAGCCTTTTGGACCTCTTCCTCCTGGCCCTTCACCTACAGCTGGTATCCATGAGCCTCTCTACCATCCTGGAATGGTTCCTCCAGGCCTTAGCCATCTTGGAGTTGTCCTGCCTGGCCATTACCCCTCTGGTCAGATATCGTTCCTAGCTGCCCCTCCTGGAGTGTACATGGTACCTGTCATGGCTACCCTCTCTCTTCCTAACCTGACACTAGGGATTCCCATCTAGTACCTTGATCCCCCAGCCACTACCCTGCCTGGTCAACCCAAACCTTATCTTACTTTGACCTCGGTTCAACAGGTCACTATGAATTCTCCCATTGATATAGTTCCTCAGCCACCTCAACAGGAACCTCCTCCTGTTGTGATAGCTTCGGGTAACGGGGGAAAAACCAGCAAGAAGGCAACCAAAGACAAGGCTTCCCTAACAAACCTTGCCCCTCCTCGGCTGCCAAAGCGTACTATCCAATGTGCTTTGTGTGATGTTGTCGGTCATGCCACCCATACTTGTCAGGAGTTACCTCACCTCAACTCCATGGTTAGTGAGACGTTTACGGAGTCTGATATCCCTGAAGTCTACGTCACTATAGCCAATTCTGTCCCGAAACTCAAATGCTTGTGCACAAATCACCCTTGTGCTTTGTGCGATTTACATGGCCACTACACGCACCTTTTTCCCTGCCTTCAAGATTATCATTCCTCTTTGGAAGCATTCCACCAATTCAAGGCCAAGCATGACAAGTTAACCTCTCACTTTCTTGAAAGTTCTGCTTTGGTAGAACTAGAGAATATCCCTGCTCCCATTGAAATTCCTGCTCTCGATGTCAAAATGATGGAGTCTTCAGCCACCATTTTCTACCTATCATCATCCATGAGACCCTTGGTGGAAGTTCCCTTGGATATTTCCCCTGATGTTTCACCTGACTTCCCATCAACGATCATCCTGGGCTCAACATCGGTAGATCCCTTATCTACTTACTCTTCTGTCATCCCCCATGACATTTCACATGTGAGCATTTCTTCACATGATGATGAGTCAGGTAGCTCTACCACGTCAGGTGGTATCCCTTCCTCTAGTCACCCCATATTCCATTCGGATGAATACATTATGGAAGCCATGACCAACCCTGACTTTCCGTTTGATGATATGCACCACTGTACGTACTTCCTCCTGCAGCAGTCCCATGACCAATATGCTGTGGAAACTAAAGACTTCATTCCTGATGAAGTTGATTGGTTTAGAAATCCCATCCTTGAACCTGATGCTTTTGAACAAGGAAATATGGCCAATATCTCTCCTACCATTAAAATTGAAATTTCTAACAAACCAGGGGTAGAAGAAAATATCACCTTGGGCGCCCAATGCACCCCGGAAGAGGTTGAGGCTTACACCAAGCTATTCAAATAATTCCGCGATATTTTCACCTGGTCCTATATAGAAATTCCTAGACTTGATCTTGCCATTGTCGAACACCATATTGATACATGGCTGGAAGCCAATCCTGTTCGTTAGAATTTGAGACCCATTAATCCTTCCAGACGAGAGGCTGTCAAAGTTGAAATCGATAAGCTCAAGCAGGCTGGTTTTATCTATCCCATCGAATACACCACTTGGGTGTCTAATATGGTTCCCATTCTCAAGAAACAAGGCACCATAAATGTCTGCACTGACTTTCGCGGCCTGAACAAAGCTTTTCCCAAAGACAACTTCCCTACACCATTCATTGACCAAATCATTGATGAGTGTGTGGGGTACGATATTCTATCCTTTATGGATGGTTTCTCCAGGTACAACCAAATTGTTATCCGTCGTGCTGATCAACTTAAGACTACGTTCATTAGTCTATGGGAAACCTTTTCCTATCAGGTCATGTCGTTCGACCTTAAAAATTTTGGAGCCACTTTTCAGCGAGCTATGTCTTACTGTTTCCGTGACCTATCTCACATTATCCTTGCTTATTTAAATGACCTCACTGCACATTATAAGCATCGGGCACAACACGTGCACGATATGTGTACCATATTTCTCTGATGTCGCAAGTATAATATCTGTCTCAACCCACTGAAGTGTGTGTTTTGTGTTCCCGTCGGTCATCTTCTAGAATTCATTATGTATAAATATGGTATCACACTTGACCCATTGAAAGTTCAAGCCATCCTTGAGCTCCCTATCCCTCGTACTTTATGCCAATTAAAAAGCCTCCACGGAAAAGCTAATTTCCTTCATTAGTTCGTACCTGACTATGCCACCACTGCACATGGGTTCCTTAGACTCCTCTGATATAACATTCCCTTTTTGTGGTATGCCTATTCTCAAGAGTATTTTGATGCCCTAAAACATGCTCTCACATCCGCTCCCTTGATCCATCCCCCTGACTTTGATTGGGATTTCATCCTTTACATCTCTGCTTCCACCTATTTAGTCACTAGATTCCTTATTCAGGAAGATGAGAATGGAATTGAGCATGTTATCTATTATGTTAGTAAGAACCTAGTAGATCCTCCTATATCCTACTCACATGAAGAGAAATTAGCACTGGATGTTGTGTTCGTGGTTTAGATACTTCGTTATTACATCCTCATGCGTTCCACCAAGGTCATGACTAATTCCAACCCTATGGCCTTCTTATTGAGTCACCGAATCATCAATGGGAATTATGCCCGTTTGATCGTTATCCTCCAGGAATTCGATCTTGAGTTTGTCACACCCAAAAGTAAGAAAGGTTTAGCCCTTGTTGAACTCATTTCCAAACTACCTACCGGTATGCAGGATCCTCCAGTTAATGATAATTTCCCTGATGAACATTTGTTTGCCATTACCACCGATCATCCTTGGTATGGTGACATCCTTACTTATTTTTGAACCCAAAATTTCACCCTCCATCTTGACCATGATGCTTGATGACGTATCCAACAGCAGGGCCCTGACTACCTTCATATCGGTGACGACATTTATCATCGTGGTGTAGATTTTGTCCTTCTTCGTTGTCTCACACATGTTGAAGTAGAGAAAGTCCTCAATGCCAAAGATAGCAGCGCTTGTGTTGGCCATCTCTCCGGTCTGGCCACTGCCCAGAAAGTCATTTGCGTTGGGTACTTTTGGCCTTCTCTGTTCGGTGATTTCATTGAAGTAGTCAAACATTTTTCTAATTTCCAACATTTTTCCCCTAAGGCACAAGCCCCTCTGGCTCCCCTCCATCCTGTCATATCAGTTGTTCCCTTTTGTAAGTGGGCGATAGACTTTATGGAGTGTCGATTGTCGTCTGCTGGTAACCCCAAGTATATCATCGTGGAGGTTGACTATTTCACCAAATGGATTGAGGCCATGCCAATGTTTAACAACGCAGCTACTGCAATCCTCTTTTTCTTTAACCATGTGATTGCTCAATTCGGAGTTCTGAAACAATTGTTCTTCGACCATGGTCGACATTTTGAAGATGAGATATGCATGAGCTATCCTCACTATTGGGTTTTGAGCACCAATATTCCTCCTCCTATTACCCCCAAGGTAATGGCCAAGTCAAAGCAGTCAATAAAATCCTTAAAACCATGCTTCAATGGACGGTGGATAAGCACAAAAAAAATGGCACCTTATGCTCTTCCCTACTTTGTGCGCCTATAGAACTTCTGTTAAAATCACCATTGGTTTTACTCCTTTCCACCTTGTTTTCGGGGAGGAGGCAGTCTTACCGATTGAGTGTGAAATCCCTTCACTTCATCTAGCCGTCGAAATTCTCCCTGAAACCCACCCTTTATAGCAGCGACTTATCATGCTTGAGCACGCTTCCGAAGACCGTCGTGTTTCATTGCAAACCATCGAAGTCGCTAAGAAACACACCAAAGCTCAGTATGACTGAAAATTCCACCCTCGTACTTTTCAAGAAGGTGATCTTGTTCTGGTGTATGAGTAGGCCCATTATGTCCTCGGTCATGGGAATTTTGACTCATTATGGCTATGACCTTACATCATCAGTTAGGATTTAGGTAAGGGGGCATATCTCTTAGAGGATTTTTAAGGCCATCCCCTTCCTAATCCTCGCAATGCACTCTATCTTAAGAAATACTACCCTTACCATTTCCTTCTAGAAATGCATGTTTTATTTCTTTTAGGTAGCCAGCTCATGATTTTGTGATTTGATACTTCTCCAGGATACATTTAATCCAAGAAGGGTCACTTCACCACCTCTCAAAATCAAATTTCTTCACTTGCAACACTTGTACTTGGGGCACCACTTTGCCATCATACTTTTCCATGCTCGTGTTGATTTTCGTCGTGAGTAACCATCTTGTACTCATGTTTTTATGGTCCCCATTGGACCTTTTCTGTGTGGCAGCATCATCGAGTCACCCTTTTTTAGAGCATTTAAGTCGATTCATCATCGCATTTATGGATTCTATCCCAAGTCCCTTTATATCCTGTTATAGTCCTCCATCCTTCATTGCTTGGTTCCTCTTTCGTGTCACACATTATGGCCTTCAATCCCACTGTCCCCTATACCTCATGATATTGTGTCAGTCGCTGTGAGTTCATCCATGCCCTTTATGCTCTAACGAGGGAAGTTTTTCGTCCGCTACTTAGTACCCCCCATTTCGTCATCATCCTTGGCATCAGTCTGTTAGTCGCTCTACTATTTTCTCTAATGCCTTAGTTGAGGATCCCTCATTTCCTCACCTATGGTGGACCTCCTTCTGTCGACATCAGATCATTCATTCCAGAAGATAGGTATAGATGGTGGTGTACCTTGGTTCCAGCTTCCACTCTTTTTTGGTGCTTCGGATCAGGAAAAGGGACTCCTTATTGCCCTTTGAATTGATTGTTTCTTAATTCCAACTCCTTTCAGCATGATCGAGATTCGTATACTTGATGGTTCAGTGATGCAGCAAATGATACTGACGATTGCTGGGTGTGTGTGAGATGTTTTGATCCTTCATGAGGGGGTGACCCTACAGGTAGCCCTCCACATGCTCGAGTGACCTCTTCATTGTAGCCTTTGATGCAGCTCCATAGATTTGATGATGTTAGCCTTAGCCACTTGCAACGCCTTTATGTTTGCATGTATCAGTTATATTTTCATATCCCTTTCCTGTTTACAGGGGCATTTGGGTTGTATTTGTATCTCATGTACTCAAATATGACTGTATAAGTCTTGGTTGTTATCCCAGAAATAATATGTATGTGGGATTCATTATCATGTTTTTACCTGGCTCATGTTTATGCCAACATGTACTATACTATTTAGTCCCTTGTTTATTGGACGCATTATTCTTTGTACTTTTTCTCGGTTGGCATAGGTATGCCTTCCCCGCCACCTATAGCACAGGTACTCACTCATAAAAGAGACTTTTCACACCTATATGTCTCGGCTCCTTAGGGTCTAGTCCTCTAGCACTTTGGTCTACCTCATATTTCTCTCTCTTTGACTTCCCCTTCGGTGTCTAGTGATTGAGTTCTTAGAACGTACTTCAGTCATACGATTAGCTCCTAACGCTCGCAGGCTGGGGTGCAATCTATTACACCATTTTTTTGGTCATCTAACCTGTTACTATTATATGAACCTAAGTACACCATGTAAGACCAATTTTACCCTAAGTAAAATTGCTTTCACTATGAAAAATAACTTAGTAAACCACCTTTATTAAGTTTTTTATGGTCTAAACAGGAAACCCCTTGAGGAAATATTAAATAAATCCACAATTGTTTGATTTTCCTCAATGAATAATTAGTTAAACAACAGTTTAATTAATATTCCTGGTCATATTTAACCCAAAATACAAAAATTAATTAGATAAATTATTATTTATCTTATTATTTTCTAGGAATAGTTATTTAAACCTTATTTAAATAATATTCCTTGTTAAATTTGAATAAATCACTCGTAAATAATTAAATAAATAATTATTTATTTGATTATTACACAACCACATCCTTAAAATAATAAATAAATCATTTTTTTATTTATTATTTACAAATAAAGGGATTTGACCCAAGTCAAATTCTTTTTCCCTCCAACAAATATAATAAAATATTCCATAAAATTTGGATCTTGATTTGGTTAATAATATTTTAATTATGCACCAATATCTAGCCTAACTCAATATTTTGTTATAAATAGAATGGTTTTTCCATTCACTCACTACCTTTTGTTGCCTAAAGATCACTCTGGATCTATACTTTTGGTCTGAGTTTGATCCACCATCATTGTCATATTTTTCAATCGTTTTGCTTGTGAGATGCCTTTGAGTTCCATTTTTGTCTGGGTTTTCTACACCATCAAGAGAGAGGAATTTTAGATCTGAAGTGCTGAGGACTTACAAGAACCCATACCATTGAGGAGAACTGGTAACATCCTTCTATGTTTTTCTCCCAGGTGCCATTAATACAAAATTCATTCAACATATTCTTGTCTTGTCTATTGGATGAATCAAGCCACTCTTGTTTTTATTTACTGCTTAATGTCTTTTGATCCATAGATATAGATTTTTGCAGCATTTATCTTGGTCAAATAATTGCAGATCTAAAGATATTGGAAACCATATTTGCTGTTAGGGTTGTTTTTTATGCACATATAAAGTGGTATTCTTTCATACACTTGCGATTAAGATTCATACTAACACTAAATATTTTTCCATTAGGGTCCTATGATGTACTGGTAGGAATGGAATGGTTAGAGAAGAATAAATCCATGTTAAAATTCTTAGACAAGATAATACATTACATAAATAGTGAGGGAAAACATGTTAAAGTAAAAGGTAAACCCAATCCCATATCAGTGAGACAAATTTCAGCTCTTCAATTGAAAAGGATTGCTAGGAAGGGTTTCCAAGTATATTTTGTCCATGTAGAACAATTGGGACAACAAGAAGAAGAAAATCAATTAGAAACATTACCCATTATCCGAGAATTCAAAGATGTGTTTCTGAATGAAATTCGTCATCTGCCCCTTAGGAGAGAAATTGGTTTCTCAATTGACTTAGTGTCGGGAAAAACACCAGTTTCTCGAGCCCCATACAGAATGAGTATTCCAAAACTGATGGAGTTAAAAATGCAGCTACAAGAGTTGTTGGATAGAGGTTACATTAGACCAAGTGTATCCCCATGGGGAGCACCGGTGCTATTTGCGAAAAATAAAGAGGTACTTTCAGAATGTGTATTGACTATCGTTAATTGAACAAGCTAACAAAAAAAAATAGATATCCTTTACCCAGGATAGATGATCTCTTTGACCAAGTTAACAGTATTTTCCAAAAATGATCTAAGGACATGATACCATCAATTAAGAATTAAAGATGAAGATATAAGTAAAACTTCATTTATAACCAGGTATGGACATTATGAGTTTGTGGTCCTACACTTTGGGTTGACTAATGCACCTGCTACTTTTATGTGCTTGATGAATAGTGTCTTAAATAAATACTTGGAAAAATTTGTATTAGTATTTATTGATGACATTCTGATTTATTATAAGAATAAAACTAAGCATTAGGAACACCTTATAATTGTTTTAAAAACTCTCAGAGAGAAAAAATTGTATGCTAAGTTTAGCAAATGAGAATTTTTCAAAGATAAAATTCAATATCTGGGTCATATAATTTCAGAAAAAGGGTTAGGAGTAGACCTAGAAAAGATAAAAGAAATAAGAGAGTGGCATGTACCTACTGATGTGTCTGCTGTAAGATCTTTTATGGGAATTGCAAGATACTATAGGAGGTTTTTGGAGAGATTTTCAGCCTTAGCTTACCCAATCACATATTTACAAAGGAAAGGAGTTATGGTTAGGGTTATGGTTATGTTGGCCTATAGGTTAGGGTTATGTTACATTGGGAACAAATAAAAGTATATATGAATGCTAAAAGAATATATTTATGTGTAATACTTTGATGAAATAAATTTGTTCTATTAAGATAGTTTAAGGTAGTACGAAACTTACATGAGAATAGAGTGTTTCACTCCTAATCCTATTATACAAAATATAGAGAATAGTGTGAACGTTGAAAGAGTAGGGAAATCTTAATAATGAATTAAATGTAGTACCACTGTGGTTTGAAAACAATTATAAAATCGTATTATATATCATCAGATGTATGTAGTAAATTGTTACCATGGAATAATGATAGTTAAATAAGGAAGTTGTAAGAGGAGAGACTTCATCTAACTAAATATAGAGTATTGATATCGATATACAAAATCAATATAAAAATATACGATGGAAATATGTGAGAATAGAGGGGTTTTCATATATATTAGTGAAGTGTAATACTTCACGATGCTATAGTTCCATATGATTAAGAATCATTATAAGTGGGAATAAAGGAACTAATATACATGGGTAAGAAATAAGTATTAAAATATTTAATACTTATTTAAAAGACAAAGTTATTAAGTTAAAAGACAAACTTATTAAAAAGACAAAGTTATTAAGTTATGAAATATTCTCTCAACCGTATTCAACAGAGGGTACATATAAAAATAAAAATAAAATTGTTAGAATAAGAGATGCTACAGACATATCATACCTCGAAAGTGATAAATGTAAACTCTGTGTAGAAACCGTAAGGTTCGCTTCCAAGGACCAGAGTAAACTCTTCTCTCACAGATAAATGAAGGAAGGAATGTACGTGACATGAATGAACTATAAGTTAAACGCGGAGGCGAGACAGAATGAATTCTTCTTGAAAACTGCATGGAGTGAAAAATAATCACAAGTCAAAACGAAACTAGTTATGGAGTCTCCAACCCTAATTAAAAATAGATCAAAACCCTCCACATGTAAGAGATCTGGAGGTTGGAGGAATTCCCGCGGATTGACGCGTTAAATCAAGAACCAGGCAAGCCATGTGACATTGTACATCCACTTTAATGTCGGGAAGTCTCGAGGAATATATCACACATGGGTTCGGTGAAATGGTATGCGGAAAATCAAACACATCTCTCCACAGTAAATAAATCCTAACTGACAATTGTAATGCGAGTGACGTGGAGATTATAAACAAACGAATTATCATACATGGTAAGAAATATTAATTTAAAATTCGAATTCTATTAAATTGCATGTGGAAATACGAATAATGTTTCATATGAAGTTTTTTTCATTTAATATATAAATTCTATCCATGGATAATATACATTGGTATATGAGTTAAGTAAAAGGTGAATATAAAATCATACCAATGTTATGTTTACTCTTAATAAGGGTTTCATATAAACAATGTAAAAATATATGAAAATTAATATCCTATAGAGTGAAATCTGACCAAGGTGAGTTCTCTTATGAATAAACACATAGATGTCATAAAATAGATATGGGTGATAAATTTTAAGGTAAAGTTAAAATAATGTATATAAGGTTTACGGGGATTTAGGTTTAGAGAATGTCTAAGTTATTAGAATGGAAAGAAAATTTGTTATTAATAGTTAAGAGGGGGAATTTAACTATTTATATACAAATTTCCATGTAAAGTAAAATAGATATGATTTCCTAAACTTAGAGTCTCAGTGAGATGTTATAATTGGAGCCTTAGTCCCAACTAGTATATGAATACGTTTTGAAATACTTAAAAGTACAAAAAGTAAATTCTTGGTGGTGGAAATAAGTTTTGAAATATTTAAAAGTACAACAAAGTAAATTATTCGGGGAGGATGTATGTCAGAATGTGACAAACAATAATCTTTCCATGGTATGTAATTAGTGTTAGCACTATAAATAAATAAATAAAATTCTGTCGAAATGGAGATGTTACAAATGGTATCAAAGCCCATGTTAAAACACTCGGCCATAATGTATGCCCACACCATAGAAAAATTATGTTGCTGTAAATTGTTTATTACAATAAATTTTCACTAATGTTTACTTTTTTGTACATTGAATCAGTGCAGAAGCATACAGATACAAACCATGAGTGAAGGGGATAAGTTGTATGTGGATCTAGCTGGTTCTGAAAATCCATCAGATCCTAATGCTCCATTAGGGGTTATGATGCATCAGATGCAACTGAAAAACCATAATAAAAGGTTATCGCTGGCCAGCGAAGAGCAGGAAAGGTTAATCAAAGAATTGACCACTCGCAACAGTCACGAAGGTGAAGGTTCTAGGAAAAAGGGAAAGGGAACTGCAAATCACTCAGAAGATTCTGAGGAAGATGAAGCCTTTATAAAACATTCTAGAAGGAACAAGGAATTACAATGTGAATTCCGAAAAATCAAGGCTCCCTACTATGATGGACATAAAGAGGAGGATGCAGAAGCTTGGCTTATAAACATGATAAAGTACTTTCAAGTTTATGACTATGAAAGTAACTTGAAATCCAGATTGGCTATTTACCAATTACAAGGAAAGTTTATCTTGTGGTGGGAGGAAACCAAAATGGTGTATGTGATATATGAGAAAATTGTCACGTAGGCAGGTGTTCAATTAAATTAATAATAGATATATGAATGGCCGATACTAGGATAACAAAGCCAAAGAGTTTCATGAGCTTAGGTTGGGACAACTTACTATTGTTGAGTTGTTACCAAACTCCCCAAACTACTTCGCTAAGTGCCTTATATACTAGAACAAAAGCTAAAGGTATGATGATTTCAATACTGCCTACCTACTATCTATAAGGAGAACGATGAGGAATTATGGCTCCTGAAATTAGGAAAATCGTAATCTGAAATATACTAATTGCAGGATAAAGATAGTTGTGATTAGGAAGAAAAGAGAATGATAAAAAGTGTGCAGAAGAAGGACCATAAATTGAGAAGACTCTCCCTCAAAGTTCAAGTATATACTTGAAGGATAGAAGTAATGAGAATAAAATGGAAGGTAGGAATGTTGAACCAATTACCACTGATTTAATGCTTCTAGAAATCGAATTTGAACAAGAGAGTTATAAATAATTGAAATTGTATACATCCTACCAGTATAAGTATAAAATATATTTGTAGGAAAAAGGAGGTTGGAGACCTTTGGAAAGAAATTTAAAGATATGAATGATAAACAACTTGTTCGGGTTGATGAAATTAGGAGAAGGTTAAGATAATAAAGAAAAATTTTAGTAAGCTGGAATTGTTTAACTAAGTTACTAAAATAAAAGTGACACATAAGTTAACCAAGATGTTTTACCTTTAGATTCCTATGCAGTGTTGGTAGGAATGGACTAGTTAGAAAAATAGAAAGACATACTAAATTCTTTATATAAAACAATACAATGTTTACATGGTGAGGAAAAACCAGTGATAGTAAAAAGGACAACCCAACCCAATATCAGTGAGGCAAATTTCAGCACTTCAGTTCAAGAGGACAACAAGAAAAGGCTCACAAGTGTAGGTTGTACATATGGAAGAATTAAGACAACAAACTAAAAGAATAATTAAAAAAAAAATTACCAGTCATCCAAGAGTTTAAGGATGATGTTTCATATGAAAACTACTCATATACCCCCTAACAGAGAAACTGATCTTTAAAATTAAGTTAATACCAGGAGCTATACCAGTGACTAGAACCCTACAGGATGACCACCCCAAAATTGTAAGAGTTAAAACTGCTGCTACAAGAGTTGTTGAATAGAGGCTATGTAAGACCAAGTGTATCCCAGGGTAGCACCGGTAATGTTTGTTAAAAATAAATTTGGGACATTTAGAATGGATATAGACTACCAACAACTGAATAAACTGATGAGAAAGAATTGATATCCTCTAATTAGGATAGATGATTTAAGTGGTCAATAATTTATCATAAATTGAGAAGTAAAGAAGAGTTGTGTGAAGAGAAAGACATTAAATCTATGAATTAGAAGTTCTACATCATTGGATTGAGTAATGTTTTACTCCTTTATGTTTCAAATAAAACAGAATATAAAGGAAAACATAGAATTTTTTTACAATTCTGAAAAAACTAAAGAACATAAATGGCATGATAGACTTAACAAGAAGGCATTTTATAAAGACAAAATCCAGTGTTGAAGCATGTAAATTCAGAATAAGGATGATTAGTGGACTGAGAAAACACACAAGTGAGCATGAATTGATCATAAATTCCTAATGCTTCAGCCATAAGATCAACCATGGGTATTGAAAAATACTAGAGTATATTGGTAGAAATATTTTTAGTCTTAGCCTATACAAATTTCTCTCTGCAGCAACAAGGAGAGAAAAAAATGAATGGACCCAAAAAAAAGGGTCAATACAACTTGAATAGTTAAAAACTTAAACTAGCAACTACTCCAATTTTTAAGATTTTGGCCCAATCTAAGAAATGGCAGTGGTACATAGGCTTGGGAAAAAGGATTAGGAGTAGTATGATTAGTCAGTCATAGCATATGAATCAACAAAAAATAAGACAAATGAACAGAATTTTATTGAGTATGTCTCAGAGTTTCTGCTGAAATATATGTTGTAGGGGGTGGAGAAATTATCTCTAAGGGAAGAAGAGGTTTTGATCCTAGAATAAATAAGTCTGAAGTATAAATTTTTCAACAACATGAAATTTTTTAAGAAAACTATGTGTTTGTCTTTCCTTAATGAGTTTGAAATAAAAATAAAACATGGAAAAGGAAAAGAAAATAAGATTTTAAATGTTTTAAAGAGGAATTTCCCTCATATTTTGAAGAATATGGGAGTAATGAAGACTCTGACTGTGAAGAATTGATACAAACAGAAATGAGTTTAGCAGTAAACAGGAAAAAACTCTAAGAAAAACTACAACATACTGAGATATTGGTAGATATTGCAAATTAGGAGGGACTGATAATTGAAAAAATAGATGGTACATTAACAATATTATATCAGTAAAACAAAAATTTTATAAAAATATCATAAATGTCCTTAGATAGAACATACTTGTCACTAACCTTAAATTCAATATTTAAACCAGAACATGTTTTGACCTGGTAGGAGGAAAGAGTATTAAATTTTCTAGGCGGAAAATGTTACTAAGTGATAATGAAACATAAGTATCCAGCCGAAAGTTTAGATACTATCCCTATTTCAGAACGGAAGTAGGAAGTTGTTTCGGAAAAAAAAAAAACTTAGAAGCTGGTTGACCTAGAACCAGATACTAATAAGAGTAGTCAAAGTATCCAAAATAGAAATTGTGAACTAATATGAAGTTTCAAGATGAATGATAACTGATACAATTGATAAGGTAAAGTTCAAATGGACTGTGGAAACTGTGGTATTAGGTTGAACTTGAGCATGGTTTATCGCCATCTGAACAGATTGAGAGAATCAATCAAATATTAAGTGCATAAGGTGCATGTATGAACTGGAAAAAGGGACATAACCTTAAAAGCGAGATCATTGCATATGAAAAAGTTGGTTTTTTAGAAATTAATGAGCTTCTAATTAAGATTTTTTTGTTTTGTGAATATAAGTATAACATGAATTTCCACACTCCAATAAAATGGAGTCAATTTCCAAAGACGTACAGAGTAGAAAATAACTCAAAAATAATTTCAAAAGACCACTATGTGTACTTTAGGAGGAAGCCTCGCCAAAGTAAATGGAAGGGTAGTAGTTGTGCTAAACTAGCACTATATTGCTATCAATCATGAAGTTTTTTTCTACCAAGTGACTCTATTGAAAAATATTAAGGTTCATAGTATTATCATGATTAATAATTATCAATGTATATAAGTGATAATACTCATATGAATTGGTATGAACTGTGGACAAGTGGAAGCAGGAATGAAAGATTCTTCCACATATACTTCCTATACAGAAGCAAGAAGAAATTAAACTCTAGAGTATAGAAGTAAGTAGAGTAAAGGTATGGTGAATGCACTTGTACTCTAAAAAAACTGTTGGGAGCAAGAAGATGAGATGAAGGAGAAATCTTCATCCAGAGTTCAGAAATCAACATAATAATTGGTAACACCGAGGACAGTGTTCTGTTTTAGAGGGGGAATGTAATGTCCCTAATTTTCAGCTTTTAAATTTAGGCAGTCAAAGGATCTAAGGGTCAAGTGGACCCCATGGAAAACATTTATTGTGGATATATTTTATTAATTTAAATTAATAAAATGAAAAAGAAATTAATGGTGCAAATAATAGATAATAATTAGAGGTCATGAATCCAAATCCATGAGGATGGATAATGATCATAATACTTTCCCAGCTCTCCAAAAATCCTTGGAGGAAATAAATTAAATATTTCATTTTAGAATGGAGATAAAAATCTAAAAATATACCCCAATAAAGATGAAATTTATTGGAAAGAGGTGGAATAAAACTAGATAGAGGGAAAGCTAGTTTTAAAGTACTTTTGTGGAAGAAACAAAAGGAAAGCCTAGGAAAAAAGGAAAACAACATCCTGATTAACTGAATGCGATTAGGGAAAAAATTTGATCGGAAAGCGATCTTAAATAAGCAGATTCATGATAGACAAGTGGTTTTTTATTGCCAGAAATTTGATCTCTGCTCGGGGGGAGATGTGGAGAAAGAGCTCAAAGGTTGGGTGGAAACTAGTCTACCTTAAGTGGTATGCACCAATTAATTTCATTTTAATTTATAATTTTAGTATTTTTATGCTTATTATGGTAAAGTAAGATTATAGAACTATGCCTGGTTAAATATGTTCAATATTAGTTCTGTACATTTAACAGAGTATACTATAATAAATATAGTATTTCTCTGTATGGTTGTACAGACAAGAATTTGAAGAGTACCAACTCTCAGAATTTCTAAACCTTGATGAAGGTTTAGATCTGAGGTTAGGTGACTCTCAAAATTTTATTACTGATTAACATTATTGTCTTACTACCATTTTGAAAATCAATGAATTCTATTAGAAAACTCACATATAAGGGAAATAAATATGCATGGTAATTAAGGTGGAAGTAGTACAATCAAGAAAATTCTTGTGCTGTAGCATAACTGGACGAAGTAATATATGCACCAAGACATAATAGAAAAAAATGGAAATATCTTTTCAGGAAGAAATCAGAAATTATTACTATCATTAAAATAATAACTTTAATGAAAGTACTACATAAGAGTGCAAACTAGATTTCACTAAAAGAGGAAGGAGTCTATTCCATAAATTACATAGCCATGAAATTATAAGTATATAAGTCCATAGAGTTACACAATTCAAATTAAATCTATGTATAACAAAATTGTACAAATTGGGAACCCTGTCCCTTTATAATAAACTATAAAGTTTCTCTAGAAATTATGCAGAGATTGCATATCGTAAATCCCCAGTGGGTTACTAGACCAACCTTGAGATAAACAATCCACAATTTATGATTGAATAGAAAAGGCTAATAGATGTATACAAATACAAAAAAATGTGAGCAGTGTCTACATAGGATAGAACTATGAATTAGTTCTTGTCCAAGATTATAAACACAATAGGAAATAATAATAGATTTTAAATAAAAAAGGGTTAAATAATAACCTTAGGGACGGATATAAGACGTTCAACCTACAATGATAAGAGGATAATTAGTCATTGAAGAGAAGTACGAAATGTACATTCTAAACCGAACACAAATAAGTTAAAATTGTTATATGAAAATCCCAGAGTATTATTTAAAGATATTCATCTTAATGAGAATAGCACCACTCCTGTACAAGGTAAGAAAGTAAAAAAAAAAAAATGTTTTGACTAGTCAAACAGGAATTGAAACTAAACTCAAATAGAAATACAACCATGTACGAAATGGTGAACTTATGAGAAGGAAGCCATCGTAGAAATCAACCAAGTGAAAAACCTATCTATGGAAATGGTTTAAATTCAAACTATCCAAACACTAGAGTATCATCAATTCTTAGACTATACAAAATTGAATTATAAACGCAATACCTTTCTCTATTGAGAATATTGATTTAAGAATTGAAGATCCTTAGTATTTTATAAGAACCCAACTTGGTATTCAAAAATATTGGTCATGCATTTTTCCATTAACGATATTAACTCTACCACAAAGAGTCAATAGTGGAAATTAAGTATAGCTATAAACCTATGGAGGTCTCGGTAAAACGAATTGAGGGAGTATAGTCAAAGAACAAATTTATTAGCAAATTTCTCATGGTAAATATAAACCATTAAGGGAAACTATGGTGGTATTAAAGAATAACGGTAAAGTTTGGTAATGATTATGGGATGGAAATGATGGGAGGAGAGGAGGTCCTCCCATCTGGACATCTACGTTAACCAAAACCCATAGTCAAAAACATTTACCAATAAGAAGAGTCAATGTGAATGATAAAAAAAAGATTAAAACTGAACATAGTGTAATTTGAAGGAGAATCATAATCTCATAAAATAGACTTGCACATTAGAATACACATGGACAGTGGATGTCCAAAAGGGACTTCCCCATGATAATCCCTCTACGACATAATCGCTAAAAAAACGTAACCAAAAATCTAAACCGGTAATCAAAATATTTCTTAACGTAAATCCATACATTTGAACTGTAACGGTATTTCTCATCGGAACCGTAGTAAAGTAATACAGGAGAAGCTTGGAAATTAGAGACAGTGTAAGCTGTAAAATAGTTCAAAGGAATACCTGAAAGGAGAGGGTTCTGGAAAACCACGCTTAACCCATATCATGGACATGGTGGAGAGACACAACCACATAGAGTTCATGTAGAGATGGAAGTGAACATATTAGTACAAAAGAGAAAGCTAACTAAATTCAAGTATGAAAACACGAATTTAACCATAGATAATTCCAAGAAGTCTGAGAAAACAACGTAGCATACCTGGAGAGAGCGATGAATGCAAACTCTGGATAGAAACCGTAAGATTTGCTTCCAAGGACCATAGTAAACTCTTCTCTCACAGATAAAAAAAGGAATGGATGAGCATGACATGGATGAACTGTAAGTTAAACACGAAGCCAAGATAGAATGAAGTCTACTCGCAAAATTCTTGGAGTGAAAAATAATCACAACTAAAAACGAAACTAGTTATGGACTCTCCAACCCTAATTGCAAATAGATCCAAACGCTCCACGTGTAAGAGATCTAGTGGTTGGAGGAATTCCTGTAGATTGACGGGTTAAATCAAGAACTAGACAAGGCATGTGATGCTATACATCGACTTTAATGTCAATAAATCCTAAGGAATATATCAGACAGTGGTTTGGTGAAATCATATGCGTAGAATCAAACGCATCTATCTACAGTAAATACAACTTAACTGACAAGTTTAATATGAGGGGCGTGGAGTGTATGAAGAAGCGAAGTATCATACGTGGTAATATATAATAAGTTAAAAGTCGAATTATATTAAATTTCATGTGGCAATACGAATAATGTTTCATATGAACTTTGTTTCATTTAATATATAAATTCGATCCATGGATAATATACATTGTAATATGAGTTAAGTAAAAGGTGAATATAAACTCATACCAATGCTATGTTTACACTTAATAAGGGTTTCATATAAACACTGTAAACCTATATGAAAATTAATATCCTATAGAGTGATGTCTGACAAAGGTAATTTCTCTTATGAATAAATATATAGATGTTAAAAAATAGATATGGGTGATAGATTTTAAGGTAAATTTAAAATAATGTATATATGTTTGACGGGGAGTTAGGTTTAGAGAATGTCTAAGTTATTAGCATGGAAAGGGAATTTCTTATTAATAGTTAAGAGGGGGAATTTAACTATTTCTATACAAATTTCCATGTAAAATAAAGTAGAGATGATTTCCTAAACTAAGAGTTTCATTGAGATGTTATAATTTGAGCCTTAGTCCCAACTAGTATATGAATAAGTTTTGAAACATTTAAAAGTACAACAAAGTAAATTTTTCATGGAGGATGTACGTCAGAATGTGACAAATAATAATCTTTTCGTGGGATTTAATTAGTGTTAGCACTATAAATAAATAGATAAAATTATGTCGAAATGGAGATGTTACAGGTATCCAGCTTAATAGCTTCATTCTCCTCTCCTGGGACTCCTCAAACTAAGATCCAATAAAAAACGTCGCCTTATATTTTTTCTCTCTCCCCTCTTAGCTCCCATTTTCCATAACTCATATAATTTATCTCTAGGGAGAGTAGCAACTATCTTCCAACTATCTCGTATGTGAAACTCTCAATTATTATTTTCCCACCATAATTTCCTTGTACTACCATAGAAAATATCTATTAATTAAATTTAGAGACATAAACATTTATGTTTACCACTTAATTATATCAAGACTTCAACATGGCCCACAATATGCCAAGTAACTTTCAAAAAAGTAATTTTAAATTTTTACACTTCAATGAGGGGTATTTCATTACCCCCCTCGAGTGAAACATTTTCCTCAGTCTTGATTCATGGCCCTTAAAACAGGTTGTGATATGACTACGCACATAAAATTATCATCCTCCCATGTAGCCTCTTTCGATCTAAAGTGCCTCCACTACACTTTAACCTAGGTGATAGACCACTTCCATAGAAAAATTTCTCTGTGATCAAGAATACATAAATTTTTCACCAGGAACATCTCCTCTGGCTCAAACAACATCCAAAATCGTCGTAACTTGTTGTTATTTTCCCATCATTCATTAATTAAGAATTACACATAGACACACACACACATAATCATTACAACTTCATTTTTTACCCGTACATCCTATCAATTAATAATGTTCTTAGGACCATATATATACTTCTTTAACAAGGAAACATGGAATACATTATTTATATGTATATGAAGAGGGAGATCTAATTGATAGTCTACCTGCCCAATTTAAGAAAGTATTTGGAAAGGGCCATAGAATCAGGGAGCCAATTTTTCACAGCTTCCACACCTTAAAGTGCTCTTCATTGTTTTGACACTTACATACACATGGTATCCCACCTAAAATTCCCTATAGGTTTGTCTCTTGTATGAATAAGTGTTATGTCAATCTTGATCAGCTTTTGAATTCATTCATACTTTCCTCATAGTGTACTAGTCCTGAAATTAGTTTATCTTAAGGGTTAGTTCAATTAATAGGCATCCTACACCTTCACCCATATAATAATTCAAACGAGATCATATTTAAATAAGTGTGAGATATTTTTCTATACAAAAATTCTACAAGGTGAAGGTAATTTTCCCATTTGATTGATTGTTGCATGACATACATCCATAACATATCCTCCAATAATTGGTTTACACATTTGATTTTTCCACCTCTCTGGATGGTAGGAAATATTGAATTGTATTTGAGTGGCTATACTAGAAAGCATATCCTTATAGAAAGAAAAATTAAACTTCACATCTCTACCAGAGATTACTACCTCACGTATACCATGTAACCGAAAACATTCTCTCATAAATATGTCAACAATTTGAAGAGTTTTATAAGTTGATTGTACAGGAAAAAAATTTGTTGATTTCCTTAATTTATCCACGACAACCATTATGAGGTCATTTTTCCTTTTATAAATAGGTAACCTTGTGATAAAATACAATGAGATCATTTCCCATTTCCATTTAAGAATGGGTAATGGGTGAAGTAAACCTACTAGATCTTGATTTTCAACTTTTCCATGTTGACAATCTAGACGTCTAGCTAGATATTATTTCACTTCCCTCTTCGTACGAGGCCAAAAATAATATTTTCTTAAATTCGTAATTAATTTCATGTAACTAGAATGGGAAACATAGGATCTCCTATGGTATCCATCTAAAACTAACTGTTTAATTTCTTTCCTGCTGGGCACATAAATTATGTTCCTATAAATCAACAAATTATTCTTATTATTTTCATATCCTAGTTGTTTTTCATTATTTTCTTCTTGCTTTTATTTATTTCATAAAAATTTATATTTTGAGTCTTTTTTAGATGCATATTAATTTGATATGTATAATCAACTTTTATTTGACTAAATGTGATTTCATAAATATAGTTCAACGTCCTACATAGGGCATTTGCTACCCTATTTTTCTTAACTTTCAAATTTTTTATATCAAAGTAAAATTATCTTTAGAAAGCAATATGTCATTCATTTTGGGCATTAAGGGTGTTATTATTAAGGAAATCAGTTAAAATATTGTGACCAATCATCAAAATGAATTTATTTACTAACATACAATTTCACCATACCTTTAAAGCATGAACTACTATTGTTAATTCTAAGTCACAAGAGAAATGCCACTTTTCATGCTCCTTTAACCTCTTGTATTCATAGACCACTACCCAGCCTTCTTCCATCAACACACCTCCCACCCTTTCCTAATATGCATCTGTGCATAAAACAAATTCCTTTTTTCAGTCTGGAATCCTTAAAACATGGGTAGTAGTCAGTAAATGCTTTAGTTGGTCAAAACTATTTTGACATTATCATGTTGAGTTAAAATTTATCCCCTTATTTTGTAAATAGGTTATGGGGTAATATACTCTTTAAAAACCTTCTATCAATTGACAATAATGGCCTACTAATACCATAAAATATCATATGTCTACAATTTTTTTTAGGAATGGGCCATTCCATAATAGCCTTAATCTTTTCAGGATCTACAACTATTCCCTCTTGAGTGATTACGTGACCCGAGTATTGTATTCGATGTTCATATAATTCAAATTTTCTATATTTGGTGTATATTTGGCGTTCCCTCAGAGTTTGGAATACTATCTTCAAATATCTCTTACTGGTATGAAGAATCTATGACTGTGGGAATAAGTATCTTCCCTAAACCCTAGTGTCTTGGTCTAGAACAACACAAGGAAAAAGAATATAATGTTTCCCTTAAATAAATTGAACAACGCCATGATTCCTACCTAGAATCCATCACAATATTCACTCTCTTCTTCTATTGTACGCTCCAATCCTAACTTTGATCATTGCAATTAGAACCTGCAGATACAAAAAAAGAAAGCCAAAGATCTAAAGCATCTATGTAGAATTATCCAATCTCTTCATTCAATGGATCAAAATAAAATTGAAACATATGAACATCAACATCATATATAGGAAAATAATGTAATCCTTGTATTAATATAAATGAAGAGAGTTACAACCAGTTATAGGATTTGATCATGTAAAGAAACTCCCCAAGTTGACTTGTCCTTCGTTGCAACAAAGCACACCTCTTATGTCACCTCAATGCATGAAATTATGACTCTACTTAGATTCAAGTAAAAAACATGAGGTTAATCAATATCCAATGCCCAACCCCTAGCTTGTGGATGGGATTAAATATATAGGAGGGGATGGTAGGTTAGGAATTGTTACCCATTTATCAATATACGCTTGAGACCCACTCTTGATGGGAGGATGAGATCAAGGGATAAGACGTGAAATCTCCAAGGTATGATGAGATGGGATTCGAAGGTATTATCCAGGGTAAATGGTTAGAAAAACTCTTGGAAGATTCAGGAAGATAAAGCTTTAGGATTATTTTTATTTTTCCCAAATTTCTAGAATCAATGCACCCCAAGGAGGGACAACGTGTTGATGAACAGTGCACATGCATAAGTTATTAACCTACTTTGAAAAAATTCTCCTAAGGAATAAGGGTATGTTGAACCTTAAATGTAAGGAAATGAAGCATTAAGCCCGGAAACATAGGATTTAGGAAGAGGCATGCTTAAGGATTTGTGCAAGGATGATAATAAAGGGTCAATGGATGTTTATTAATCTAGTTAACAGGCCTATTAAGTAGATGTGGAAAAATGTCCTATAAAATTTATGTGCCTCCATATTCTTTGAATAAATTAGGATTTCATCAATAAAAATTAATACGAATTTTTCAAGATATGGGTGAAATATGTTATTCATAAGACGCATAAATGTGGGAGGGGGGTTAGTAAGCCTAAAAGGTGGGATAAAGCTCATAGTTCCCATAATGAGTCATAAATGTATTTTTGAATATGTATTCATCTTTTATTTTTATATCACTGTATCATAAGGGTGAATGCCTGAAGATGGGTTACACTTTTTGGCGAGAGCATGAGTTGCGGGGGAGAAAAGACAACTTGATCAAGCTATATTTTATCCCTCGATTGAGTTGTTTGATGGCTTAAAAACAAACCCTCGATTGATATCCTACATAACCTATAGTTATATAGGATCTCGATTGAGCTATTTTTTAAAACTTACCACTAAAATGACATCAAGGATTTTATTTTTCAAAAGGGCTCGATTAAGCCCTTTTTTAGCCATGTCAAGAGCTCGCTCGAGCGTTTTTTAAACCCTTGATCAAGCTATTCCAAATTTTACCTTAAGCGATCGATTGATATTTTAAGCAATCGATCGAGCCGTTGAGGGCTTAAAACATAGAGTTTTATCTCCCCTTCTACATATTTCTTTGTAACACCATTTTTTACCTATTGACGGGTCATATTGTACCTCCAAAAACTATGCGATCTCCCTGATGCATAATCTCAATCACACTCTACAACGTTGTCTCTAGGAATCACGTCCAATATGTAGGCCTGATTGTAATTTTGTTGGTTTATGTTTTCCTCAGACGATTGGGAGAGTATTTGTTAAAGGATAACAAAAATGACTTCAAAAAATTCAATTCAATATTCGATGAGTGTCCAATATAACAGATACCATGGATAGAAACAACATAATTACATATAATTACTCTGAATAAAATTGGTGTTAGCAAGACCTTAAGTGATATTAACAAACATACATATAAATCACCAATCATGAATAATTTGTGATTAATAACCACATAAACCATAAATAAACAAACATTCTACAATGATATAATGGCGACATCAATAAAATAGTTCACTGATATAAGCATAATGAATGCATAACATATACCATCCATGAGAAGAGAGAACACCAAAGATCATAGGTACTTCCCATTCATGAAGCTGATAATATCCATGGCACCATCATACAATATCTCCATCAAATCCAAAAATGGAAATAGAAAATTAGTCCTTGTAATAACATTCTAGTATCCCGGGTCACGTAAATATGGCTTGACATTAAAATTTCTCAAAATAAGCTTCTTCAATTCACCATTATTAGGCACATAGATCCTGCTCCTAAATATAACCAAGCCATCTGTTGTGAGGTGATATTCCTTATACTTATCACCCTGACCTTGCTACTACAATATCTACTTCAACTATTGGTACCCTTCATCATGTTACCATCACTACAAGTAAAAGACCCTATAGCAGATGTTTTTGAGGAAGCCCTTATGAAAATAGCCTAGATATTCGTTTGTAGTGGAGGTCTATAGAGGAGGCTAGTCGGTGGAGGTTTTTGCAGATGTTTTTTTTACAATGCATTTCTCATCATAAAACACACCGATGCATACTAAAAATTGGCACAACGACACACAGTGCTCTCCGTCCAAGCCCGCCCGGTGCATCTCAGTGCTCTAGCATGCTGATGATATACATATAAATAGGCCTTGTGCATTTCCATAATCCAGCGCATTGGAATGATGTGTGTTGTTCCATTGATAAAACCACCCGGTGCTTCTGAAACTCCCGCGCACTGAAAAAGGGTTAACTAAAAAAAAGTATCTGTCGTAAAAACATCATTTTTACTTGTTCAGTTCCCTAGACCTCTCAAGCACTGGTGTGATTTTTTCTTCTGTGAGGCTCCCTACCATCGATGCTCCAATTGCACGCGTTACTTCCACCCATTATGCATTGTGTGGAGTTTAAATTTTCGAAAAAAGTGGGAAAATTTGGTTTCTACAATTCCTCAAAAAATATGCCTCCTTGATGCGCAAATGTATAGGTAATATACATGTTTCTCAGTAACTAAACCTTTTAGAAGATTAAAAATCAAAATTAACTTAAAATTAATTGTTTAAAAAAAATTTTATGTGCAGTGCATTCGAGCCATTTGGCTCGCACTGTTCACGGTGCTACGTGTAAATTTATAGGCCGCCACACGAATGGTGTTAGCAATAACTGCACTAGGTTCCAATCTCGTACCGATAAAATGCACACCAATAGAATTTTAAAATTTACATGACGGTGTGGTCCTTTAAATAACCACACCGTTCACTATGTAATATTGTTGAGAGGACAATGCGTTGACCAAACTAACTGCCTCGGGGTAGACAGTTAGGTCAACGCTTTGCCCGCCTGACAACATTACATAGTCAACGGCGCAGTCGTTTACAGGACTGCACCTCTGACCATGTACTATTGTTGGGTGGTTCATTGACCAAAATATCCACCCTAGGGCACATAGTTTTGGTTAGGGCACCAAAAAAAAATATTCACAGGTTGGGCGGTGCCCAAATTTTTTCCATGCGCACCAAGCGCAGTGTGCGATCACGAAGTACGCACTGGTAAAAGTGCATTACTATTTTTTTGGGTGCACCAAATGTTTTTTTTTCAATAAAATTTATATATATATATATACATTCTCATTTAATAAAAAAAATTGTATTTAATATTTGAAACATTCAACGACATCAACAGAGAGATCAAAGGGAACAACAAGAACGTATGGTGGACCGTTATAACATGATTCAGCACTAGGATGCATGAGAGAGGGAGAGAATTTTGTACCCTCGCCCTATTACGAAAACCACCTAGTTTCTCCTAAGGGAGGTAGGGCTCATCAATTTCTACAAGGGTACATCCCTGAAGTGCCATAGTGGGTTATTGGGAAAATTAATCTACAATTGGGATGCCCACCGACCAAATTTCTAGGTCGGTCTCGACTAGTGGCACAAGCCCACTGAGGAGGACATATATTGTATTACTAGCCTATCTATGAGATGGCAAGATTTTTCCTAGTTCCCAGATGTTCCCATCGGCTATGTAGCATGGATTCAATTGGCGTACTCCCAAAGACACATTAGGGATGGTATAGTTTCTCCTGCATATTTTTAGGTGTCCAGTGGTCAGTTACACATTGCTTCGTTTGGGCCAAAGGAGGTGAGGTGCATCTCACTACTACTGATGACAATTTCACACTATACCAGTGACGCAATACGCATTAGTTTCCCGCTTTTATTTTATGTTGATTCTTTATTCCAGGCGCCATAACTTGTGAGATGGTGTATGATTATTTTATGAAATTTTTGTACAAAATTAGATATATTTCTTTCTCAGGCACGTGGGGCATTTACCTTCCCTTTTGATTCAGAGTTATTTTGTTTATTTTTTGAGAGGTTTCCGAAGATGAGGCCTACTTTTGTTTGGCATCCTTGTAGGTCGACGTTGCATGTATGGACAAAGATGTGTGGCCAGATGATGCCCAAGAGGGGCCTCTCAGACTTTTCGACAAGGATATCCACTGATGCACTAGAGTTGCTATCCATTTCTAATGATCACTCATTCATCATGGTGTTGTGTCCGTACATCGGTTCGGGTTGGTGAGGGTGTAACAACATCCTCTTCACACAAGATGAGCCACTTGCTACGAGAGGTAATATTAGTGTTTTTCCTAATTAATTAATTATAATTATCAAATTTATTCTAAAATGTTCTTTAACTTGTTTTATTAGATTGTTTAATGAAATTGAATAACTATTGTTGTGTACTATATATTTTGTAGATATTGGGAAATTAGTTGGGAACATGATTCCACCCCCACAAAATGATCCAGGTGTAGATGTTATCGAGGAGATGGCGGAGGTGGAGGATCATGTTGAAAAACCTTATCCTCAAGTGCAAATATCCGCAAGGTTGCAGCGTAGAGAAGACACCCAATTCGAGATGGATTTGGGAAACGGACTGTGTCTGCCATGATACGATCAGAGAGATCTAGGTTGATCATAGTCTCACATAGCTTTGGAGAGACATGCACCATGATATGATCATTTGGGATTCTAGAGTACTCATGGTTAGGATGGATAGGCATCATGGTTATGGACGATAGAGAAAACAATATGAAGATCATGATCATGAGGGGAGTGATCATCACTCTAGAACTCCACATCCTCCTCATTCACCTCGCACCGATGATCATGAGAATCCAACACCTAGTCCTGATCAGAAGCTATCTTGTGAGAATTTTGCACCATCTCAGCAGACACCTAGTCCTGAGCAGACATGACCATCGACTGAGCACGCACCTGATCCTAAGCAGGAAGGTCCATATGAGCAGGCAATTCCATCTAATAAGGCTTCACCATCGACTGAGCAGGTTGCACCATCGACGACTCATCAACAGACAGTTCCTGAGAAAATTGCACCATATGATATGCAGGCACCTCTGGAGTAGGCACGTCATCCATCTGAGCATGAGCCCGCACCATCGACTGAGTAGTCCTCAACTAGTACTAGTATTGATGTAGTACCACCAGATATTTGACATTTATATGAAATTATATTAGAGTTGTATATTTTTGACATTATATATACATATATATATATATATATATATATATATATATATATATATATATATATATATATATAAATATATATGGTCCATGTATTTTATGTCCATGTTGATGTACTTAATTTACATGTTGGTTTTCATTATGATGTGTATATTGTTAGGTCATGTTAGATATGTTCATTTAATGTGCTTGTAGATAGATGTGTATGTGATAGAAGTTATTTGACATGAGATGTATATTTTATGTTTGTAATTTGATGATGTTATACAATGGTTTTGTTTTGTTAGATGATCATGATCACGATGATTAGATGTTGCGATGTTAGCAAATTTTAATGTGTATTTTCGAATATGATGTTTGTACGATGGTTATCATGATCGTGATCTTTATTTTTAATATTAAGTGATGATATTTATTAAATATTATCTCGTGATTGTAATTGTATTTTTAATTGTAATTGTATGTAAAATTGTAAAATTTTAATTGTAATTGTAATTGAAATTTTAATTTTAATTGTATGTAAAATTGTAAAATTGTAATTGTAATTGTAATTGTACGTAATTGTATTGTGAAATTGTAAAATTGTAATTGTAATTGTCATTGTAATTAAAATTTTATTTTTATTTGTATGTAAAATTGTAAAATTGTAATTGTGATTCTAATTGTATGTAAAATATTTGTAAAATTGTAATTGTAATTGTATGTAATTGTATTGTGAAATTGTAAAATTGTAATTTTAATTTTATGTATTGCCATGATTCAATTTTATTAAAATTGTAAAATTTTAATTGTAATTCTAATTCTAATTTTAATTGTAATTGTATGTAGAATTGCAAAATTCTAATTCTAATTCTAATTGAAATTTTAATTGTAATTGTATGTAAAATATTTGTAAAATTGTAATTATAATTATAATTCTAATTGTAATTTTAATTGTAATTGTATGTAAAATATTTGCGAAATTTTTAATTTTAATTGTAATTGTATTGTGAAGTTGTAAAATTGTGATTGTAATTGTATGTACTGTCATCATTCAATTTTATTAAAATTTGTAAATCTGTAAATTTGTGAAATTTTAAAATTGTAAATTAATTTTCAATTTTGAACCATAACTACCATAAGTAAAATTTATTATATCATAAATATAGTTAAATTAGCATAATTTTAAATTTGTATGAATATAAATAATTATAAAATAATAAATCTATAATAATATGAATTTTTGTAACATAATAAAGTTTAGAAATTATTGCAAATAAATTCAAGTTTATAATTATCAATATTTTATTATGATATTACATACCAAAAATAATAGTATACATTTTGAAGGTATCATTCACACACATTTAAAGCAATCAAGTAGTTCTATTATTTTAGGAATTGACATAACAAAAAATAACTTGATACAATGCATTATTTTCGAGATCAACACAATTGCAAATTATCAAGTGAAATGATTTTAACATTAACATAATGCAAACCAATAGTTCAAATTACATATTATAATGTTTCGAGAAAAAGAGCCTTAGTTATAAGGTTAATTCATCTTCTTTATAAAAACTCATCTTAAAAATTATAAATGATGAAATAACACATGTACCATATAATTTTGAGTTGTCATGATCACCCTCGTTATCTTCTAGCTCGCTTGGCATGATAACACTATTATTCCCAAAAATATTTTTTGATCTAGGGTCATGTCACAATTGCAACCACCAATCCCTATCCAACACATCTGGCTAAAAAACACTTGGTTGCAGTGTTTGGGGAAAACACAAGGCTCCTTAGCTTCCTCCCAAATATTTCTAGAGTTGATACATATCAGCCTACTATCGTGATATTCTTTTAAATTATTCCAATCAATGGTGTCCCACCACTTTCCCCTAAAAATAACACATTGGAATGAAGAGAAGTCCACTTCAATTATATGTTGTATCTTTCCCACGTAACCTAACGTCTCACGTAATAGGTTTTGATCACGGTTGCTAGCTCAACTAGATTGATCGAACTCGACTTCCACTCTAGAGTGTTGTGTCATGTGTCCATAATCGGCATTTTTTGTGCAAAAATGGTGTCCATATGCACACATATATGGGACCAAATTCACTTATAAAAAAGTAAAACAATCATAGTGTCATGTGTCTTATAATAACACAACTATTAAAATATTAAATATATATGTTACATTTCAAAGGTGCATTATTAAGTTTAAAATGTACATAAATAGATTATTACGGAGTTTCTACACCCAATCCCTATGTTTACCGCATCCTCTTCAGCACGCGAGTAACGACCAGTTGCACCATATTTCTCTCTGACTTGGTCAGCAACCCAATTGTTGGGGCATATAATTGGCATATTTTCTCTTAGATGTTGGGTCAAGGCACACTTCTACCATTAAACCACTTGCATTCTTTCCTATCACTATCCCATTTAATACTATTTTTTTCGTACAATTCGACCCACAATTGTGTCACTTCGGAATTGTAAATAATGAATTAATTGATTGCTTCAATTTATACATTCACTAATGAAATCAAATCGACATACGCTACATATGAGATCAAAATATACATTATATTTAAGTTGAATGTGATTATCTACTTTGTGTCAATTTGAAAAATTATAAGTCGCTTACTCTTTATCAAACACCTTTTTCCATTCATTTTGACAAGCTCCCCTTCTGTTTGGTCTTCATCCCTTTCATCATCCCAAATAACTGCACCTGTTTTTTTGTCGATCTGCTTGATTTTCTCACTAGCATAATAGAAAGACTCATATGATATGTACCCATCTACCATAGACCCCTTGGGTTTTTCACTTTGTCGAACAAAACCTTTCAATTTCTTCATGTACCTCTCTAAGAAGAACATCCTGTGACAAGAAACCACCCGAACTCATTCAACCTCATCTACTATGTGGATTAGAAGATGAACCTGCAAGTCCATGAAAATCGACGGCAGTTCCTTCTCAAACATACAAACAATCTCAACTATCTCTTGATGCCACTGTGTAATGATAGCCACATGAATATCATTTGGCATGATCCAACGTACAAATTCATATAATTTAGATATGGCATGTCCTAGGTCTTGGGGGAAGTCATGTTTCACACACCAACACACAAACAAAGGATAATGACACTGAAAATTTATAAACACATGAAATAATATACAAAGTTAATTTTTTTTTATGGTCCCTGCATGGGATAAAATTTTTTAATATAACCAATAATAAAATCATGCTTTTGGCATTATACACACACTAGAATATTCAAAAGGTCATGTGATTTCAACCCCGACAAATGGTCATTCACGGTGAAGCAACGCCGTAGTGAAGACCCATATGAAGATGGCACCCTCACACCCATTATAACTTCTTTTGTAATTATCGTATTTTTTTATCGTATTTTTTTAAAATTCATGGGACCTCAAATTCTTTGAAATACCAATTAGATGGACCAGCTGCCTCTGATCCTTTACTTTCTAATCATCTTAGCCAATGTTTATTTTTAGTTTTGGAAGTAATAAGATATTTCCTAGTAGCAAATTTGTAACTTTGTTTTGATGATATGTGCCTCCATAGAGAAGACAAAACATTTTTAAATATATGCATGGGATCTAATAAGTGGGTAATCTTAAGATGCTCCGAATATGGGAGGTTATAAAATATAGATTTCCAAGTCATCCCAATGGGAAATTTATCAACATAGGTGTCGAATAATTTTGGATCATCGAACATAGGCTCCCCATTTGAATAAAAAATTTCTATGAACTCCTTCTCCTTCTCTCTCTCATATGCTCTAATCCATTCAACTAGTGTCATTATTGCAAGCCTCTGGATTCTCTCTCATTTACCATTGAAAGCGGATGTTCCTTTTTTGTAAGGGTGTTATTCTAGGAGGACTACCTTGGAGGAGTCATACACTGACTTTCATAGGTCATTGGACCATCTAGCTTTCAGACAAGGTACGCAATAATTACATCAATAATACCCTTTTGTTACAAGACTTATGAAATTATTCTATACAATGGCATATCAAAGAATATCATGAAGATCAAAACAATTACAATGAATTAAATAACTAATATGAGAAATAATATTGTTACGTATATAAAAAAATCAATAAATATGTAATTTACCAGAGAAAACTCCTAAGACTAGATAATCATGTGTCATGTAAGAACATATACCTTACAACGTAAAACTCCTCTCTACTGCCATGGGTCTTGATACATCGTATACATTTATCCCATCCCATAATTCCTTCAATTCATCTACTAGTGATTGTAACTAGAAATCCATATTCTTCCCTTATCTTCTACCACGGACTATGAGAGCCAACATAAGATGTTCATTCTTATTCTTCACGGAAAACCATTGGCGGATTTTTTTATTGATCACTACTACATTCCAAACATAAAAATGGGTGTTTTTTAGGGAATATGGGTTGACGATATCAATGGATATGCTGAGTCGTAGACTTCGTACTTCATCCTTAAATTTTCGGGCCATTTATCCTCTATATGCTTCGTGGCTATTGAATATGTTGGGATTCACATAAATCACAACTCACTTCTCTATGAGGCATGCTATCCATACAACATAGCTAATTCTTTGTTATATTTTTTATGACATTATACTTCTTTTGTTGTCATTTAATTAGTTTATATCCGTCATTGTATAACCTCTTACAAAATTTCCTTAAAGGATTTAATTTTTGTCTTTAGTATCTTCATTAGGCCATAATTATATTCATACCTATTAATACCTTGATAGACGTTCATTCCTTTAATTTATTAAGGACTTCTCCTCATCTACATGGCATACTCACATTTATTTCAATTTATATTAAGGTATACATTTTTAGTATCTCCCGTTACTATTATATTATTATAATCATGATGTTTTCCTCTATAGCTTTCCCCAACTCTACACTTATAATTATAGTCTTGGATATTATTAAATTTAACTAATATTAAAGTTACCTCTTATGACATATATGTATATCCCTATATCGTAACTCTAAATGTAAGTGTTCTTATAATTTTTTTCCATATATATATCCCATTTCATTTTATATCTAATTATATGAATTCTTTTGAACTAGTATATATATAGTCAATGGTTTGATGGAGGGATTCGTTCCTCCATTATGTTTTCCCCTAACCCTTTTTATCCGGATTGGAATCATAATTGTATGGTTCAGATTCACATAGTTATATGGTTTATTATCGTTTACCTAATTCCCACCCACATAATTGTACAAATGATTTTTTATATCATTTATGGTGTAGCTCTTTGGATGGTTGTACGTAGTTAATCAATGTCAAATGTTTTTTAGATGAACGTATCTACCCCAACCTTCCTCTTATTAACTGAATCTTATCTCTATGTAATACTTTCTGATATAGTACAATTGTAACTCTTTAATGTTACTTCTTTCGATGCTATCACTTATTAATTTGTTGTAATCTAGCATGGATTGGTCACATGTACCTTTTAATTATGATAACAAATTTCTATTGGATCTCTTGTCATTTGACAGTTGAGATCAGTCGTATTCATTTTAGTCAGTGATCTTGGCTAGGGTTAATTTCCTTGGATTTCCCTTGTTTTACTTTTCATTTGGGATATTTCCTTACAAGGGTTTTGGCTTTGGTTATTCGTCGTCTCTTTTTGAATGGATTTATCCACCTACCTTGCCTCATAATCGGAATTATCAGCTCAAGTAATATCACGCACGCATTTATTTTTCTCTGAATTTCACTTAACTTTCATAGATTTTATAGAACTCGTTTTCCTCTTATAGTTTATGAGTCATTCTCATTGTCTATTTAGAAATTTACTCTTCATTCTGCTTCTAGGTTGAAACACAGAGGAGGGCTTCCGCAAGAACATTCACAACAAACCCATAAGGTAATATATGATTCCTCGAACTAAAGGTAAGCCATGTAACTCTTTCCATAGTTAACATGTCTCCCATCTTTTGCGTTTCGAATCACATCTCAGTTAATGTACTTTTCTATTCTATTTGAAGATCAATCACTCAGCTTTTTAATTGAAAGTACGAAATTATATTTTCATTCGTAGGTATACTTTACAGAACTGAATATGGGATTTTTTTTTGTATTTCAGGTATAAGAGAGATTCCACTCCCTCATGTCTTAATACACAGGTATAGTTATCATATTAGTTATTACTTAAGTACCACCACTTTGGTTGTCGATTTTATTCTATTTTATTTGAATCTAACTTAGATCTCTATGGGTTTTCCATACAGGTACTTCACATCTTGAAATTTACACCACAATCACTTCAGCTTTGTTTCTCAAAAGAATTGACAATAAATTTGGTTTCATCTATTTACAGGTTGGTCGTTACCATGCACATAATTCAGCCATCTGAATTAAATGATATTTGTCAATGTATATATACAATTTTTAATTAATATCAATAAAAATTGACTTTAAGTCAATATAACTTTGACAGTGATAGCTGTTAGAAAATTATATATTACAAAGCAATGCAACACATAAAATATGTGGAAAACACAAGGACATAAAACACATAAAACCAGAGAGACACAGATATACATTGTTCACCTAGTTTGGGCTACATCCACCCCGAACAACCAGGCTTTCCTTTCTATCATCCAGAAAAATGAAGAGACACAACCTACAACAGATCCACTATAATATCCTATGTTCTTTCTCATAGTCTCTTTATCAGTTTCTCGCTCCGAGAATACACATACAATACATAGCCTCAATACAATACCCTCATACAAGCAAGGGGTTGCCTTCTAGGGAAAAAAAACCTAAACTAAACATAACTTCTACTGTCAGATCATATGCCTAATGAACGGCCCAGATTAACTAGAAATTACTATACTTTTACAAGGAAATTCTACATCTGTTTTTAGCTTTGGGGGCACTACCCCCAAACCCCCCGGCCGGGTTTTTAGCTTCGGGGGCAGCCGCCCCCCCTGGCCCCCAGACAACGTTTAATTACAGGTGATGTTGCTGCCCCATTAAGTCATATGGGTCCAACGTTGTGATACAAAATAAACACGATAATCAGCCTCCACACCCAGCAATAACTGAAATTCTACATGGATATTAATACATTTTTCTACTAAATTTTATTAGATGAATTTCAATCTATGGTACATTTCTATACATGGTTTATAATTACTTTATAATATTCATACTGCATATATATTTATAAATAATTCCTAGTTTATTTTTTTGCATATTGTATTTTGTATGTATAAATGTTTCTCTATACATAGTACCTCTCTATGTACAATAGTGTCATGCTTCTTTTTCAACACAGGTTGTAAGTAGATGTATGTAATTTTCCTAATTTATGAATTTGTATAGTTTGAACTTAAAGTATGCTAATTGTACATAATATTACATTCTTGATTTAATATAATAAATCAATCCAACTGTATACATCTCTACTTCCTCTTTGTTTACAGAAATAACTAGGTATTTCTATTGGTAATTACTATGTTTTTCTTAACATATTTAAAATATTGTGAAATTCTAAGGATGTATTTTGTATCTGTAATACAATAGTTAACATAGACCTAACAACATATTTAAACCATTTCAATTGGGTTTAGAGATTTTGTGTATTGGTTATTTAATTAAACTAGTCTATGTAACTATACAGAGAATTTAACTATACCTGCTATAGTTATTTTTCTGTTAAATACATTAGACACTTTGTTCCCAAAGAATAAAATAATTTATCACATAGATTTATAATTCAAGATACACAATTTTCAACTTAATTTCCTAACTAAAGCACATTCATTATTTCTCAATCATCATCATAATAATAGAATCATAAGACATAAATTAGTATTGTGCATACCAATTCTGGTAAAGACTAATTTCCATCCAATCTTGAGCTTTCATCCACAACTCCCCCCCAAGCAGAGACCAGTTCCTCTAAAGTGTAGACAACCTCTTTTTTACCTAGGAATGGCTTATTTAAGCTTTCTTTCCCTCAACATGTTTCCATAACTGCATCCAGTTAAATCAGGGTGGTTTTTTCCTGTAGCCTAGGATTTACTTTTATTTTTTCCACAAACGCTCTTTAAAACTAGCTTTTTCCTCTTTCTAGTTTTATTTCACCTCTTCTCAGTAACTTTCCACTTTATCGAGGTATATTTTATATTTTTATCTCCAATATAATATATTTATTTTATTTTATTTTCTCCAAGGATTTTTGTCTCATGGACTTGAAATCCTGGTCTCCAATTCACTCTATTAATTACACAATAATTAATCTCCACATTTATTAAATTTTAAAAAATTAATATGTCTACATATAGTTTTCCTTTAGGTCCACTTAACCCTTAGGATTTGCAATTGTCTAAATAAAATCACTAAAATAAATATATTACACATTTTCATATCACCTCGTAGCTATCAGACTTTGAACATATATGAATCAAATTTTTTATATTGAAAACATACTATATTTAAAGCAATTTAGATTTTAATCATTTTACTATTTCATTAAGATAATAATAGAAACTATTATAAGCACATATATATTATTATTATTTATCAATATTCAATTTTCTTAAAACAAAAAAGTCCACTAAGAATAGTCAACAAGTTGAGTTCATGCACATTGGAAAATATTGAAGAACTATTATTCCTTAAAACATCATTCATTGAGACTATCTCAGTAAAGCCTCAAACACTTCATTTCTCATTTACTTAATCTAATTCAAAAATATAATGTCAACTTCATCAAGGTTAGACATATTGGTCTCTCCATCATGAATCTATATTTGGTTGTAAGACTTGCATATTTGTTATGGTACCATTTTCATATCACCTTGAAGTTGTGTGTATTAAAAAGTATATGAATCATTTTTTTTATGTTCAAAACATATTGTATCTTAATTTATTGATTATTTAAAAATTCAACTATTTCCTTCATAATAAAAAAAATTCAAAAATACGATGAGCCTTTATATCTTCTCATTATTTATTAGTATTTAACACTTTTAAAAGAAATCAGTTTAGGAAGTTTCTTAAAAAAACACTAACCAAAAATATTTTTTAATTTTTTATTTAAAAACAAAATATCATCTTCTAAATGCTAACTAGTTAAAATAATGTTTTATTATTAAAATAAATTTGATCATTGTAATACCCTTCGATAATTGTTTATGACATTTTTTTTAATTATGGCTGGTAAAGCTAAAAAGACTATTGATGACTTGTTGATGTAAATATTTACTTTAATTAATAGAAACATAAATTATTTTTCCATGTTAACATTCCCCGTATTGTGTTAAGTGTTGTCATGTGGAACTTAACTCGTAACATTCACGAAACAATTGGAATTAGTTATGCCTAAGAAGAGGGAAGAAGCAAAAGAATATAAAAAAATATCTTTTTTCATTATTCAATTGAATTTGGTATAGGTGGACCACAAGAAGAAAAAAAATGTGACTGATGCTAAATGTCGTGAAGTGGATTCCATGTAAAACACTTTTCGAGAGAAAGATAGTGGTTCCTAAGCATAACTAGTTGGAGAGGAAGACCGATTTGAACCTAGGAAATAAAGCAGGATGTTGCTTAAAGTGCGAAGGAGAAAATACTAAAAATTTCCTTTATTGTTTCTCTAATAGAGAGGAATAGGGCTCAGGGGTAACTTTCTATAAAAACAACTTATGGTTGGGAGGATAATGAGAGCCCTTACTCCATTCCCAAGAATATTTTTAGATAAATGTAATTTCTATTGAATAGATATATTCTAGAAAATTTGGAAAGAGGAAAGGAAAATAAATATATTTATTTTAGTATAATATTCTACATATTTGATTCTACTTTTAGAATATTGGTTACTATGTTTTAAATGTAGAACCTACATTTTTATGTGTTAGAAAATTTATTTATGTTACTAACCTCTAATAGGAATATGGAAATATAAGGCTTATAGTGTAATTTAAATATTATTTTTGTGAGAAGCAACTAACTATGTTGGTTTTACATTATAAGAAAATGATGGGAAAAAAAGTAAAAATAAAAATTAGTGTATATTAGTGATTAACCATAATATTTATACTAATATAGAAGAAGAGTTGAAAAAGAGTCAGATTAGTTTCCTTAGGACTACCAGAGACCTGGGGTATATGTATCGATCTTGATGTCAATAGTTATAAGCCTGAAAGATAATTATGACATTGAATGAGTTTGCATGTCCCATGACAGGTTCGACTAAGAATTATACTCTTATTCTTTGTAAAAGAATAATATACCATGGCCATGTTTTTGTTTATATATATATATATATATATATATATATATATATGTATGTATGTATATATATATATATATATATATATATATATATATATATGTATGTATGTATGTATATATATATATATATATATATATATATATAATCCTCTTTACAAGATGCATAAGAGAAACAGAATGAGTATACAAAAATTGCCAGGAATTTAAGGCCTAACCAAATTTTTGAAAATGTAATGAAAAATCCATATAGTTCTCACAAAGAAGTCGGAAGAAAAACCCTAAACATTAATCATAAAATTAATTAGCATTAACAATAACTTTAATTTTGAGTGCCAAACTATAACACCTCCCCCCACATTTACCCACTTTTACAAGCTCGTGAGGGTGAATATAAGATGATTTTCACTCTCATATGACCCAACCTCCAAGATCTAGTGATGAAAGTGTGGCCAACACACCAAAAACTTACACACATCCCTTAGGGGCTATAGACCACTTAGGAGCCTATAAACCACCCCAAATGTCCATTCCCTAAACTAGACCTCTTTCCATATGGGAAAATCATCAACAACATGCACAATACTGCTTCAATATGGTTATGAGGTCCCAATTGCACACATAGGTGTGCTTCCATTCAGTTATGACCTAAAAAATCCATTTCAAAGCTAGCGGTTATGATATCTAAGCCACATTTTTAGGCTAGCCTACAGAACATTACCTAGAACTGCCTGTAACATTCTAGAAGGATAAATAACATGATAATGAGGCTAACCATACAAAATTGAAGTGATAACTTCACCTATACATGGCTAATACATGATAGAAATTTCATCAAACACATAGTAAACAAGAAAACTATAGGTCATGAACATATTTGATCATAGACATCTGAACTTCATCTCAAAATCACCAAGAAGGTCCTATGCCCTATATATCAAGCTACAATAACACTTCTTATCCCATGCCATCATCAACCATTCAATAACTTATGAAAACATGACAAAAGACATAGATAGCATACATATCATATAAACAACATATAACCAACATATAAGCAGGATAAAAACCATGGAAAATCAACCATCATATCAACATGATAACCAGCACAAGTGCTCATAGATCAAAATAGGAAAATAACTCTTATTAACATATGAAAATTCAAACCAAGTCAAGGATCCACATACCACCCAATCATAGATTGGGTTGAACCAAATCCCTCTTTCAAGGAATCATCCCAATGCCATATTCCAAGCATGAATGTGAGATATCATGCGACAAACCAAGATAAAACCAACAAGGGCTTCTAGAGGCCAAACAACCTCAACCTTAAACCATATTGATCTCACCTATATGTTCCAGAAATCTCTAAAATCAACTAGATCGGTCTCTAGCCAAGTTTTCTATGGCTCTAAGAACTAGTAACTCAACCCACAACTAAATATGGGATCTATAGAATTTTTTCCACCCACAACTTCAAGGGCTAATAACCCGAACTACAAGGCTCTAAAATATTTTCCCCAACCTGCAAGTTAAGCAAGTTGTTCTAGGGCTTCCAGAGTGTTTCTTCCAACCCAGACCCATAGGGAACTTGAGAACCAATTAGAGAAACAAGCGGAAAACCCACAACGCCATAGATATCGAGGAATGGTGAGGGAAGTATGAAACCACTGTAAGTATAGGAAAATATACATGCCAATGATAACAGATAACCAAGGAAGCACATGCATATTCGATGCATCTAGAAATCAACAAGGAAATCACACAAGCAACCTGTTACTTGCAAAATATCACTCTTGTAGTTTTTGATCCAACTACCTCCCTATGATTCCTTTCTTTCCTTTTCCTTATTTCCCTAATCCAAGTGAATACTAAAGTTCTCCAAGCATTTTCTCTCCATGCCAATGATAACAGATAACCAAGGAACCACATGCATATTCAATGCATCTAGAAATCAACAAGGAAATCACACAAGCAACCTGTTACTTGCAAAATATCCCTCTTGTAGTTTTTTATCCAACTGCCTCCCTATGATTCCTTTCTTTCCTTTGCCTTCTTTCCCTAATCCAACTGAATACTAAAGTTCTCCAAGCATTTTCCAAGAATTATCTAAGACTGCCATAGTATTAGAGAATGAGAGTGTCAAAGGAGAGAATCGAAACTGAATTGACAAAAGCTATGAATTATTTATCTGATGCATGTGGCCTATATTTTCTTCATTTTCCTTCATTTTTCCTCTAATTTCCCTTTCACGAAAATTTTTCTCTCTTCACCTTTCTCTTCTCTTTTTTTCCTTTATCTTCATAATCAAATTTCAATTATTGCATCTTTTCCTTTTCGAATTCCTTTGCCAATTTTCATAGCCAATTAATTAATCCAATTGTGATTCCAACTATAGTGTTTTTCCCAACATTCAGCTTCGATAGGTGTCCTATGACCTTGGTATTATTTTATTTACATATAAAATAAACCAAGAGTTGTTACAAACTCGTCCCCCTTGGGGCTGTTAGAAAAACTTAAGAGAGGGGAATTCTTCCTCCTCAACACATAGATTTGCATAAATGTCTTAATCGAGACAATACAGTGATGAAGATTAAAACATATGAGAATTCCTCTTAATAAAAGCAGCAGATATTAAAATCAATGACTTACACAACTATATAATGGATCAAAAAATTTCGAACAAATTTAATCACGGTGAAACAAAGTAAAACAAAGTTATTGCAGTAAAACTCATACCTAAAATTTTCATAACCAAATCGCAACAAACCAAACATTATACTGAAATTCCAAAATGCAAGAAGTAATTCATATGGAGGTTGCAGCTCCTTCACTAGTAAAATAGGAGTTCTTACTGATATTTACATTCACCAAGAGTTGTGGAGTAACACAGAGTAAAGCCTATAACAAACAGTTTTACATGTCCTTAAAATTTTTCTCCATGAATTTCTCCACTTGTCTCTCAGACTTACATCCACCACAATGCATAATATTATCTGCATACATGTATATTCAAAACATATATTTCTAACAGATTAATACATGAAAAAAATGAAATTAATACACAGGATGAGATAACATCATTTTTTGAAGTTTGCGGATAGTAAATAATAGTTGGGGAGTAAAAGTTTTCCCATACATGTATACCTTCCATTCATAAATTTTCCATTTGAATTTTATTATTTAATATTTTACGAAATAGGTAATTTTCTTCCTGTTCAGAACTTCATTTAATCCATGTCTTTTCCTGCAAACTCAATCCACAACCTGCAAAACATTTACTTGAGGTATCATTGTTGTCAGGTCATTTAAAGAGGTGGTTAAGATTAATTTTCCAGCACTCCCCCTTTAATGAAACTGCCGCCATTGACCATTCCGAAAAAATATCTGAGATAAACAAAATTTCCACGTGCCAATGGCTTCGTCAAGATGTCTACAAATTTTTCTCCTGATTAAGAGTGATGCAACAAAATCCCACCATTGTTGACTAATTCTCTTATGAAATGATATTTAGCATCAATGTGATTTTTCATCTTGTGAAAAACGTAATTATTTGATAATGAAATTGTAGAACTGTTGTTGTAGAAAATAATTTTTATTCCCTCTTGTTCATGGCATAAATCCCTCAATATTCTTCTCATCCAAGCTACTTGAAAAGTTTCTTCTGTTGCGACGACATATTCAGCTTCTCCTATTGACAATGATGCTATCGTTTGCTTCTTTGAAGCTCGTCAAATGGCTCCCGAACCCAAATGAAAAACATATCCTGGTGTGCTCTTTCTTTCATCAACACTTCCTGCCTAGTCACTATCATTATAACCAACCAGCCAAAAATCATATATTGCGATGTACAAAATGCCATACCCCTTTGTCCCATTGACATACTTTAAAATCCTTTTCACCGCTTTCCAATGTCTCTTTGGGTGCCTCCATGAACCTTGACACCAAAATCATTGCATACATTATATCAAGACTTGTTGCAGTAAAATACATAAGCTTCCCACCATACTTTTGTATAATGTCGCATTGACATCACTGCTGCAATATTATTTTCTTAACTTCAAACCCATGATAGTTGCATCTGGTGTGGGCTTGTTTTCTGCATATTAAACCTCTCTAAATTTCTGCAACATACATTTCATGAGAGATAAAAATTCCATTTTTTGTTTGCTTCACTCCTATGCCCAAAAAATACCTTAACAACCCCAAGTCAATCATTTCAAACTCACTTTTGATGACTTCTTTGAAATCAGTGGTGAATAAATAATCACTCATTGTAAAAATCAAATCACCTACATACAAAAAAAAATAAGAATCTTATTGTCACTCTCTTTTACGTAGAGAAGTAGGCTCACCGTCACATTTTTCGAACCCATTGGCCATCATGTAAGCATATATCATGTTATACTATGCACGCAGTGCTTGTTTCAGCCCGTAGAGAGCTTTCATCAACCTATACAGTTGATATTCTTGGGGTTCTACCTCATAAGCAAGAGGTTGTGCAACATATACATCCTCTTTCAACACTCCAATCAAGAACATTATTTTTACATCCATTTGATATGCTTTCCATTTTTGTTGCGCGGTAATTGACAACACTGAATGCGTTGTCTCCATCCTCGTGACTGGTGCAAATGTCTCAGCATAATCTCTTCCATCATGTTGCTTGTATCCTTTGACACCTATCCTTGCTTTATTCCTTTCAATATTTCCTTCAATGTTTCTCTTGGTCTTATAGACCCACTTCACTCCAATGAATTTTTTCCTTGCGCAAGGTTCACTAACTCTCATGTGTCATTCTTTTCTATTGCTTATATTTCTCCATTTATAGCCGCAACCCATTTTTCTTCTTTGGCTACATCCTTAAAGTAGATTGGGTAATCTACATGACAAAAAAATGTGAACAAAGAATTCGGACTAGCACTACTATCAATTTCATTTTTCTCATAAATTTCACTTAAATTTCTGAATTTTTGTCCTCTTATTCTTGCGGAATATGGGCTTGTCATGTCACTTGGTGTTGTGCTTGAAATAGACATGGTTACAGATCTTTGTGGTATGCTTGTAGAAGCACTTTCTTAGATGTGCAACATTTTCCTATTATTTGTTGACAGTGTCACATGTTGACTACTTTGTTGAGCTTGTGTAGGTGTAGGAGGAATCACCGGTGAGGAATTAATTTTTGAGGTTAATTCCTCTATCTTCATGTCGTGTACATATTTTCACATTGACTGTCTTCTATAAAATTCCATCCCATGCTTCCTCCTCTATGAAATTCACATCTCTTTTGATTATGACTTTCTTTGTTGATGGATTTTAGAGCTTGTATGCCTTAGATCATAATTGTATCCAAAAAATATACACTTCTCCCCCTTGTTGTCCAAATTCTTCCTCAACTCATCTGGGACATGTGCATATGCCACACATCCAAACACTCTCATGTGAGTGACACTATCCTTTCGTCCACTCCATGCCTCTTCACGAACTATATTCATTACACTTTTGGTTGGACACCTATTAATGATATATTCTACACAAGTGATAGGTCCAACCCAATAATCATTTTCCAAATTATTTTCCTTAAACATACTCCTTTCCATTTCCATTATGGTCTTATTCTTCCTTTCCACAACACCATTTTGTTGAGGTGCATATATTGTTGTAAATTTCTTTTAAGTTCCATGCTCCTTTAAAAAACGTAGGAAGTCATTTGAGATCTATTCGCCACCTCTGTCAATTCTCAACACTTTGATGTAGTGTCAACTTTTCTTCTCAACAATAGTTTTTTTATTGGCGGAAGCGCTCATACACTTCACTTTTATCTTTTTGGAAGTAGACCCATGTCTTCCTTGTACAATCATCTATGAAATTCAAAATATAATAACTTCCCCCAATTTCTGGTGTCTACATTGGTCCACATAAATCTAAATGGACAATCTTCAAAGGTGCCCTTACCCTTATTAACTTTCCTGCTAGAAATGATTCTCTATGTTTTTTGCCCAAGATACATCCTTCACATAGGCTGCCCAATTTTTCTATGAGTGGCAACCCCTTCACCATGCCTTTCTTATGCAACAAATTCAAACCTCCAAAATTGAGATGGCCAAATCTCAAATACCATAACCAATTTTCATCTTTGATCTCTGCTTGAAAATTTACTTGTGTGACAACCACGAATTTTCTTTCATCGTCTTGTCAATTAATTGATAGTTGTGCTTGAGCACCCTCTTCCTTCAAGTATGTTTTTATATTTAGAGGGAACATCCTATTGTTGGTCATCTTAACTTTAGCAATCAGTTGTCTGCTTGGAGACTTATACAAAATTGTGGACACACAATTTTTCAAAAATACATTGTCTCCCTTTTGCATTAGTTGTCCAATGTGTATGAGGTTCTATTTCAAACCATGGAAAAAATAAACATCTAAAATGTACTTCTTCTCCCCCTTCTTTGTTAGAATGACGACTCTTCATTTTGCCATGGCAGAGAATTTTTTATCAGTCCCTAATTTCACTTCTGATTTCACACTTTCAACTAGATTGAAAAACATTTCTAAGTTCTCAAACACGTGGTTGCTACACCCTAAATCTAGAAACCATACATATCCTCTTTTTTCTTGTGCTACATTACAAGCTAAAACCATGTTATCATTTTTATCATTTTCCTTTATGTCATTTTCACTTGGTTTTCTACTTATATTATATTGATTCTTTCTACATTAATTTACACAATGACCATACTTATTACAGTAATGACATTGAACTTGAGAATTATCATACCTCTGACCTTGTGCTTGATTCTAGCTTGGGCCATGACTTGGATTTTGATTGCTACCCCTTCCACTTGAGCTTGAAGGGCTGCTCATTCCACCTTTGTGTGGGCTTCTACCTGTTCCTCTATAATTTGATCTACCTAGACCTCTACTTTGACTAAATGAAACTTGTTGATCCGGATCTTGGGGGGAGTCCCCCAAGATCTAAAAAAATTAAATGGATCTAACAAGATCTGCAAAATTACAATGCCAAAAAAAAAGAGAGAATAACACACAGTAAATAAAAGCACAAATAAAATTTTTATTAAAATAGAGAATAAATGTAGAAGCTACATTGTGGTGGACAATATGTCCTTTTACAAAATGTGACTTGTTACTTATATACTTTTTTTGTTACAATACCGTAGGTAAATTCCATGGGTGAGTAAATACCATGGATCGATCTCACTTACAATACCATGGGTAAATACCATGGGTGGATGCCACTTGCAACACCATGGGTGGATGAATAGCATGGTTTGATTCCATTTACAATACCATGGGTTAATTCATGGGTGGATGGATAACATGGGTGGATGAATACCATGGGTGGATGCCATTTTCCATTCAGATCATTCCTCCCCCCTTAAAAAGCAATGGTCCCCATTGCGTTAAGTCCCCCCCTGAGAAGCCTTTGTTGAATATGAAGAGCCACTGTAGAGAAGTGTTTTGTGTGGTTAATCCATAACTGTGATGAACAAATATCCAAGGATAGAGATACCCTATAATGCTTGTGACCAACTATGATATTCACAGTGTGCATCCTAGTAAATGGACTTCGATGAAGTGTGGGTTTGTGGATGACCCAAAACCATGACAAACAAAGATCTGAGGATAGAGATACCCTGTAATTCTTGTGACCAGCTATGTTACTAACAGTGTGCGGCCTAGCAAATGGACTTCAATGAGAAGGATTTTTTGTGGTTGACCCATAACCATGATGCTTATTGTTGATGAAGTAGCAGATTCCTACATATCTTGGGGTGGGAGGGAACGTCTCCAAATAACCCAAGCCGAACACTATTGTGCTGAAACTGATGAATGTGAAGTAGGTGCCTGCTAAATTGGGGTGGGAGGGCATGTCTCCAAAGGGAACCCGCTCTGAATGCTGCTCCAGATTTAAAATGGGCATAACTCGGTCAATATAACTCAAAATATTTATTATAACCTATTTTTAGAAATATAATTATCATTTTCCATCTTATCATGTGTTTGAAATTGCTATCGGGAGATCTAGACTCTCAAATTCACCCTGGAACTGTCCCGTCATCACAAAATTTCTGAAAAAAAAAAATAGCTAATTTTAAATCAGTGATAACTCCCTTGTCCGGACTCCAATTCGACCGATTTTTTTATATTTTAAATCGGGTGATTTTTCAAGGGGAGCTTAGATATATAACCATTTATCTGAAATTTCACACTGAAAACTATAAAAAATGACAGGAAATCCGTCGTCCATGAATTCTCGTCAAAAACAATTCTACAACATTGTTCATTTTGAATCAGCGATATCTCCCTCTTCCGAACTTCTATTTGACCATTTTTTTTTTTTAATTTAGGTATTTTTTCATAGTGAATCTAGATATGGTATTTTTTTTGTAAATGTTTCACCAAATTTTTCATATATGATCTAAAAACTCGTCGCCCAAAAAATTCATGGAGTCTACTGAAGATTGCTGCAAAACATTGAAACTGAAATATTCTTCAAACCCTCATTCTCATGGATTCCTAACCTAAATCTGATACCAATTATCCAGATATTGGAGGGAGTCCCCCAAGATCTAAAAAAGTTAAATGGATTTGACAAGATCTGTAAAATTACAATGCCAAAAAAAAGAGAGAATAACACAGTAAAAAAAATCACAAAGAAAATTTTTATTAAGACAAAGAATAACTATAAAAGCTACATTGTGTTGGAAAATCTATCATTTTACAAAATGTGACTTGTTACTTATATCCTTTTTTTGTTACAATACCACAGGTAAATTCCATGGGTTAGTAAATTCCATGGGTGGATCTCACTTAAAATACCATGGGTGAATGAATACCATGGGTGGATTCCACTTACAATATCATGGGTGGATGAATACCATGGGTCGATGACATTTACAATACCATGGGTGAATTCCATGGGTGGATGGATAACATGGGTGGATGAATACCATGGGTGGATGTCATTTTCTAGTCGGATCAATTGTGTCTTGAAAGCATGCTCCAATGAGAATTTATCAAATTATTCACTTAATTCATAATTCTAAGGGTATATTATGATTATAATTTGATATAAATTCTATCTTAGTTTTGAGCTTTATGATAAAACTATTAATTCATAACTCTTGTGGGTAAGTTATGAATATTTTATCCTAATTAATTACATAAATATAACAAAAATTCCTGTGGGATAAAATTTATTATATTTAATATAATTAATTACAATTAATGTCTAAATATTCTTTATGTGATCCTAATCAATCATAATATATAATTTTATTTAATTAGAGATGTTGTGGCTATTCTCTAATCAATTAAAAATTATATGGATCACTAGACATTATTTCTTATAAAAATTAACAAGATATAAGAATAATGATAATTTGCATAAATAAATCTATAATATTCATGCATATCGAGCAAAAATTAGACATATTTCCAAATAAATGTTTTAATTCAGAAAATTATAAAAATAAAACATTTAGCCAAACTTAGACACATTTCCAAATAAATGCTTTAATTCTGAAAATTCTAAAAATAAAACATCTAACCAAACATGTCTATAAATCACCAAGGCAGAGATGTAACTTTGCTTTGATACCAAATGTAAGCAATTAAAGAATAATTCTTAAATGTAGAATATAAAACTTTAATGCCCACTAAAAACATATCTGCAGCCATTGATGAATTATTTAGTTTTGAAGGGATGAAATCTGCGCAAGAATGACTGCTCCAAATAGTACTCCAAGAAATGGTTTATTGCAAATTATTTTAGGGAAACGAGATAGACCTCCACAATATAGAAAATCTATTTGGAATTTTCACTACGCCTTAGAATACTAAGCCAATGGTAATACGAATATAAATATCTATGATAATAGTATTTCTATTATAATTTCGACTCCTATTTTGACTGCGCAGGTGAATCTTTCTTTCGAGTTCTAAATAAAAAAGTAAGCATAAATTTTGTTGCCCTTCAGCAACACAAATATCTCAACGGATGGCTGTAAACAGATTATTGTGTGTATTGGTGATAGAAGGAGAACAGAGAAAAATCTATCAGCGCTAACGATCAGCTCAACAGGCCAGCCATTAGCTCAACTCGGTACAGCAATAAGCAAAATTCATGAGCAAACATCCACGAGATTGGAAAATTATTACTCTTAACCCCGCGCCTTTTCTAAAATCTAAAGGCACTTCCAAGCTCTGCTTACTCTAGCTTGATGGTGTAAATCTGAATGGGATTGAGTTAGTGAGCTTGGGGACCAAACAAAAATATTTATAGCCAAGCTTCCATCAAGCTTCTGTTGGCTATGTGTCAAGTGTTCCACAAATCATGGTAGAGAAGTGCACTAGGAGTAATGGACCACTTCAAAAGCTCCCAACAAGAAATTAATTTACTACAATTGATTTTCGTAATTTAAAGAAATTACGGCAATTGGTTTCCATAAATTAAGGAAATCACTGCATTTGGTTTCCAGAAATAATTACTGCAGTTATTTCCAGAAATAACTACTGCAGTTATTTCCAGAAATATATGGGAGAGGGAGCGTAACAGGGTAACTAACTTTGTTTTTTCCATGTGGACATGTACAAGTAGATTTATTTATGTGAATTGCCACAATAAAGATAAAAAATATATAGAAATATTCATTTTATGAATATATATATATATATATATTAGAACTAAACTCACAAATATTATTTTATAATATTTATTTGTTTGTCATGTAAATATGTTTACATGTAAAACTAAAAGTCATTTATGTAAGTTTGGCCCATAAATACAACAAATTCAAAGTAGTTGTTTTCCAAATATTATATTTCAATTATTTACTTTTTATATCATTCTCATGAGAAAATAAATACAGAAAATAATAATACAGAATTATTTATTTTATGAATAAGCCAATTGAGATAAATATTTTATATATTATTTTCATTTGAAAATCAAATAAGGGTGAATCCATGGAGGTAGGTTAGTCATCTTTAGAAGAACTTGTGTTCCAAAGGTTGGAATGTAGCTTTATGAGGGTATTTTTTAAGCCCTCCATCAAGCTTTTAAAAGGTCCATCTAGGGCTAAATAAAACCCTCAATTAAATTACATAGCTCTATCATGCCTAGAGCTTGATGGAGACACATAGCTTGATAGAGCTATAATATGTACATATGCCATTTAATTTTTCTTTAACATAATGATAGTGTTTTATGGGCTCGCGACATTGAGAAGTCAATAGTGTTGCACATGGTATAGTATGGCTTGCATTTTTGTATTATACTTAGTATATTTTTTATTATTTCATTACATATATGTATATATGTATTTTTAGAATTTTTTATTGTTATTAATTTTATATATTTTATAGTGTTGATAATACATTTGTATCTTATTTATTGTAATTATATACTAGCAATTGCACCACATGTTGCAAAAGAAACGTTTTAAGGAAATAGCATAGGAAAGAGTACTAGAGAAGGAGCCATCGCGAAGGAATGAAATGAAATTTTTTCTTCCATGGAAGCAGGTCATGGAGGTTTCAAAGATATTTATGATATGAGTTATAAACTAGAAAAATTTGTTATAGATATTGAAATAGGAAATTGTGGGTGAAAGCATATATGTAAACCAACATAATTTGTTCACATATATAAAAAAAATGTTATAGATATTGAAATAGGAAATTGGGGGTGAAAATCCTTTGGTGATTAATAATCCTCTGAAACAAGCATGTAACTGAAATAAGATATTTTGAATACATTCAAGCATAATATATATAGCATAGATGTAAATAAAGACAATTTTTATTAACAAAAATAGAGTTTACTCGAAGTTTATCTTATAGCATTAGATATATTTTGTGAGCTAATGTGATGTTTTGTTTGTCACAATGATTCAAAAAACAGTTATTATACCACAACATTGACTTTCTCATTGTATGTTTTGTTTCTGAACCCTTTAAAAAAAAAACATGAACATTTGATTTTACATTGTGATCTCCCTAGCATGGGTGGGTGTTTTAAAAATTGGAGAGTAAATTGAGCAGTTATTGTTAGAAATTGTTGTATAATATGGGAAATTTGGATGGTTTATAGAAAATATGGATGTCATAAAAGATCTATATTTTTAATTTTGTAGTGTCTCTGGCCACCATGCATCTAATAGGATCCATTTCAACTGAGATCGTCCATAGATCACTGTGTGAATGATAACTTGTGATATCCCTAGCCATTTTTTTTTATTGTGGATCAGATCACAAACTAATAACTTTTGAAATCCCTAGTCATTTTATTTGATTGTGGATCGTGTTATAAAATATAATACACTTTCTCTTGAGAAGACTCTACATCATATATTGGATGGAGGTAAAGGTTATGATAAAATGTGTACAAAAAACCCCTTAGGGTTGTGTCAAATTACTCTATTGTTAATCATATAGCGTCAATTTTGTAAAACTATAATCTAAAGTAAGGAATGAATGGGTTTTTTTTATTTTGTAAGGGTTTTTTCTTGTATAAGTTTTGTTTGGAATTGAAAAATAAAAAAAGCATAAAAGCTAAAATTATGTCGTGAAAAACTTTGTTTAAAATTTTAGAATAAAAAGTTGAGTAAGTTTGGCATCATATAATATGAATTTTGTTTATGATTATAAAGTAAAAACCATGTAATATTTTGTAGATACAATTAGGTAATTAAAGATATGTATATAGGTTTTTTTTAATGGAAGAAATTTGATATTGATTAACAAAAACAAATATGAAAGAATATGTATGTAGTTACAAAGTATTACAATTAAGTAATTAAAGGTAAATTTAGTGTTATTTAAGAAATGAGAATTATGGACATTCATCATTATTGCTCAAGATAAATCATGTCCTTTGAAATAATATGGAAATTTAAGAAAATATCACATATTTTAAAAAATTTCATTATTATATATATATGAAATACTACCCATGACTATTTAAACATTTATAACATAAATAATATATATAAAAAAAATCCATGTATTTTTGGAATAATAAAATAGTTGTAACAAAAATAATATAGAAGAAGAAAAACAATGTATATTTGGATGTATGAAAATTTAGATACATTTTATTAAGTAAAATTTTAAAATAATAATGGTTATAAACAATCAAAAATTATTTTATTAAATAGCTTGTTTAGATCTATATTATTTATGAGATGGGTCAATTCTCTTTTCACTCTAAAAGAGGTTTCCATATCAAGACATTTGATCCCTCTTGGCTCTTGGTAGATTAGAGTTAAGACTGATCTAGGCCATCTTAATTACCATGGGGTGTTTTTATAGTTTATTATTATTTTATTTTATTATTTTTATTTTTTATTGTATTTTGACCAGTTAAAATTTTCATTACATTATGTCAATATTTTTATTTAATTTAGTTTTATTTTTATTTTTGTGTAATTAAATATATAAATAGTTATTTCCCTTTTTTATATTGTTTTTTTATCGATGTAATATAAATTAATTGGTTTGTGTGGAGTTTAATTTTATGATATATATTTAATCGAAAATAAAAATTTAATGTTTATGTATTTTATATATTATTTTTGTCATTCATTACATATAAATGAAATAATGTATGTCACACTTAGTTTAATTAAATTATTGATTTAAATTTTATTTAAAATTTTCACATTAAAATATAATATATTTTAAATAACAACATTTTATTTTTTTAAAAATAAAATTAAAACTCACAAAAACCTAAATTTAATCTAATTTATTAAAAGAAAAAAAATAACTTAAAATTCACCCAAACCTAAATTCAATCTAACTTATTAAAAAGAAAAAAAAACTAGCATTATAAAAAACATATATAAAAATATTTACTTATCTAACTTATTAAAAAGAAAAAAAACTAAAATTATAAAAAACATATATCAAACTATTTACTTGTGGATCTAATGGCCTAAAACATTTCAATTGTCTAACATTTGATCCAATGTCTCATACATGGACATAGTGGCAGCGAGGGGAGTTGTTTTCAAAGAGGAATGCCTTACGGCGTAAATATGTATTATATATAGCAAGTGAGGGGTTTTGAGAGAGAAATTGGGAGGAGAGAGAGACATAGGTAGGAAGAGAGAGAGGGACTGAGAGGATTATACAAACAAAGTGAGGTAGAGGGCGTGATAGGGAGGGAGGAATGGAGGGAATGATTGTGATCGAAATAGACAGGGATGGATGGAGAGAGAAAGGGGGAAGGGAGAGTGACGGAGAGATGGAGATAGTGTGAGGAAACTAAAAGGGGAATGGGTGGAGATAGGGGGGGAAGGGCATGGGCATGAGAATATATACATGTGTAGAGAGAGAGAGAGAGTGATATATATATATATATATATATATATATATATATATAGTTGGGAAGATAAAAGGATCTCTCCAAGAAGAGTACAGCATAATACTGGCACACATCCCAATCAAAGGTGAAATACATATTGATCATATGCATTCTCATTGAATAAGGAATACCTTTAGGTATCACATGAGTTTCAGTATAGAGGGCTAGGTCAAGTTATGTGGTAATATTTATTCTAAATAAAAGAACTAACTATTTAGAGTGATATCTTAGTTAACTAGGCTCTAACATCTAGGTTTGTTTTCACCGAAGTTAATTCAACGGAAGACACCTAGATCGATTAGAGGTGACACATACATTTATGATGCGGAATGGTTTAGGTACTCTGAAACATGTTCATGTTGTATTAAAATTAAAATTTCCCTCATTTATATGTATTGTAAAAAAACTATCCTTTAAAACCATTTCTGTGATTTAAATAAATACAAAACATGTGCATGATTTAAAAAAATACAAAACATGTGCATGATTTAAAGAATTATAAAACACACTCACAATTTCTGGAACAAGAAATATACCCTCTAACACTAAGTCCTCATAATGAAATGACCCTTGGGTCACCTTCCCCCAATCCCCTCCACTTCTAGATTCCTCTATCACGCACCTAGTTTCCTCATGAAATGGGGCACATAATTTTCGATCTTTGATACCATGCTATTACATTTACTGGTCTCATTTTTGTCTTGTGTAGAGGATGGAAGAACCATATAAATTTTCTCAAGCGTCACGTATATTTCTTCCATCTTCATACACCACATCACCTTCCTTCAATTTTACCAGGTTGTCATTCTACACTTTCGTGACCCCTCAATAAGCCATAATTCCTACCTTCACCAAAATATATTATGGGCTAGTACATTCCCCAACCACCATATCACTATAATGTTAGTGTGAGATATTAAAATTCAATTAATATGGCCTTGATAGAGCCATAATGCCTCCCCACAATACCAATTTTATCCTCAACGTCTATTCCTTTTATTAGCCAAAATTTTTAGCCTATAGCGTGAAATCATGACTCGATGACTAGTACCTTAACCTATTGGTTTCCACCGTCAGCCATTATCCTTGAGCCTCCTAAGAGTTGGGGGAAATATATTCCTTAATGACCCTCCCTAATGGGCCCTTTATTGGCTTATTAAATCAACCATATCCTTTCCCTCCATATGGTTCTTATTGGGATAACATCACCTTAATTTCATGCCCATCAAAATCATCCATTGGTTTCTATGGTTGGCTTCAAAAACACCAACGAGAAAATATTCCTCGAGGGGGATATGACTATAGTCACTTCCACATGATTTAATTTTTTAGTTGTATGAAATCATGTTGATGACACTAGCTATTGACTCGTTTAATTGGCCTTTCCTCCTGGTTGATGTCACCATCTCATCAGGTCCAACTATCGGCACTTGTTAATGAAGGGAGGAAAAATATTCCTTGAAGGGAAGTTTTTATGAAACTTCTTTGATTCCTTTCTCTACTTTAACCCCCTAACAAAAATCAATTTTAAATACTACATTGGGTCTAAAATCATGGCCTCCTAGCACTTAAATGATTTTTTTACTCCTTGGCAAACTCCCTTTCCACATGGTCAATATATTCTTTTCCATATGACACTACTATGTCATTGCATGACCCCTATTTTGGGTCCATGTGTTGTTTTGTACTTCTTCCATGCATCCTCTACTAACATCATTAATGAACACCATCCTTCCCATCAATATGGTATCATGCTTATCCATCACCATTTATCATTTTTGTTCTCCATAAGCTAGGATAATGATTCTCTGAATGCACTACTCAATGGGTAAAATACACAATTTTGGAGGTAAACATCAAAATCCTAAATAAAACCTTTTTTCATTCATCATTGGGTTCAAGACCCAAATTGTTTCACACTTGGTTGATTGATTTCCCATTTTTTCAATGCAACTCGTGTGCCACACAACTACCCTCTACTCCACCATGTTGAAATCAATGTCACATCCTCGTACTAACACTAGGCCCACATATAAACCATATAGCATTGCCATGCATCTCCATTCCTTGAAATTTCTCAATTCATTATCTCTAAAACTAACTAATCCCATCAAGAAATATCACTAAAATAACAAATACCAAATACCAATTATCACCCAAATATCACATTGGAGGAACGGTAAGATAATACTTACACTTTCTCCACATCCTTAAGAATATTATCCTTAAATAAGGGTCAATTTACCTTTCCACGTGATCCATCTCATTGGCCATAATATTATGTAGGGAAAGTTGATTGATCCTTCTCTACATGAATCATGACCAAAGTTGCATATTTGAGGAAGGGTCGATTGACCATTCCTCTTCATTTGCATCATTGAGATTACTATCCTAGAAGATGTATTTCACTACTTTTTATGTGATCCACCTCCACAATAATACTTTCCTGGAGAAAGGTTTGGTAAACCCTTCCTTGAAATAGATCAACAAATAAAAACCATTTTGGAGGAGGGATCAACCAACCCTTATACCTTTTCTATCTTCTTGAGAATGTTATATTGGATGATGGGTTAGTCAACTCTTCCATTTTATCCACCTCATTGATCGTACTATCTTAGGTGAAGGATCAGTTTACCCTTTATTTACATCAATCATGAGTAAAATCCAATATTTGAGCAATGTTTGGATAACCTTTCCTTTTCACCTACGTCCTTGAGATTAATATCCTATATGAGAGAAGTATCAATGCCAACCTACAATATTTCTCTAATATTATAATATTTGGGGTCATTAACATGGAGGAAGTATATATACCAACACTTCCAAGTCAAGGTCATTAGTTTTCACAAGTTCCACTTTCTTTTCCTCCTTGAGAGTATTTTCCTAGAGTAACGGTCCACCAACCCTCCCTTCGAATATTTCTGAAGGACTATAATATTTTATGTCATTATCACGGTGGAAGGGTTGGTTGACCCTTATAAGTGATCCATATCCTTAGTCATACTATCAATACCCTCATCAAGATATTTTGGCAAAACCATTCTTCAATCATCATTAGATTTAAAATTTTAATGTAATTCAAAACTATAATATCCACAATGAGATGCCAAGGGAAAATTTATATAGACAAACTACCCATAAATCTTGGGGACTCCCTTGATAATGATAGAATTCAGCTCCCCTAATGCCTTGATTCCACTAGAAATAATTATTACGACATAAATATTGTGAATTTACACTATTGTAATTATCATTCAAGACTATTAGGGCATGAAATAAATCCATATTGCATATTAAAACATAGGAAATATAGAGTTTTATAGTGGCCATGATAGTTTTTTAAATTATTCCATATCTCAAGATATCTTTCTTGGAGTTTGCATCCTTTTACTTCATCCAATTACGCACACAATACAATAATTTGAAGTTTCAAAATATTTTTTTATATATGGTTTATACAATCCTTTGAAATAATACATTTTTTCAAAGGAATCCATCTTTTCCACCACTAGTTTTATAGAATCCTTTTCCTTTATAGTTCAAATATGTAAAAAAGAATTGTTAGTGTTTTAATTAGTGAGGAAAATGATATAAATACAACTAAAGTCCTGAATATTATGGGTTATGCTAATTCAATCTCTTATATAGTGGAAGTATAAGTGAATTACACATATCCTAAATTCCCATACATGTAGGTTTTCAGTTTAGTGGAAATGAGCATTTATTTTTCAATTCCAATGAGTGTTGTGTGGATTAAAATATGCCCCTTTGAATAAGCATTGGAATATGAAAATTCATCTTATCCATAATGTATTAAAATGAATAACATTATACCAATTTCTAAATGTCAATGTCAAAAAAAAAATGACATAAAAAATGGATTAAAAATTATGGTGGCCATATAAAACAAAAGGAAATGGCACTTCCACTGTGTGGAAATTCATAATTTTTTTAGGCATCCCATATTGTGTAATACTCACAAGTGAGCCTTATTATGATAAGGTATAAAATAATTTACAACTTGAGCATATTATGAAATAAACATTTTTCAAAATAAAAATGTGATTTTATTTTTATGTTTTGGTATTGTTTGAGACAAATAATTATCCCATATAATTTTCAAAATTAGTAAATTAGTAAGAAAATATAAAAAATAAAAATTAGTAATTGGTTTTTACCTTTTGGTATTGTTTGATGCACCTAATTATCCCATATAATTTTCAAAATTAAGAAGTTAATAAATGAATATAAAGATTAACAATTAGTCATTGGAGATAAATTTAGTAATGAAGGTGAAAATTTGCAATTTAATGTAAAATCAAGAAAAATTTGGCAATTTAAGACAAACTAAGAAATTGAATATGAAGTCCCACTACTTCCCTCGATATGTAAAAATTCCAAATGTTTCCCTACCATTTTTTTTGGAAACATATATTCACACTCTTCTACCTAATCTTCATCTCCATTTTTAATTTGGATCTATGTTGTAATATCCATTGTTAAATTGGATTTGTGCTTTTGTGCTTGGCAACAGACATTGACACGGACTTACACAAGCTATGAATATAGGTCGCTACTCTTATACTTAATTACCTCACGATCCCCAAGAAATTATTCCTTACATTGACATGTAATTAATTCCTTATTTATTATCTTTTTCTCATCCCTTATGATTGAAAATTGTGCAAGAAATATATATTTTACACAAAAACGAGGCCACATTGAAGCTACCTTACTGCATCACAATTACAGGAATCATTTGTAGTATTTTTGCATTTGGCATTCCCCACTTATCAGATTTGAGGTTCTGGATTGGTCTTTCAACATTTTTAACTTGCATCTATATCATTGTTGCTATTGTATTTTCTATACATGATGGTATCTCTCTTTTCAATTTTTTTTTCAAAACACGAAAAAATCTTACTTGTAATGATTACATATCTTCTGGTTCATGATCCTTGTAAATTTTGGTATTAAAACGATTGCTTGGAGAAAAATATCAATTTTATTTGTACTTTGGATATGTAGGTCTCAATAGCCCAACGAGATACTATGAGTTTTCAAGTTCAAGTTCAAGTAAAAGAAGAATGTTTGGGACAATTGGTTCTGCAGCAAATCTTGCTTTTGGATTTAATTCAGGCATGCTTCCATAAATATAGGTATAGAAAAATCTTGGTTTAATTTCTTTCATTTGATTTTATCCTTAAAAACATATGCTTTTTCTCCCTTTGAGGTAATATCATCAAAATTACTTGGTATTCGATAATTTTTTCTTTGAATTTTTTTGGCAAGCTACAATAAAATATCCTTTTGTAAAGAACATGTAGAAATCCCTATCACTGCAATTCACAGTGAGGGTTCTGCCATTCTATGTTGTTACCTTTATAGGATAATGGACCTATGTTTCATCAACATCATCATATCTTCTCAAGAGTGACGTATATGGGCCCAAGTGGAACAAATCAAACTTTTATTTTCTTTCATTAAATTATCTCTTCTTTATATACTTGGATTCTTTTGGTTGTTGTATAGTATACTTAAAATTTTATCATATGTAGATATTGCTATTATTTCTTTGTATTATTAATTTAATGTGAAAGGTATCCATTTAATATATTTTTTCATAACTATAAATATATATAATAGATTAGAAAAACTAATATTTTTGAAATATCATGCCATCTTGAAGTTTTCACTCGAACAAAATTATTCGAGGCTTGGAATTGAAAAGACTCTGCTTAGAACTTTTATTTATTTATTTATTTTAATTTTCAAAGATTGCAATGATTCCTCTACGTGATCAATACCATGTTGACCAAAATGATCAGTAGTGATATTATGTATGTAAATTTATTATGTCTATGAACTTGGAACCATATGAATGGTTCAATGGAGATATTCTTCCATTACTTGTAATTGATACTTGCCATAATGTAGCGATCTTTGTTCCAAGATGGTAAGCACAAAAAACTACCATAGTCTTATTGTAAACAATGAATTAAATTTTTTGGATGCAACTAGGGGATACTTCAATTGTGTTAGTACATTTGATAAAAATTAAATATATTTATGGTATTGGATTTAAGCATAACAAAATGGTCAAAATTTTCTCTTCGGTACTAAAATCAAACTCTTCGCACGATCCAGACTCACAGACACGTAGCTTCTAAATTATCAAATACAACTTCTTAGTCTATCTTTAAACCTTGGAAACATATAACATTTCTAAATAAAGGAGGTTACTGTTCTTTACACCATTTCATATTTTATGGTGCTTTCCACCATATACAATTTTATTATAATAATAATAAATGTTTTTTTGCACCGTTTTTTATTTTATAGTGCTTTGCACCATATACTATTTATTATCATTATAATAATTTTGATATTTTTATGATAAATTTTTAATTTTTGTAAAATTGGTTTTGATGCTTTGCATAAAAATATCTTGATCCACGTCAGAGTCGTTTTTGGTGGTTTGCACCATACACCATGGAATGCCACATATGAATTTAACACCAAATATAACATTTTTAACTAACTCCACTTTTTCACTAGAAAACATAGCACCACTTGTGTATCCCCACATTATCACCAATTTTGCACGACTATTTGAAAAATGAAAATTTCTTATATCCTTTAAAAATAATGGTGCTAATGTGAGGCTAAATATCCCTTCTTCTTGTAGTGCCTCGTCACATGAATTTCCACATTTTAAACCTTTTCATTCCCTATGTAAACTTGATACGATTACCATTGTATTTTAAGTTTCCGGACACATATACAACCGCACAAGGTTAAAATTCAAAGTGGAAGAGGCTCTTACCAAGGCTCCTTACATGGTTATACATCCAAAGTTGAATAGGCTCGTCTAGCAGTCATACTTTATTACTCTAATTAAGCTAATAGGCATGGAACCAAAATTCAAAGTGGAAGAGTCTGCTATCAAAGTTGTTTACATGGTTATACCTCCAAAGTCAAATAGGATCATCTGGAAGTCATACTTTATTACTTTAATTATGCTGATAGGCGTGGAATTAAAATTCAAAGTGGAAGAGGCCCGTATCGAGGCCACTTACATGGTTATACCTCCAAATTTGAATAGGCTCGTTTGGCAGTCATACTTTGTTACTTTAATTAAGCCGATAGGTCTGTCTATGTTCTATAATTTATTTACCAGATTAAAGTAAGTCGATGATGGGATTTAACCATCCGTGAATATGTTGGTTACATGATGATGGGGATTTAACCTTTAGCGAATATGATGCCAATATTCTTATTAAATTTATTTTAATTAATACAATGAATAGATGGGTTAGATAAGAGGCACAAGGGCCGTTTAGGTGTTTCACTGTAAAAATTTGGTAACAGTTAACAACATATTTATCTTCTATTTCGAAAAATAAGGTGTTTTTAAGTGGTACCATTCTGATACTAGTTACATCTATGAACTAACACATGTTATTCCAAAGAATCAATGTAGATAATCAAATTATAGATAAACAAGTTATATCATGAGATTTAAATAGTTACCACCACATGTTGATCAGTGGTTGCCATTGATGCAACCCAAGCAGCACCATGAGATACCCCGATCTTGCATGGGAATTTTGACTTGAAAAATTACTCTATTCCAATTCAAGGATATTTTATATGGTTACTACTTGTCGAGATGTTTTCGTTGATATATGGCACACCATGCAATTCTTCATGGTTTGAGAGATATTCGTGCTTGAAGTTAGTAACCCTAGTTAGTGGGCTAAAACCCCATGGGGTTGTAGCATGACACTAATCATTTGTTTTGGTCATTGAATATCTAATAATTTATATTTTTTTAAACTCCTAAAATCACTCCAACGTTCAATTTTTGAAGACCCTCTCAACCTAAGCATCTATATAAATTGTGACCCTCATATCCTCCTAATGCAAGGATTTCGCTACTTAAAACAGGTCATTGTGGAATTATCACTATAAAAAAAATTTCTGCGAAGCTTCAGATGCTAGAAAAAAAAACCATTTAAGCCCAAATCCTCATAAAGTGCGTGACCAAATTTAAGATACTCGTTCACTATATTTTCGTAGATAAAATATGAGGATGTTAGGGATTTTGCAGGCTCCCGAATTTCATGTCAATCAGGAGACCTTAGTAAAATCATCATAACTTTATCTTTGAGCATTGGATTAAAATTTTGTAAGAGGTGATAGAAATAGGATAGACTGTTGTTTGTTGGATATTGCTTTTAGGACCAAAGGTTGAAAAAATGACGCATGGTACTTCGTACAAGTTCGATCTATTGAACCTGTCTATAATTAGGTCATCGTAGGAGATTGGGCATAATGATTTCTTGAAGAATCGAATATTGATCAGACCTACGAGGTTGGAAAGAGGAGTCATAGGGCTACCACAAGATGAAATTTCAGACCATGGAGATCCAAAATTACATAGATATAGCAGATTCAATATGAAGCTTATAGAAGGCAAGAAAAATAATGCATCCAAGGATCGTTGCAGTAAGGACAACACATCAACAGTCAAGGGTAAGTTCACTACAACAATTTATGTATGTTTGATTGGGTTTTTTTCATAAATGTTGAACATATTTACATTTGAATTTTCAATATTTATATGACATATGGTTTGGAGGAAAATTTAAGTATTTTGTTTATATATTGGTTTAGGTCTTGTTAATTAAAGCATGTGTAGGAAGGAGGACACAATAGGACAACTCAGACACATACTAGAAGGACAATGCAATGCCAAAGTACCATTACTTGAAGGAAGCACAACAATATCGTAACAACTGCTAGTATTCAAAGAAGTGGTGTCAAGTCAGGTATCAGGTTATGTCAAAAGTCAGTATTGTAAAAATTATCATTGTAAAATTATAAAAGACTCATTATAGTAAATGAGTCAATTTTCCTAGAGCTGGAGAAGCATTGTTGGGAGGAGTAAATGTCATTATTGGAAAATTTTATGGTTGGGTTGAAAGTAATAGTGTGATTGGGTGATTGGTCTAGTTCAAGAAAACCATTCTGAATCATCTTGTATCATGGATCATTGTCCCTAGTACGAGATTCCACATTCTTCTCTTATCTCTTATCATTATAGGATTGCAAGGAGGTGCTAGTTTGGTGCATGATGTGAACTACAGGTTAGTGTTAGGATATTCCGACACAGAGTAAATAGTTAAGTATAACTGGGTCTAGTGTAGAGTTAGGTAAAGTGACTTTCTTTACTATGTAAATTTTTAACTTATAATCCGAAAGTCACAATTTGTAGTGATCCGATGGTTCACTCTCTCCTCGGTATTAATGACAATTGATCCGTAGCTTAACACCCGATTGGTCCATGATCTCTATTTAAAGAGCATGGAGGGTCATTTGTCTGGTAACCGTTTATGTGAGAAACATATGTAATCTTTATTTTTTATATTAATAAATTTCCTGAAGTGGCCGCATTGGCTCAGGTCGTGGACTCTTTCCCTCTTCAATGGTTTTAACCATATGATATACTGGTGTACTGATTTGTAAGCTATTTTTGAGCGGTGACCTTTGGTTTTTTATCTAAGGAAATTACCCTGTAAATTCCTACATGGTATCAGAGCTATTTTGAGGGCTGCATCCATTGTTGATCCAAATCTAAAGCTGATTTGACTACATGCGAGTGCTATTTTCTAGATCTACTATTTTTGAACATTTTTGGGACTGGAGAACTACTCTGTTGTGTTCGGAGCATCTGTTATAGTGAGTAACCCATTTCATTTCATACGAAAAGGTTTCTGGTTGCCAAGTTATGTCATTTTAGATCTGGAGGTATAAAGTATCTATTTTGCAGTTATATTTATTAATATTTTTTTTATTTCGTTTCCCTATGTTTATTCTTATTTATATTTTTTTATTTCTGGTTCTATACCCTCTTCTCTGTGTATGCTCTTTGACCTGTGTTGTATGCGATCTTGGCAAATCATAATCAGGAAGACAGGATTTTTTTTGCTATGTATGCTCTTCCCCTGTGTCTTTGTGCAATCTCAGGAAATCAGAAACAGTGAAAAAATAGATAGTTGTCGGTAAAGCTAACCAAAAATATAACTTTATGTCGTAAGGCTTCCATTTTTTTTTTTTTTTGCTCGAATTTTTGTGTTTTTTGTCTAGGAAAAAGAAAAAACACCAAAGACTAAAAAAAAAAAAAAAACCCTTCCTCCTTTCAAACAATTACAAAATCTTTTTACTATCTCACTTGGTGAGAAATTAGTTTATGAGCATAGAGGTCTTGGGTTTAAGTCTCTTTCTCAAGCTTCTTTTGTAAAATGTTTTTTTTTAAGTGGTGGGATTTTTTTTAAAATGTTGAACTTCATCATCAAATTTCAACTGTTCCTGTAACTATTTGGCATCTACAACTCAATTTTTTCAAAAAGAAATAACTTCTTCATCCGGAAGCCATTTTTTGAGCCTTTTTTTTTAATCTACCTAATTTTTCGAGATCTTTCCATTGTATTAGTTAGTTTCAGCTCTTTTCAGATGCAGGTTTATTTTTTTAAATGAAAAGTGCATGCCCAGTTATGCTTAACAAGACCAATTATTTCCAATGGCTACCTCACATGGTAGATTTACTTGGAAGTAAAGGGATTTATATAATAGTCACAGGACAAGAAACTAAACCTTCTGATGATGATAAAGCCAGTAAATGGGAAAATAAACAAGATCAAGCACGAGGGCTGATAGGAATGTCCATTTATCAAGATCTTCGATTTGATATCCTTCACATTGACACAACTGATGAAACCCTTAAAAAGCTAAATACTGTTTTTGACATTCAAAATCAAATCAGGGCCCACCAGCTTGAAAATGAGTTGATTACTTTGGACCCCAATAATTTCACCTCTATTGAAGATTTTTTTTCCAGATTCAAGACCCTTAGACTTCTTTTAGAAGGTTGTAAGGTAAAAAATGAATATGGTAGCCTCATATATTCCATTCTTGCTAAGCTTGGCCCTGCATACTCTATATTTGTTTCCACCTTCCATTCAACTAGAGAAGCCATCATTTCTTGAGGAACCGCCTATAAGAACCCCTCTTTTGATTCCTTTTGCAATTCTTTGATAAGAGAACAAGAAAAAGTCTTACACCTTGCTCTTATAACTTCTGGAAACACTTCTAAGAAAGCCTTAACAGCCCAAAAAAAACCATATCAAAAGAATCCCAAGAAGCAGTATCCTAAAAAGTATGGTCCTAAGCAATTTCAGCTGCAAACTAAAAAATCAACTCACCAAACTAATAAGGCAACTAAAAACAAAGGGAAGAAAACAGATAGACATTGCAACTTTTGTAATCGTGATGGCCACGTAGAGTCCAAATGTTTAAAGAAGATGGAAGCTTTGGAAGCAGTAGTGAAGAAGCACCACATCAATTTGGAGACCTCTTCAACTTCATCTTCAAGAATGGCATTTATTCTTGTGGTTGTCAAGCATCTGGTTATGCATTAAATGTATCTTCTTCTTCTCATTCTCATGAGTGGCTCATTGATTCTGGAGCTTCTTACCACATGGCCAAAAATAAAGCGTTTGTTTCTTCTTTAAATGATTGTAACACCAAACATATTTATTTTGGTGATGATAGATCTCTTAGTGTTGTAGGATCTGGAACCATTCATCTAGATAATGGTAAGTTTAGTGATATACTATGTGTTCCCACCTTGTCATGCAACCTTCTATCTGTTTATCAAATAAATCATTCAGGTGAAGGGAAAATAGTAGAATTCTCACCTCATGATGTTGTAATCAAGGACATCAAATATCCTAGAAATATTTTAGCTACTGGAATTGTTGATGATTCCATAAGGTTGCATAAGTTTGACAAATTTTTTTCATCATGTCTTCCCTCCATTTTTGTTTCTCATAATGATAAAGTGAGCAAACTTTGGCATGAGCGATTTCGTCACTTAAACTATCGCTCTCTTCAAACTCTATGTAAATAAAATATGGTGACAGGTCTTCCTATGGTATCTTTCCAAGATGGTATTTTCTCCAGATGTGTACTCGGAAAACATCATCGGGATAGTTTTAACAAATGTGCCTCTTCACACACTTCAGCCCCTTTGCAACTTGTGCACAGTGATTTATGTGTTCCACTTCCTGTTGTTTCTTTCTCTGGTTGCAAGTACTTCTTAACTTTCATTGATGATTTTTCCAAACACACTTGGGTATACTTCTTAAAACTCAAGAGTGAATTTTTAACATGTTCTTGGCCTTTAAGGCTTTTGTTGAGAAACAATATGGACATCCAATTCTTAAGTGACTATCAGAAAAAGGAGGAGAATATGTTAATAACAAATTCATCAACTTTTTCACTCAGCATGGCATTCAATTGAAACATGCTGTTCCATATACTCCACAAAAAAAAGGTGTAGTTGAAAGGAAGAATCGCACCTTGAATGAAATGGCTAATTGTATGCTTCAATCTAAAGGAATTAGTCTCAATTTTTGGGAAGAAGCAATTAACTGTGAAAATTACATAGTAAATCGCACTCCTACTAATTTTTTAAGGAATGTAACTCCAAAAGAAGCATGGAGCTCAATCAAACTAGATGTAAGTCACTTTCGTGTTTTTGGAAGTGATGCTTGGGCCCATATTCCAGATGCAAAACATAAAGCCTTAGAGCCTAAGAGTGAAAAAATATTTTTTGTTGGATATTCTGAAGATGTCAAAGGATATATAATTCTTCAACCAAAATCCAAAAATATAATCATTAGAAGAGATGTAAAATTTGATGAAAATATATCGGCCTTCGAGCCTAGTTCGGTGGGTGTGCCACCTTTGGCCTGCGACCCTGATTCGACATATGTTCCACCTCTCTCTATTTATTATATTTTTTATAGCATTCCTTCTAGTTCAGATAATGATGGCGAGGATTAAAATCCTCCTCCACCTATTGAAGATATTCCTTCTGCTCCATAGCTTCCAAGATGGGTCCTCTCTACTCGGGATGCAACAGGGTCTCTTGTCGGTGACCCTACAAATAGATGACATACACGTTCTCAGATCGAAAGAGCCTCTTCCTTATTGGCTCAAGTTCCAAAAAATCCTGATCTAGACACCTTTGAGGAAGCTTTCGGTCATCCAAATTTGGATGAAGCTATGAATGAAGAATACCATTCCTTATTGGAAAACGATACTTGGGATCTTGTTCCTCTTCAAAAAGGAGTAAAACTTGTCAGATGCAAATGGGTTTACAAAACAAAGTTTGAACCAGATGGAAAAGTGGATAGACATAAAGCTCGTCTTGTTGCTAAAGTATTTTCTCATGTTGAAGGCATTGACTATACTGAAACATTCTCCCTTGTTGCCAAAATGAATTTTATCTGCCTTGTTCTTTTCCTTGATGCCTCCTTTAAATGGGAAGCCCATCAGATGGATGTTAAATATGCCTTCTTAGATGGATATTTTCATGAAGAAATCTACATGGGACAACATCCTGGCTTTATCTAAAATGAATCTATCCTTGTTTTTCACCTTAGGAAGTCCCTTTATGGTCTCAAACAAGCTCCTCGGGCTTGGCATGCCAAAATGGATATATTTCTGTTAGATAATGGATATTATAGGTGTCATTCTGACAACACTGTCTACACCAAGAAAGTGGGTAAGTCCTTCACCATACTTGTTCTTTATTTTGATGATCTTATCCTTACTGGTAGTGATCCCAAACATATAATCCATGTGAATTCTAGCCTCAAAAATAAGTTTGAAATGACATACTTAGGACACTTGCATTATTTCCATGGTCTTCAAGTCTTTCAATCCAAAGAAGGTATTACCCTCTCTCAGTCCAAGTATGCTTGTGATCTTCTACACCACTTTCACATGGAAGAATGTAAGCCAACCCCTTCTCCCTTTCAGTATGGAGTCAAGCTTTCAATCACTTGTACTACCCCTGAATTTGATGCTATCTTATACCGTCAACTTGTTGGTAATCTTTTGTATCTAACCCATACCCATCCTGACCTTTCCTTTGTCGTTTTTATTGTCACTCGGTTTATGAAACAACCTCATGAAAGTCACTAGAAAGCAACTAAAAGAATACTTTGATATATTCGAGGTAAAATTCAGTTCAAGATTCATTACAATGTAGGAGCATCTCCATTGTTGATTCGTTTCACAGATTCTGATTGGGCTGGCGACCCTGATGATCAAAATTTTACTGCAGGATATGTATTCACACTTGGTTCAGGACCTATTACATGGTATTGTAAGAAAAAAAGTGCCATCTCTCTTTCTTCAGCAGAAGCAGAGTATTTTGGTGCAGTTGAACTAGCAAGGAAGCCATGTGGCTTCATCAGATCCTGTCTGAATTTGATATTCATCAGCAACATCCAATTGCACTTTGGTGTGATAATCAAAGTGCCATTCAGCTATGTAAAGATCCATTTTAGCATCAACGTATGAGACACATTGAGCTCCACATACATTTCATCAGAAAGCTCATTCATGATCGTGTTCTTAAAGTGCAGTATTGTCCAACCAATGATCAAGTAGTGGATATCTTTACAAAGCCTCTCACGGAAGCAAAGTTTACAAAAATTCGATCCATGCTTGGAGTTCAGGAAATTTATCATTAAGGAGAGATAGGCTCTAATGCCTCCTTCCTTATCCTATTGTGTCACCTTTGTAAATCCTTGAATCCTTTCCCAATTTGTTCTTAAGGGGGGATGTTAGGATATTTCGACACATAGGAAATAGGCTCCTTTTGTGTCAGCTTTGTAAATCCTCAATCCTATCCCAAGTTGTTCTTAAGGGGGGATGTTAGGATATTCTGACACATAGGAAATAGTTAAGTATAACTTGGTCTAGTGTAGAGTTAGGTAAAGTGTGTTTCTTTACTATGTACATTTGGAACTTATAATCTGAAGGTCACGATTTGTAGTGATCTGACGGTTCACTCTCTCCTCGGTATTAACGACACTTGATCCGTTCCTTAGAACCCGATTGGTCTGTGATCTCTATTTAAATATCATGGAGGGTCATTTTTCTGTTAACCGTTTATGAGAGAAACATATGTAATCTTTCTTTTTTATATTAATAAATTTTCTGAAGTGGTCACGTTGGCTTAGGCCATGGACTATTTCCCTCTTCGAGGATTTTAACCACGTGATATACTGATGCACTGATTTGTGATCTGTTTTTTAGTGGTGACCTTCAATTTTTTATCTAAGGAACTTACCCTGTAAATTCCTACAGTTAGAGACTGTGAACACTTCAGGGTGGTAGGTCAATCTAGGATGTTGGTTCATCCATTAAGTCAACTATTGAAGACACTAGGGCATTTTGGCATCCTTCTAGTGGGAGCTGGAGAAGAATGTTTTTCTAGATTTATAGGAACTTGTACCTTTCATTTCAGTTGGGTTTGAATATTATAGAATTTATTATAAAAGCGTTTGGTGGTTTTTTTCCCAGAGGGGCTTTTCCATCGAAAATTCATGTGACTCTTGTTTTCTATTGTTTACTCTTTTTACTAGATAAACATCAAGAATAATTGAATATCAACTGATGCTTTGAAAGAATATAAAAGTGCTAAACGATCAGAAATTTTGATTCCCCCCCCCCCCCGCCTCTAAGTATTTCCAACACCACACTACCTACACTCCTTGACCTATAGACTATGCAATGGAAGTTTGTATTAATAAAGAATGCACACCACCCCCCCCCCCCCCCCCTCCCCTCCCCCCCAAGTATTTCCAACACCAAACTACCTACATTCCTTGACTTACAGACTATGAAATGGAAGTTAATATTAATAAAGAATGCAGTGGGCACTAAACAAGGAAAGGACTTTTAAGACATTTTTTCAAGACAAAATAATTATTTTGTCTTATAACATAACATTTTATTTGATTTATTTTACATTGAAATTTAATATCAATTGAATTGTCTTAAATATAAAATTTAAGACAAAAACAAATTGAGACAATTTTTTTAAGATAAATTTATATTTAAGGCCAAAACAATTTAGGACAAAAATATTTTAAGACAAAAACAATAAGTCAAAAATAGTTTAAGATGAATTTTTAATTAATACAAAAAAAATTTGAGACAATTATATTTTAAGAAAAAACTTTTTATTTAACACAATGCTCACTTAAGACAATGGAAATTAAGACTAAACTCATTTAAGAAACTTAACAATTAAGATAAAACCATATTAATTTAAGACAATATTAGGTAACACCTCCAAAATTGACTCTGGTAGTGGGCCCTAAGTTTGTGAGCTTACAAGATACTACTATATTGGTCCTATATTGAGGTTTATATTTCACTTACCATTCACGTTATCTTATATAAAGAAAATGATTTGTTGGGCTCTTCCTTTTGTGGGGTAGATAACTCTGAAGAATGGAACAAATTGTTCACGAAATATTTCTATCTTGGTCCTATATTGAGGTTGATATTTCACTTACCATTCACGTTATCTTATATAAAGAAAATGATTTGTTGGGCTCTTCTTTTTGTGGGGTAGATAACTCTGAAGAATGGAACAAATTGTAACAAATTGTTCACGGAAGATCTCTTGGACGTCAATTTTTCTATCATTAGGGAGTGTCGTTGCATTCTAGAAGTTTGCACATAGATTCCATGAGTGGATAGGAGATAATTACTCTTCTTCCGTTAGAGACAACTTGTGTATTGTCCCATTCTGAAGTTTTCACCTAGATTCCATGAGTCGATAGGGGTTATATATATATATATATATATATATATATATATATAATTTTAAATAGATATTGAAACCACATGAAATTTAATCATATTAATTTCTTTCTTTTATATTAAAAATTTTCTTTTTAGTTAAATATAAAATTAGAATATGCTAATTATATTAATTTTTTAATTATTTATAAAATTAAAATACAAAATTTTCAAAATTTAGAATGTTTTTTATTAATTTTTAAATATTTAATTTAATGTATATTTAGTTGAAAATTATATTAAAAAAATACATAATCGTAATAAATTAAAGATAATTTGATTTCAAAACAATTACAATATATATACCACATTCTTAAAATATAATAAATAAATAGATAAGAGCTATACTGCATGAGCTAAAATTATTTATATTTTTCAATATGTGAAAAATTAGATTACTTCAACTAAAACATTGATGTAAATTTGCAAGAAATCATATACAATATAACAATGAAAAAGTAAATATTTTCTTAATTATTTTCTACACACACACATATATATATATATCAAAACTATACATAAATAAATCCAAAAAGATTAGAATGCAAACTCATCAATAGATGCACTTTAAACCTTCATTTTTTCTTTCTAAATGAAAATTTGATCCTTGCATATGTTTTATACTCACATCTCAGTTTTCTTTTCACTATTGAACAAATATATCAAAAAATAAAAAACAATAATTTAATTTTATACTCACATCTCAATTTTCTTGGCACTATTGAAAAAATATCTCAAAAAGATAAAAAACAATAATTTATTAGGAATTTGGCTTCCGTGATCCATAAAATGTGTATAAAAACTTTCGGTGAAAATCACATGTAAGAAAATTTTGTCGACGGGTTTCCAACCAACCAACATGGTTCATCATCATGACAAGATGAGAAATCTGATCAATGAACCTTTTTAATATATAAGGAAAGCTCCAACTAGTTGTTGTAAAATAACGGCTAGTTTGACTAGAATAAGAAATTAAATTAAATTTTATCTTATTTAATTAAATTTTAATTTTTAAAGTTGTCTTATTTGAATATAATTTAATATTAATAATTTTTATTATTTTGATACTTTTAATTATATGTTATATAATTAGAATTCATTAATAGTTATATGTTATATAATAGAATCTAATAAAAATTCTTATTTAATTTACTTAATAGGTAATTTTACTAATTTAAATCATAATATAATAATAATAATAATAATAATAATTCAAAAGGAACAAATAAGGAGAAATAAACTGGGAGCTAGAGTTGAGGGAACAATAAGAGGGAGCACAGGGGAAGAGAAAGAGAAAATAAGACTCCACCCATCATCCCTGTTAAGGTTAACCGGCCTCTTTTTCGTTTCCATGGCTTCCCTTCAATTTCCAAGGCTTCTCATCTTGACATGATGATGAACCACACTATCTGGTTCAAAACGCGTCGAAAAATAATTTCTAACAATAATTTAATTATTTCTTAGATAATTTTATAGTATTTAATTTTTTCTTATTGTAAAAAAAAATTCTACCAACATTGTAAAAAAAAAATACAAAATGACCTTTTGTGTTTTTTCATATTAATCTATTGCTAGGTATTAAGATTTTAGTAAATATTTTCATCGAGCAATTACAAACCAAGAATACATTATTAAGAAACCAAGTAATATTAGTAATTCATTCCATTTCAAACTAGGGAATAATGCCTATGTGATTCTTCTTCCTCACTTAATACATATATAAATAAATAAATAATGAAGGAGGTTGAAAGAGGACCTCTGGCATAGAAATTAATTTAACCTAAATAATCATTGTGATGCCCTTATAGTCACCCACATCGGATGATGAATTAGCGCACCTAGATGACCCATCATTATAAGTTTCTCGTGCATCTTTACTCATTTCATCTTATCAATTTTCTCAATCTGAAACTACGTGATTCCATACTACACCTCACTTTCTAAATTTCACGATTATTAAAATTCATAAGTTTAACACTTATTGAAGTATGCATGATTCAGTTGGATTAAACAGGTACAAGTACAAGTGGTTGAAGTACAAGGCTCAAAAATAAAAGTGTTTGAAAATCTCTTGAACCAGGTTCAGGTTGTAGATATCGGCATTCTGATTCCAACGGCACAGAAGACACTAAATTCCGAGTCCGTATGAAGGAGTTAGGAGTAGTAAAATTTTGAAGGTTGACTTAGTTATGTGGCAAACTAAGGAAACAATTTCTCTAGAACCTGGAAACTGGATTGGAGCCTACCTAGCTGGATTCTGAGCGAATTTGTGGGACAGTTAAAATGTCTCCTTGGGTCAAAAATACAGAGATTTTGAAACATATAAATCCTTTATTATACAAAAAAATCAAAAAAATATATAATAAGGGTGGCGGGCCACCTACCCCGCCACCCCATACAAATCCGCAATGTTATTAAAAAAAAAAATGTTAGGTGGTCAACCCCGCCACCCCTGCGGTCTCTACATTAAACAATAGCAACTTATGTGTATAGTAGGTGCGGGTGTAACCACACCGCCCGACCCACGTTCTTTATAGAATCACTTGTAGGGTGGAAAAATTGGGGCGTGCCGCCCAATCCAGGTGGATTAAATAGGTACAAGTACAAGTGACTTATGTACAAGGGTCAAAAATCAAAGTGTTCAAAAATATCTTGAACTAGGTTTAGGTTGTGGATATCGTCATTCTGATTCTAACGACAGAGACGACACTCAATTCTGAGTCTGTATGAAGTATTTAGGAGCATTCAAATTTTGAAGGTTGACTTGGTGATGTGTCAGACTAAGGAGGCAACAATTTCGCTAGAACCCAACCACCGAATTCCGACCAACCTAGCCAGATTCGTGGCGAATTTGTGGTTTGGTTAAAAGGTCTCCTTCTGTCCAAAATTCGAAGGTATCCTTATTTATATATATATATATATAGATATAGTAATATATAGATGGGTTGTTTACCCCACACCCCATACAAATCCGCAAAGTTATTTTAAAAAAAAACATATGTTAAATTTGGGGGGTGGGTGGTCAACCCCACCACCCCCGCGGTCCCCAATTTAAACAGCAGCAACTTATGTGTATAGTGAATGGTGGTGTAACCACACCGCCCGACCCATGTGCTTTACATAATCACTCGTATCGATGGGCGATGGAAAACGTGGGGCGGGCCGCCCAAGGCCGGCCCGAACCCAACCAACCATCGAAAATTATATGTAGTTTCAAAAAATTCTAAATTCAGGCTTGAAAAAATAATTAAACGCGAATTTGGGGGGAAGCGGGATTTGATCCCCTAACCTCCCCTTAACCACTACTAGATTTTAACCGTCAGGCCAACGGCCTTGTTGGTTTATCCACCCAACCTTCACATATTTAAACCTTCACTACATCGCAAAAAAAATATTTTGGATCAAGTGGTATCAGAGCAGGTGTTTGTATATGTGAGTTACATGCTTGTATGCTAACAAGAAACAGGCTAAGAAGAGGTGAGGGGATGCTACAGGCTTTTGATCTCGAAGCAGGACGTGCACTTCAGAGTAGGGACATGGGTGATGAAGATCGAAATGAGGTGGAGCTCAATTTCCACAAAACCTTTTATACAATGGCAGATCGAGTAGAGAATATATTTTCTAGACTTCAGAAGTTAGAGAAATCAGGAGATCATGCTTCAGAAGGGCAAGGTTAATCACATGGAGATGGTGGAGGATATCCACCTCCTTTAGCAGATGAAAGTCCTTCCTCCTCTTCTAACCACTATAATAAAAATTATGGAAATACGTCTAACAAGCATTTCTTTAAGTTAGATATTTAATTTGATCTACGAGTGTATAATGGTGAAAGTAATGCCGAGAAACTTAACAATTGGATTATTCATCTTGAATTCTATTGCAGGATCAACCAGATTGTGGAGGATGAGGTGAAAATCGAATTGGCTTCTCTTCGATTGAGTGGCACATCTCTCATCTGGTGGGAGAGAAAACTTCAAAGCAGCAGTAATTTGGGTAACCTACTTTCCTCATGGTAAAATTTCATTACTCCAATTAAAGACCAATTATATCCCTTGGGGTATAAGAAAAAATCCTTAACGGAGTGGCAGTACCTAAGGCAAGGTAAACGAAAAATGTGAAAATCTTTACCGAGGAATTTAGAAAACAAGCACTAAGTTCGGGCATTTCATTAGATTCTCCTGAAGTTGTAACTAAGTATACTGGGTCATTACATAGTTACATAAGACATTCATTATTGTTTTTTGAGCCATCTACCATTGATGAGGCTAGTGTGAAGGCCATGCACATAGAAAGAAGTGGGTGCATGAATAACGTGACTACCCAAAAAGGACTCCTACAGCCAAAAGAAGGGGAGCAAAGCCCTCTTGCACACATTGTGAAAAAGAGGGACATGATGAAGAAAATTGTTGGAAGTTGTCCCCTGAGTTGAGACCTGATAGAAATGACAAAAAAAGGAAGAAGAAAACCACCACCACCCTACAACAAAACCAAGATTCGGAATATTCTGGATCCGAGGAAAATGAAAAGGTCAAAGCTGCAGGATTTATACGAGGTCAACCAATTGACCTGGGGTCCAATTCAAGCGATGAAATGAAGCTTGCAGCATTTGGGATCATGATATAAGGACCCATAGACTTGGGTTCTGATTCAGGAAATGAAACAAAGATATCAATAGATAATGTACCAAGGGAAAAAGGGACACTTACTGTGGCGGAGTTCCAAGAACTTGAAGAGATTAACCAAGGCATCCAAGAAGAAAATTTTGAGCTAAGAAGGCTCCCATAGGAATCAAGGGAAGAAAAAAAAATGTTACTACGCCAGATACAAGCTAAGGATGAGGCCTTGGAAAAATTGCGACATAACCAACCCAAGGTAAAAATAAAACCTTTAATTTCATGTATTTTACATGGTGATGAATTCACTACTTTTGAAAAGCATACTACATGGATCGGATCCAAACTGCTAAAGAATATGGGGTATCAAGGGAAAGGCCTCGGCATCCATGGCCAAGGCAGCATAAACCCCATCGAAGTTGAGGAATTACCGCGTCATGTAGGACTCAGATACACAAGAAAGGAAGTGGCAGAAAGCTGCAATATAGCTAGTGACTAGCCAACGACATACAATGAAATCCCTTCCTCACAGTCCAGTGATAGTGAGGGCTCCATGAACACTTATCAAAGGAAGAACAAGGGAAAGCGCCCCAAGGCGACCCAAAATTTTTTGAGGAAAAAGAATCATTGTAGTCGTTGCAATGAAATAGCACACCAACAAGCCATGTGTCCAATGATCCATGCTCCAGAAGCATCGATAGAAGAACAAAAACGTGAACATGTTCAATAAATGAATCCACCACATTCATGGTGGTCTACTTTATTAAGTTGGTTTTTTTAGAGGTAGTAGATTCTTATGGCCATTGTTGTACATCATACATTGCAAGTAAAAGTAAACGTGATGATGTGTTTCTCATCACTTCAAAACGCAACGATGATGTTTTGGCATTTTCTTATAGTTGAGGTATTGATTATTTTCATCTAATCCTTGACCAATGAGTGGGTGCTGTAAAATATTCGCAAGGAGTGGTGTTGAGTCATGTGTGGTTTGAGTGTGTTAACACTAGTACAGAATGATGAAATTAATGACCAGGTGACTAAAAAAGTTAGTCACCGCTATTATTTCAAGTGAATTACTACTAAATTTGAACAATCTTAAGTAACCGAACTAAAAATGACTAACTTAAATGACTAATTTAGTCTAGGAATAAAATATACGACTAGATAATAAGTGACTAAAATAAAAACGACTAACTTTAATGACTAATTTAGTCTAAGGATAAAATATATGACTAGATAATAAGTGACTAAACTAAAAGCGACTAACTTAAATGACTAATTTAGCCTAGGATTAAAATATATGACTAAATTAATAATGATTAAAGTAAATCACTATTATAAAAATATGACTAGTACAACAAGTATATGAATTAGTCATTTCTGTCAATAATTTTTAATTGTGTCATGCCATAAATGGAAAATTGCAATTTTGATATCGAATTGTTACATTTCACTTATATAAGATTCTCTGAATCCATCTGCAATACTGTTAAAATTATCTCAGTTGTGTCCAATAATCTTTCCATTAGGTTTTTGATAAGTATTGGATGACATTTCTCCAAGAAACATTAATTTTGGATACACTACCCCTCATTTACCTCAGAGCAATCAATATTATACCCATGATTCCCCTTGCCACCATGAGTTCCTGATCCGCCCCAATGACTGATTGGCCGCCCATACCCTGTCCTGCCCAGCTCGCCCAATCACTACACAATGCTCCCGTAACACCGAACGTGCTCAACAGTGTTACCGATGAAATAGGTAACCGCACTGTTACTTACTTTTTTTTGGTAGCATAAAAAGCACCCGATTTTGAAAAGTGGTGATGCAGAATCACCTTCTTCTTTTTTGGAGCACATTTTCGACACTCTAATATTTTTATTTATGAAGTATGAATATTTTTTTTTAAATGTTAGTAATTTTCATGCTAATTTTGAAACGTATAGATGTAGCATCAACTTTTTTGTTTAGAGCGGTGATTTTCATGCTAATTTTGAAACGTATTGATGCAACATCAACCTTTTCTTTTTAGAACGGTGATTTTCATGTTGGTAATAAAACAGAAAACTTAGATAAAAAAAATATATATAAAAACAATAAAAAAAACCAATAAAAATGTAAAAAAAACAAAATTAAATCGTATAAATAAAAAATTTAAACAAAAATAAATAAAAATAAATAAATAAAAAAACAAAAATATTCGAAAATTATATCAAAAGAAATGACAAAATTTGAAAAAAAAACACATAATTTAAAGAAAAAAACAAAAATTACCAAAAAAAAAAAAAACATCAAAAACTTTTTTTTCTAAGTTATTAAAAAAAACCATATAATTAAAAAAAAAATTTAAATAGAAAATTTTAAAATAATTTAAATTACAAAATTAAAATTTAGATAAAAAAAATAAAATACAAAACAGAAAAAAATAAATTTAAAAATTAAAATTAAAATAATAATAAGAAGAAGAAAAAAAATACAAATTTTAAAATTAACATAAAAAAACAAATTTAAAAAAAAAAAAATTAAAATTTAAAAAGAAAAATAAAATAAAAGAATTAAAATAAAAAAAACTATCATTAAAAAACAAAAAAATCAAAAAAATCACATGCAAATAATTAAAAAAAAAATATCCATAAACTTACTGTTTTTTTTTTAAGTGAAACAATTTATAAATTTTAAAAATGAAAAACTAAATAAACCAAAAGATTAAAAAAAAATTAAATTAAATTAAAATTTAATAAATTTAATAAATAAATTTTAAATTTTAAAAATTAATTAATCTAAAATATTAAATTTAAAAACAAAATTTTAAAAAAAAAATTATTAAAACAATTTAAATTTAAAATAAAAAATTTGAATTAAAAAAGAAATAATTTTAAATTTTATGAATTTAAAAAAAAAATATTAAAAAATAAAAGAAAATTAAAAAAAAAAAAAGAATTTTCTGATCGTGGTGGCGCCGCCAATCGGCCTCCCACCCAGGTGGTGGTGGACATCGTCGGGCAGGGGTGGGAGGCTTCTTGGTCTTGGTCGCTCTGTCAGAGGAGGAGGCTGATTCCGGAATCGGCCTTGAGGCCGATTCCGGGATCGCCTTGAGGCCAATCTTAACCGCCCCCGCCTTTTTTTTTTTTTTTTTTTAATTTTTTTTAAATTTTGTTTTTTATCTTATTTTTTATTTAATATATTTAATTTAATTTATTTTTTTCAATTTTTCAATTTTAATTGATTTTTAAAATTTTTTAACTTTTTATTTTAACAATGTTTTTTTGTTTTTTTTGTTTTTTTTCCTTTCTTTAATTTCAAAATTTATTTGTTTATTCATTTATTTATTAAAATTTAATATTTTTTTTTTAAATTTAATTTGTTATTTTGATATTAACATTTTTTTTTAAATTTAATAAAATCTAATATATATATTTTTAATTTAAGATCATATATATATTTTTTATTTTTTATAATTTAAATTTAATTTATTTTTTAAAATCTATTTGTTTATTTAATATATTTTTTTTAAATTTAATATTTTTATTCTATTTTATTTTTCATTTTTTATTTTTAATTAATTTTTATTTTTTTACTTTTAATTTCTAATAATGTTTTTTTTTTTTTAATTTTTATTTTAAAGTATTAAATTTATTAAAATTTAATATATTTCTTTAATTTTTTTTTTTTTAATTTAATTTTTTTCTCTAATTCTAGCAATATTTTTCTTTTTCTTTTTTAAATTTACTCTTACATTTATTTTTATATTTCTTTTCCTTTTTAACTTGTTTTTTTTAATTTTAATATTTTGTTTTTGTTTTTATTTTTATTTTTTTATTTCTATATATTTTGAAATTTTAATCTTTAATTTTTTTAATTTTTAATTTTTAATTTTTTTCTTAAATTTTAGGTTTTTTTTAATGTTTGAATTAATTTTTTTATTTTTATTTTTTATTCCTATATATTTTTAAATTTTAAGCTTTAAAATGTCTTTATTTCTTAACTTTATTTATTTTTCTTAAATTTTAGTTTTTTTTTAATGTTTGAATTTTAAAAATTAAAAAATATTATTTCTATTTTTTTTAAATGTAAAAAATATGACACATTTTTTTTTTGTTATTCCAATATCAACTGGTTTTGTTTTGAGGGTGTTTTTTCAACCTTTTTTTCAAGAAACAATTTTGTTTTTAGCATAATTTTATAAAATGTTGAAATTTGACCTTAAAAAAAAACCAAGTGCGTTCTCGAATACACTTTTTTGTTTTTGTTTTTGGGGTGTTTTTTCATGTTTTTTTTATCCTTTTTGGGCTAGAGTTCCCGTTTTGAGGTCAGGTTACCTATTTCATTCAGCTTATGTAACAAGCCACCAACACGACGCTCGACGCTTGACTCTCGTCTCCGCCCGCTATGGGGCACACCATTTTGACATTTCGGCCATCACGGCCCGCCAAACGTGATGTGACTTCGAAGAACAAGACCACTACATGATGCGCCCAAGGTGGGCATTTTCCAATATGGCGTGCCCAATATTTCACATTGTCGTCGCACATTATACCCGAGTTGGGTGCCCGTCGCACCCCCACCACTCGGTCGTTGCAACACTAACTCGAGGGGGTGAAACTCCCTCATCCTCGCTCCACTTGTATTTAATCATGTGATACGCCTTCCATGTGATGTTTCTCAAAACTCACTCCCATTGGAGAGTGCATGAACCTTTTTTATACTTATAATAATAATAATAATCTAATTTTAAGGTCAAGTCCACCAAGCCAAACACAAAATTGGTGTATGAGACCCCCTTGTTTGTGGGACAAGGGATCTACCTCCACGTAGCGATTTGACTGCTAAGTTTATGAAGACATACATACTCTACTCCCTCTGGTTTTGAACCTATGACCTCTTCAGAGGAAACACATACCCTTAACCATTAAGCCTACTCAAGTCTCACACACATATATAATTTATTTATAATATGTTTAACATACATATATTGTGTGACACCAATTTAACATATATATATTGTTTGATATGAACCTTTATTAATTTATTAAAATAATAAATATCAATATTTATATTTTATTGAATTTATTAAAATATTAATTATCAATATTTATATTTTATTTGTTTTAATTATATTATATAAAATTAAATTTTAAATATAGTGTGATTTTATATTTAATTAATAATTAAAATAATAAATATTAATATTAATATTTTAATTATTTAAAAAAATTGTTTGAACCTTTGTAAAAATGGAAGTAGGCATTTGAAAAATGGAAGTTTTAATTATTTAAAAAAAATTGTTTGAACCTTTGTAAAAATGGCATGTCGCATTCGAAAAGTGGAATGCCACATTCGAAAAGTGTAACTATGTTTTAATTATTTAAAAAAAAATTGTTTGAAGCTTTGTAAAAATAGCATGCCGCATTCAAAAAGTGGAAGTAGGCATGAGTAAGTCCTGCGTTGATTTTATAAAAAATATCGACTTTGAAAACTCGTTGTTCGACTGGTTCAGGAAGACGGGGTTTTGAAAGTAAGTCAAACATTGGCATGCCGCATTTGAAAAGTGAAAGTAGGCATGCCGCATTCGAAAAGTGGGTCATCCATTTAAAGCTATCCATTTATTTAACAACTTGAGTGATATAATAAAATTTTAAAATAAATCTCCTTTTAACAAGATTCGTTCACTTATCGATTAAGTCAATGTCTAACTCTTTGCCAAATGGTATATGATAAAAAGAAATAGATCAACCATTTTTTATGGGGATATTAATTGAGAATTGATATGACAATATACCAACCATTTTTTATGGGAATATTAAGTGAAAATTGATGTGACTTGATTTTGATAATCTCACTTTCTTCCCTCCCACTTTATTTAATCACACACATGCATTTGACCAGATAGTAATCCTCCACCTCTTTAATCGAGGAGTGTCCACAACAAAAGTGGAAGTAAGTCGAAGTAATGCGTTTATTTCATAAAAAAATATTGACCAGATAATAATCGCTCCATCTCTTTAATTGATAAGTGTCCACAAAAAAAGTGGAAGTAGGTCAAAGTAATGCGTTTATTTCATAAAAACTCATTGTTCGACTGGTTCAGGGAGACGGGATTCTGAAAGTAAGTCAAAGTCGAACATTGGCATTGGCATGCATTGATTTCATCAAAAATATTGATATGAAACCTGACTTTGAAAGCCCAAGAAAACTCGTTGTTCGACTGGTTCAACTGGTTCAAGAAGACGAGGTTTTGAGGGCATGCTGAAGTTTGTCAAAAGTTGAAGTCAAGGAAAGACGAGGTTTTGAGGGCATGCTACATTCGAAGTCCGTCAAAAGTCGAAGTCTGGAGAGGTCATGGTTGATTTCACCAGTATAAAAGCCCAAGAACAGAGGAAAACTGGTTGTTCTTACCCGGACTGGTTCAAGAAGAGAAGGTTCTGGGTCTTTGGCACCATGTAGTTGGTTCTAAAATTTAGATAAAAACTGGATGAAAATTGGCCATGCTGGTTATTTGGCACCAAATTTTTGCTCTTGGCGGGAGGATTTTTGTTGTTGGCGAGAGGGATATTTTAGGGCTGCGAATTTCTATATAATTACAGGTTTTATCATGGATAAAAACACATTAGACAGAACTTGGAGGCTTTTGAAGAGGCGGGCAGTAGCAAATTCACAATTGAAGTTTGCATACCCAGAGTCATAGGTTAGTCATATTTTATATTTTTCTATTTCCTAGCTTTGTATCTGCTCTGTTTGTTTTAAGATATTGTCAACTCATACGATTTTTTTTGGGTAAGGATCATGGATTTCAAGGGGTCAACATTGGTCCACTTATGCCTTCAAAACTGATATTTTTCACTTATTTATAAGCCTCCAAACTAGTTTCTATTGCCCTTATTCGCTCACTATATATGTTGATTTCGATCTAATAAATGTATTGTTTATGATCTAGGGTGAAAATTTTAAATAAAAACATGTATAGTATCTGAGGCATGTATGGTTCAGTTTTATCTCAAATTCCACTTATGATATATGTCATCTTCACCAAATTTGCATGGATTAGCATAGGGGTGTATCCTCACATATCAGAGATCATTAATTTCGCATGGATCATTATCAAATACATTTACTGAGCTTATTCTACTTAAACCAATACAACCCTGATTTATTAATCCATTCATTTGATATCTCATTATTCATGTATCGTAGTTTCATTGACAGTTCATCCATGTATCGTAGTTTCGTTTGACAGTTCATGTAAACCTTAGAAAACTTATCTATGGAAGGCTATTGTAGATTGGGACTACAAGAGACTGAAGATCAACAATGGATTTTTTTAATTGCTTCCTAAAAGTTTATTAGGCCATCATTAGGCATCAAGTCAAGCTTCTGTTAAAGAAGCAATGGGAAACTATGATGTTTACCATAAAAGGAGCTTGAATTACTTAGTTTCGATTGAAAACAATGTATCACACTGAGTTCCATTTCGTAGTTTCTTTTGACAGTTCATGTAAACCTTAGAAAAATTATCTATGGAAGGATACTATAGGTTGGGACTACAAGAGACTAAAGATCAACAATGGATTTTTTTAATTACTTCCTACAAGTTTATTAGGCCATCATTAGGCATCAAGTCAAGCTTTTGTTAAAGAAGCAACGGGAAACTATGATGTTTTCCATAAAAGGAGCTTGAATTAGTTAGTTTCAATTGTAAACAATGTATCACACTGAGTTCCATTTCGTAGTTTCATTTGATAGTTCATGTAAACCTTAGAAAACTTATCTATGGAAGGCTACTGTAGGTTGGGACTACAAGAGACTGACTACAAGAGACCGAAGATCAACAATGGATTTTTTTAATTACTTCCTCCTAAAAGTTTATTAGGCCATCATTAGGCATCAAGTCAAGCTTCGTCAAAGAAGTAACTAGGAAACTATTGCGGTGTCGACAAAGGAGCTGACTTACTTAAGCCATTGAAAACAATGTATCACATCGAGTTCCATTTCATAGTTTCATTTGATAAATACAAACTTAGAAAACTTATCTAAGTGAAGGCTACTATAGAAGGACTACAAGAGACTCAAGATCAACAATGGATTTTTTTAATTACTCTCGTACCTATTAGGCCATCATTACCAGTATCGGAGAAAGCTTCTGTTAAAGAAGCAACGGGAAACTGTGATGTTTGCCATAAAAGGAGCTTGACTTACTTAGTTTCAATTGAAAACAATGTATCACACTGAGTTCCATTTGGTAGTTTCATTTGACAGTTCATGTAAACCTTAGAAAACTTATCTATGGAAGGCTACTATAGGTTGGGACTACAAGAGACTGAAGATCAACAATGGATTTTTTTAATTACTTCCTAAAAGTTTATTAGGCCATCATTAGGCATCAAGTCAAGCTTCTGTTAAAGAAGCAATGGGAAACTGTGATTTTTAGCATAAAAGGAGCTTGAATTACTTAGTTTCAATTGAAAAAAATGTATCACACTGAGTTCCATTTCATATTTTCGTTTGACAGTTCATGTAAACCTTAGAAAACTTATCTATGGAAGGCTACTATAGGCTGGGACTACAAGAGACTGAAGATGAACAATGGATTTTTTTAATTACTTCCTAAAATTTTATTAGGCCATCAGTAGGCATCAAGTCAAGCTTCTGTTAAAGAAGCAACGGGAAACTATGACGTTTACCATAAAAGGAGCTTGACTTACTTAGTTTCAATTGAAAAAAATGTATCACACTGAGTTACATTTCGTAGTTTCGTTTTACAGTACATGTAAACCTTAGAAAACTTATCTATGGAAGGCTACTGTAGGTTGGGACTACAAGAGACTGAAGATCAACAATGGATTTTTTTAATTAATTCCTAAAAGTTTATTAGGCCATCATTAGGCATCAAGTCAAGCTTCTTTTAAAGAAGCAATAGGAAACTATGATTTTTACCATAAAAGGAGCTTGACTTACTTAGTTTCAATTGAAAACAATGTATCACGCTGAGTTCCATTTCGTAGTTTCGTTCGACAGTTCATGTAAACCTTAGAAAACTTATCTATGGAAGGCTAATGTAGGTTGGGACTACAAGAGACTGAAGATCAACAATGGATTTTTTTAATTACTTCCTAAAATTTTATTAGGCCATCATTAGGCATCAAGTCAAGTTTCCTATGTTTTCTGATCCTAATCTTAGACCTGATCTTAGATCTCCTTTAAAAAGGCTTCAACCCTTCATTAAGAAGGTTGTACATAAACTTTTCAGAGGCTGCTTCTTCTCAATTCTGGATCTTCAAAAACAAATTCAATATTGTGCTTTCAACATTTAATATAGTGCTTCCATTTTACCAACAAAACCTACACAAGGGGATTCACTGTAATACAATTCAACAAGCTTCAATGGTGTTCTTGGTCTTGTATCCCATATATAATAAGGGACAAAGATTCCCTTTATTCTGCCTCAAAATTTCCACTTTCACACTAACTTACAGGAGTATGCCACTGATTCGAGATGAATAGATGATCACAATTTAGATTTTTGGAGTCTTCACATAGGTCTGAAAATACAGAGGTCTACAATTTGGGTGTAGCAGCAACAGGTCTAAAGTCTACACGAGATCAGTCCAAATGTCTCTTCACAACACATCTGATTTTATTTCTTGCTCATGTCCAAGTCTAATATAGTCACAGGTTCAAGGTGTAAGTCCACTACCGAACCTTAGCACATATAACCAGATAGCCTCAGTTCACTCGTTCAAAGTTCAGTCTACAAGCTTGACCCTTCAAGCTTCAGATCCAAGCTGTGATACTTCCACAAATATGCTTACCACGGGTGATTGTCCATAGTAATAAGCTACATGACTAAACAAGGACTAAAGCTCCTGTTGCGGATTGTAATATCACAGGCCTGAGGAATGAGTTAAGGTCCGAGGGTATATATGCATGTGAGGGACTTCCAACCTTAAACCAGGTTGTCCACGAATTTGTAATATCTGCAATCCGAGCCACTAACCAGATGACTATCCACAATTTACTGCCACAGGATTGGAATTCGAGCCCTCACAGTTGTGTCTCCAAGGGGTCTGTACAGCATTATGAATTCTACAGGAAATCTACCTTGTAACAAATCCAAATCAGACTCTTCCTCCTCGGCCTCTTGTCTTGTTGTTCTGAATTCCTGAAATAATATTCAATGAACAGATGAACATCACGTCATTCCAGCAGTCACAGTAGGAATTTCATGAATCTGGGCTATAATGAAAATTCAGTAATTTAACCTAAAACATGATGTTTCTTAGACCTATTCCCGATGAATAGATGAACATCACGTCATTCTAGCAGTCACGGTAGGAGTTTCATGGATCTGGGCTATAATGAAAATTAAGTAATTTCACCTAAAACATGATGTTTCTTAGATCTATTCCCCGTGAACTTTCAGTCTTGGGGCCAGTCAGAAATATTCAATTATAGCATCAAATACTTAAATTCACTTCAACCCAAATCACCAGGCAGCTCAAGAGAATAAATACCATATACATGGAATTTACTACCAACAATGTCTAACACGTAGGGCACACTTTTTCAAGCATATAAAAGATCTGAAATACCTTTATTATAGCAAAAAATATGCTCCTTTATGTTCTATGCTGTGTATTAAATCACAGCAATTTCAGCAATCTCATAGGTGAAATCAACTTGAACAATAGTGTTGGAATCCCCTAAACAAGAAAATAATACAAGCTGAAAGTCATGCAAGTATTTGGACAGCTTAAACACTTCATTTATATATAAGATATGAAGTACATCTACATACCAACATCTTATTACAAGTTGATACAAGTCAGTCTCTTCAAACCATAACTAGAGAAAACATGGAAAACCCTACTCACCAACTCCTAGCTAGGAATCAATCTTAACCAAAGCTGCTTACTCCAGCAAAGCTCCTCCTCGGAACCTACACTTGCATCCCACAAGCATACAAGGCATTTCCTGCCCGCACCTCCTCAACACATTGAGTAGCACTAGGATTTCCAATTGCACTCGATGCCATTTTGATATATTCACCTTTCCATGGTATATAAATGAGAAAAATTTTCATATTTTGTCTCTATTGGCTTGGAATCATGGTTGAAAATCTTAAAAATAGTTTTTTTAATTAAAAAATAATTATTTAATGTATTTTTTTTTAAACCGGTTCATTGAGATCTGACCGCTACCGGTTAGACCGGTTCCGATTCGAAACCCGATTCATTAGGTCTACCGGTCCGATCACCAATTCCGGTTTTAATAACTATGATGTAAACTTCAAAAATCAATTTCTCTTAGAGTATTTGGAGTTACGAGCTGAGTGAGGGCTTGTTGGAAAGAGGAAAGAGTCCTCTTTAAGATGGTGAAGGAGCCAATGCGAAAGGATGCCTCCAAGGTGACAACAAATATTTTTCTTGTGATTGTTCCTGAAATTAGATCATTTTTGTTATAATTTCAAGAGTGCCATCCAAAAAATTTCCATGATTGTCCATGACATCTATGTCATCAAGTATAGTCATATCCATGTCATTAATTCCTCAAGTGTTCTTCATGTCATGTCCCTAGACATTTTTCACATCATCAAATGGTCCTCCATCAACCATGTCATCTTGACATCATACTGGGTCTAGGCATCTCAAGAATATTGACATCTTGGTCAATACCACATTGACATCAATGACAACCTTGATTAACAATTTCAATATAGACAACAAGATAAACATAGTGAGAAATTGTTGACCTATCACACTTTTTAATGTGTCTTATAACCAAGAATGTGGCAACCTGAACCATTTTTCTTGATCAACTGGAGTTTATTAAGAGAAATTTCATCCTAGGTAATATTATTACAACTTGTGAAGGTCTTGAATGAGTATCAGAGATCAGTCACATAATTATAGATGAATATAGGAATAAAAAATATGATTCCAAAGGCATATTTTCTACTAGGGTGAACTTCTTCAAGCTTAGAAAAGTAATGTAAATCTCCAAATAATGTACCCTCTTGCATGCTAGGAATAAGGAGAGAATGTGGTGTAAATCCTTCATTAATGTGCACTCCATGCAAGTGGCCAAAAACAGAATGTATTCCCTTCAAGTGCCAAAAAGGTGATAATTTGTAGCTCGTCATGCTGCCATGAATAGGTAAGTGAATCCCTCAATTGGAGTGCCCTCATTTTCTAGGAATGAGCACTAGGAACATGTCAGAAATAGGCTTTAAAGGAGAGAGTTCACTACTGGTAACTATGACTTCACCATTGCCAAGTGCCTCCCCTTTAGCTGAGTGATGTATCCTATTTGCTGCTAAGGCAACTCCCATTGGTGTGTTCTTCTCCTCACTGCTGATGTAATGAATGTTTAAAAATGTCCAAAAGGGTTGTGCCCTTAAGAATGATAATATATTTACCAAAACATTTTGCTATAATTCTAATAGATCTGTGTTCAAAACCAAAAAAATTTGTTGGCACGCTAATAGATCTACGTTCAAAAGGTGTAAATACAACAAAAATATCTCCTCAAACAAGTGCTAATCCAAAAGCTTTCTCTGAAATATGACTTTCTTTTGTTGTTTAACTATGTGATTGTTGTGTATGGGTGTGTTCACACTGGTAAAAAATGTGTAGTCTTCTCTTCCTATATGTTGTTTCTAAAAAGTTTGCACAATTGACATTTTTGCTCAAATAGGAGCTGAAACTTCTCTTTTACAAATAAAGTTCTGAAAAGAGTTGAAAGTAAAGAGTTAACATATTAGTTTCATCTTTGAATGCAGAAAATTGAAGATGAGTCAAAGCCCAATTTTGACAACAGATGAATACCATGCACATGATGAGAGAATAGTTGATAAGAAGAGCTTGCTTTAATATGCATGTCCATGTAATGATTTTCGTGGTGGGAAAAAGAGAAAAAGAAGTGTGATTTTTCAACATATGCTAAAATATGGGCATAGCGGTATAAGCCCTTTCCCTCAAAATTTTTATCCATATAGGATAGAATTGCATAGCATGAGAGATGTAGAGGCACTAGACATAGATGAAGAGGCAACAAACACAAATGAAAAGGTAGGAACCTTTGATGAAGGGATTAAAGTTGATAGAATGTTGAATGAGGGTTTCAAAGATGAATGGCAGAAGTTGATGGAGGATGCTTTAAAACCTGTGTATTGTACTTGCAATTTAAGTCATTTAACAACAATCCTTTTAATTCTTAACTTGCAAGTGGTGCATGGTTGGACAAATTAGAGTGTTGATGAGTTATTGGCATTTTTACAATGATTGTTACCACCCGACTCCACACTGCCAACAAAACGAAGAGCATGTAAAGTGCAAATCACTAAGCTAGGCTTAGGGTATGAAAACATCCACACATGTGTGAATGGTTGTGTATTATTTCACAAAAATCTTGCAAGTGAGACTGAATGTCCAAAATGTAAAGAAGGGAGGTGGTGTCAAACCCAAGCTGGTGTCAAACCCATGAAGCAAGTAAACCAGAAATTCATTTTATTATTATTGACTTCATTTTTACATAAGTACATAATTACATAGTCATTATAATGAAGACCTACCTAGTTACATAGTTAGATCTAATTTGTTATACCTTCAAACTAGTTCTTTATTTTAGTTGGTTCTTGCACTGTCAACTTCATAGGAAAGAATTCAGATTATTTTCATAGTGACAGAGATTGACCTTTCTTGTGAACTTGCACCTAGCTTAATTATTGGACTGTCTTACTATGATTTGAGCCCTTTTGACATAGGTCCTTTTAGAATTTTGAATTCGCCTCAAATAGGTCCTTGTAGAATGTTGATAGGAGTCCATATGTATCCTACACATACGTCTTTGTAGAATGTTGATATGAGTCTATATGTATCCTACACCTAAAATAGGCCAAAATTACAATGGCAATAGGGCTGAATTTCAGGCCTGAAATAGGCCAAAATTGTGGATGCTACATTGGCCTAAATTTAGAGATTAATGTGCTTACTACAAGTCTACAGGTTAGAAAAAATATAGGTCCAAAAATTCCATCCAGGGGTCTAAAAATATGTCTCGTTTATTTTCTCTCCTACACTATTCTTTATCTTCTCTTCACCAAGATAATATGATATTAATTGATGCTTATTCGATTTGAACATTGGTTCTTATATATTTGTCTTCCACAATGGAGGTAAATGATTATTGGAGAGGCATGTCATGCCTACATATGTAAGCTAGTAGTCTTTCATGTTTGATCTTAAAAAAATAAATTTTATTCAATGAAAAGGAATTAGGATGTGTATGAGCACTCATTTAAAATATTATAAATTCCTCTCCAAGCTGGTGTCAAACCCATGAAGCAAGTAAACCAAAAATTCATTTTATTATTGTTGACTTCATCTTTACATAAGTACATAATTACATAGTCATTATAATGAAGACCTACCTAGTTACATAGTTAGATCTGATTTGTTATACCTTGAGTGTGCATCTAAGGTTCCTATGGAGTTGCCCATATGGCATTCCCACCAAAGGTGTGATCCTGAAACATTGGCCTAACGAAGTAGAAAAGAGTTGTTGAGTCTTACGGTGGAGAAGAGAATACTGGTTGATACTCTGACCCATTTCAGGCATGCCTTCAATTTTTCTAACAAGGTAAAACTCAGGAACTTTTTAGCTCTGGATTCATCAAAAGTTATAAATTGTTAACCCACTAGTTGAGTAATAATGTAAAATTAAAGTGTTACCCAGTTCAGTAACAATGCAAACTATTGACTGTTAAATATTTATTGTTATAGAATTTGGCAGTTACATCAATATGTTGTTAATTCTTACATTTTTTTAAGTGATAGCCCTTGAAGAATGGCGGACGAAAAAGCTTCAAGAAGCTAAGAAACATGAAGTAATGAAAGCCAGTGTGAATTCCTCCACACAAGCTAAAAATACGAGTATGCATTTTTTCTATTCAGCCTATGTGTGACTTAAACTGATGGCTTTTCTGTTAGTTGTGGTGGCATACTATTTTTTTGTGACATTAGTTTCTTTTCCTCCCTGCTCTTTTTGGTCCATAGCTCCCAAATTTGGGCGTGTGTTTATACATTATGTATTGTGGTTCCCATGAACAGAGATGGTGGCAAAAGTATTGGAATTACCTTATGTGAGGTTAGCCTTGGGTATAATTTCCTTATTGGAAGCATTGCTATGGAGCTTGGCATATGTCACAAATTGCAAATATTAAATCTAGCAGGAAACATGCAAAATGGGTCAATTCCCCCAAATCTTGGGTCAAACCCATGAAGCAAGTAAACCAAAAATTCATTTTATAATTATTGACTTCATCTTTACATAAGTACATAATTACATATTTATTATAATGAAGACCTACCTAGTTACATAGTTAGATCTGATTTATTATACCTTCAAACTAGTTCTTTCTTTTAGTTGGTTCTTGCACTGTCAACTTCATAGGAAAGAATTCAGATTCTTTAAAACTCAATGTAAGCAGCTATTCCGAGATCCTCGATGTACTATTTCACTATGTATACATATTACTATTTTGACCTTATTTTGTGCTTTGATTGTAATTACTTCACTGTACATGTATCTGACTTATGTTGACCATTTCTGTGAGACCCTATGTGATACCATCAAACTGAAATGGCATACTTCTCATCAAGCTGGGATGGCACTGAACCAGTGAGACCTTTATCACTATGGTAGCACAAAACAGTGATAGATTTTTTACTATGGTAGTTCCAAATTTTAGTGTCATACTTATCATGTGTTTGATTATACCGAGACTGTAGTTGACCTGTGATTATAAAATTGAATATCTTCACTGTAATATGGATTATACTGATATTTTTTTGTCACACCGAGCCTTAACTGTAAATACACCTTTATAACTCATTCTCCTCACTGCTGTGGTATCAAAATAATCTTATAAGAGTGGTACTGAATTGAGGCAGAGGTAATTTCAACACTATGATGTCATTAAGATTGCGATGTTACTGAGATCCTTCTTTTCATAGTGACAGAGATTTACCTTTCTTGTGAATTTGCACCTAGCTTAATTATTGGACTGTCTTACTATGATTTGAGCCCTTTTGACATAGGTCATTTTAGAATGTTGAATTTGCCTCAAATAGGTCCTTGTAGAATGTTGATATGAGTCTATATGTATCCTACACATAGGTCCTTATAGAATATTGATATGAGTCTATATGTATCCTACACCTAAAATAGGCCAAAATTATGATGGCCATAGGGCTGAAATAGGCCAAAATTTTGGATGCTACATTGGCCTAAATTTAAATATTAATGTGCTTACTATAGGTCTACAGGTTAGAAAAAATATAGGTCCAAAAATTCCATCCATGGATCTAAAAATATGTCTCATTTATTTTCTCTCCTACACTATTCTTTAGCTTCTCTTCACCAAGATAATATGATATTAATTGTTGCTTATTTGATTTGAACATTGGTTCTTATATATTTTTCTTCCACAATGGAGGTAAATGATTATTTCAAAGGCATGTCATGCCTACATATGTAAGTTAGTAGTCTTTCATGTTTGATCTTAAAAAAATAATTTTTATTCAATGAAAAGGAATTAGGATGTGTATGAGCACTCATTTAAAATATTATAAATTCCTCTCCAAGCTGGTGTCAAACCCATGAAGCAAGTAAAACAAAGATTCATTGTATTATTATTGACTTCATCTTTACATAAGTACATAATTACATAGTCATTATAATGAAGACCTACCTAGTTACATAGTTAGATCTGATTTGTTATACCTTCAAACTAGTTCTTTCTTTTAGTTGGTTCTTGCATTGTCAACTTCATAGGAAAGAATTCAGATTCTTTCAAACCCAATGTAAGCAGCTATTCCGAGATCCTCAATTGTACTATTTCACTGTGTATACATATTACTATTTTGACCTTATTTTGTGATTTGATTGTAAGTACTTCACTGTACATTTCTCTAACTTCTGTTGACCATTTCTGTGAGACACTATGTGATACCATCAAACCGAAATGGCATACTTCTCATCAAGCTGTGATGGCACCGAACCAGTGAGACCTTTCTCACTATGGTAGCATGAAACAGTGATAGATATTTTACTATGGTAGTTCCAATTGTAGTGTCATACTCATCATGTGTTTGATTATACCGAGACTGTAGTTGACCTGTGATTATAACACTGAATATCTTCACCATAATATGGATTATACTGATATCTTTTTGTCACACCAAGCCTTAACTGTAAATACACCTTTATAACTCATTCTCCTCATTGCTATGGTATCGAAATAATCTTATAAGAGTAGTACTGAATTGAGGCAGAGGTAATTTCAACACTGTGATGTCATTGAGATTGAGATGTTACCAAGATCATTCTTTTCATTATGACAGTTATTGACCTTTCTTGTGAACTTGCACCTAGCTTAATTATTGGACTATCTTACTATAATTTGAGCCAGATGGTTGTATTAAATGAAAACCAATTTTTAGGGAATATTTATAGCTTACCATAGAAAATCTCGATAAAGACTATTCTTCATCAGCAGAGTCGCCAGATGTCGGTTGGGTGAAAGAGGGAGTAATGGATTCAGGGTTGTAGGTTTTTCTTCATTCGTAGGTATTGATCCTTTGATGAATTCGTAATTTTATTTTTGATTTTTTTTCATATTTTTATAATTTGGGGACTTCAGTGGTTTTTTCTCGAAGCCATGAGAATAGTGTTGCATGGCCCAGTTTTCCATGGGGAAAGGAATTACTAAACCTGGGGAACATACATATGAAGATGGGTAGACCTAATCATAAATTTTTACAAGTTGATGTCTGCTGAGCTGCAGTTCAAAGTGACAGTGAGTTTTTGTGAGGACAATGATGTCGGCCCTCTTTACTTTTCCATGGCCAATAAGTTGAACATATATTTTGGCATATTGTAGGTCGCTGACTGCGCAGAGCCTGCCTTCTGTTAATTTTTTGGGGATGTATCTTAACATCCTATGATGTTGTTTAAGGGACTACTCCAAGGATCTTTCCTCAGATGCTTTGTTTTATGCTTGTAAATGGAGTGTGTAGTATTTTCTCAAAAAAATCTTCTTCATATATATTCTTTTTAAAGAGAGTAATTTTTGTGATCGGTTATAGTGTTTTCAATCAAAACCGAGCCACATCGCATACAAAACTTATGTTCTGATATTAACCTTCATCGCATACGCAACCTATCATGCTTCAAGAAAGCCTTCCTCTACTTTTAAAAGTGTCTTGGATCCTCAAAATACTAAATCTTTGACAGCGAGAAGTACTGGTCCATTGACTAATAGTTATCCTTGGCTTGTGAATCATATCTTCATCAAACACTTTGATCCAAACCCTCTCCAAATTGGGGAAAATCAATATGTTAGCCCATAAAACGTGACGGATGGATGGGCCCCCTTCAATGGAACTGATGGAACAACTATTCTGGGAGAGATTGACTTGGCGTTCACCTTATTTTTATTATTACATGTACAAACAGATAATCAATCATGGCATTCCAGATGTGGTGAGCAACAAGATGGTGGAAGTGGCAGAGGATTTTCTCACTATGCATGTGGAAGACCGAATGGAATACTATTCCGACGATCCATTCAGTAAAATAAATTTGTCTACTAGCTTCAACGTCCACAAAGATCAAGTGTTCAACTTGCAGGACTACCTGAGACATCATTGTTATCCGTTAGAAGACCATGTTCATACTTGGCCTTCAAAACCTGCTAATTATAGGTTAATATTTTTTTCTTTCGTTTGTTAGATATTTGTGTGTAATTTTGATGAGTATGGTAGAGAACGTGCCAGTATCTATTGCATAGAAGTAAGGGCACTTGCTCTGAGATTGCTGGAGGCAATATCTGAGAGCTTGGGAGTGGAAGATGACTTCCTAGCTCACAAAGCGCTGGGAAAGCACGAGAAAAAAATGGCTATAAAATACTATCCCAAGTGCCCCAATCCTAAGCTTACACTCAGTTTACCAGCCCATTCAGACCCCACTGTACTCACTCTTCTTCTTCAGGATAAGGTGCCCAATTTACAAGTGCTCAATAATGGACACTGTATTTCTATCAACCCCATTCCTAATTCTTTTGTTATCAACATCGATGATCAATTACAGGTTCCATCTATCTTCTTGGCACTCTAATTAATCAATTCCCTCTTTTGATTTAATTTTTCATTTGTAGAATCCAAAAAAGTAAAAGAAACAATGGTGTTTGTTGTTCACATTTTCAAGTGTTCCATTGTTGATTATCAATTTTCCTTTGGTTGTTGAATTGACTGAATTTTTTGATATAGGCATGTAGAATGCTTTCTGTTTATTTTCTGTATTACTCTAGTTAAGTTTTAAATAATTCTATTATTATTTATTTTTCGAGATCAATTAATATTTTGTATTAATAATTTTAAATATCTCTTAAAATTGTTGGAATGCTAGTTTCTGATTTTGCACTTTCTAAAAGCTCCATAATTATGAATGACTGTTTTACTGGTATTGTTTTCTAATTCAATGTTTTTGGCTTAATGGAAGTTAGTTTGCAAAATCTCTTAGATTATAATCCAATGATTGGCTGAAGTTATAAAATTATGATAGGTCAATCTCAGCTGTTTTAATGAGTCATTGAAAGTCATTGGTTATCTTGTTATATTTCTATTTCCTATATGAAGGTAGCGACTGTGAGGATGGCCATATGGTGGGTATTTCTGATCAAGGGTTTGAACTATTCATTTTTGTAAAAATATTTGCATGTCAAAACTACTATCTTCAACATGTATACTTGAGGCTGGATCCAACTTCTCCCTGCTTGACTTATCTTCTAACAGTGTCATACTTTCTCTCCATGGTGAATAAATAAAAATCAGCATCAACTATTTGGTTTTCCTTGCTTGCAATATTGATTCAGTACAGAAGCAGGATGTCTAAAGCGAAAGAGGAAGATATGAAGCTACATCAAACAAGGTGTTTGCATGTGCTGATATTATAAGAAAGGTCTTGTGCCAACTTGCACTTCTAGTACATTCACATGGAGACGAAGTTTCAAAGATAATTTAGTTCCAAATTTATTAGACTTAGGCTATAAGTTAGAATGTTAAGTTCTGTGAAGCATTGACAATTAAGCTAAAAGCATAAGATTAAAACCAAAGCTAAAACACTGGACTATTTCCTTGTTGTGTAATATTCCACATTAACGAGTTCTACAGAATTCCTGAAAGTTGATGAAAAAGGCCAGAATGATGAGACTAAAATTTAAAAGAAGTGTAAAATAACTTGTAATCATGATTTTTTTGTTACCCAGCCAGTCAGACTTTTCTTATTTAACCATAGGAAATTCATTCTATTGTGGAACTGCACTTTGACATCAGATGGACCAACCAGAAATATGCCACTGCTGTTTAAACAAGTTTTATTATTTTACGTCTGTTGTCCAAGTCTAACGCATTAGCTTAGATGATGAAGGTTTTAACAAACCCCAGGACTACATTTTCCCGTACAAAAGGATAGTTAAAATTATATTCTGGTTTTCTTATGTAATATTTAACTCATGTATGAGAATGAAGTGATAATTTTGTTGCTTGAAACGTTTTATGTGTAAAGAGATTTTCCCAGTTTGTTAACTGTAAGCAGGTGCACATTATTTTTCTTTAATATTACTTTGGTATTGTAGGTGAACATATTTAAGGATGTTGCAGTTCTAATGATCCAGTATATTGACCAAATACGTGGTCAAGGATTTGAAATTAAGTATCTAAATATTGGAGGAGGTTTAGGAATTGATTACTATCACAAGGGTGAAGCGCTTCCTACCCCTAAGGATCTTATAAATTCTGTAAGTCCTTAAATCTTTTAAGCATTGGCTTAAACTAAGTTACTTTTTATTCAAACTTACACTCTTTTTCTGCCCAAGTTACTATGCTAGCCTTGTTACAGCTATTTTGAGAATATATATAGACACTTTAAAGATGTATATTTGCACCATTGGTTGTTTCTTCAGGTAAGAGAGCTGGTATTATCTGGAAATCTTACACTCATTGTTGAGCCTGGGAGATCTCTTGTTGCAAACTCTGGTGTTCTTGTGAGTCGAGTTGTTGGAGTCAAGACAAATGGTAACAAGAACTTCATTGTAATTGATGGCAGCATGGTAGAGCTTATTAGGCCTAGCCTTTATGGAGCTTACTAAGTTAGTACATAAATTTGACTTGGGGCAAACCCAAATTTTTTTGATGATGCATGATTGAAGGGATGATCATTTCCAAATGAATATAGAAGGGATAATTTGTCCTAATTTTGTAGTCTCCTTGTTGACAGGAAATATTACTGGTATTGCGATTCCCAGATACTGAATGGACCATTCTTTCTCATGACAGGCACACAGTCTGAAAGTTGTGATATGAATCTTAAAATGATTTTGAGATTTTGAGATGTTTCTAACTGATATTCCTCTTGATACACATCACATTGAGCTAATTTCTCCACCTGCCCCAAAGGCAAAAATTCAAAATTTTGATGTTGTTGGGCCTGTCTGCGAGTATGCAGACTTTTTAGGAAAGGACAACGAACTTCCAACTCCAGAAACGGTGGTTAGTTATAGGACAATAATTATCACACCTAATATACATGCATGATGAGAAGGAATTGATTTTCCAATATGATATTTAATTGTTTCTAGAATTATTTTGTGATGCTTCTTCGAAGGCATACACTTGTGGCTTAACTTTGAGTGGACATCCTCTTTCAGTGGGCAGGAATGGTGGTCCATGACGCGGGAGCTTACTCCATGAGTATGGCATCAACTTACAACTTAAGAATGAGGCCAGCAGAATACTGGGTAAGTTGAGTTGTGAATTCATATTTTTGTTTCTAGATCGATAGAATGCTATATTTTTAAAGTACACAAATTGATTTTAACGTATTTATAGAATAAGCAGACATTCAAGATGATGGATCAGTTAAAAAGATAAGACATGCTGAAACAATTGTAGGTGCTTGCTATAACTCATGACATTGTTGACCATCTTGTCTTATAGCATACAAGAATAGTCAGGGTCTTCTTGTCAAGTTTAAGTAGGTTGTTGCGCTGGTGTTGAACTTAGATCTGAAAATTACAGTTTTTAAGCCTGACGTTAACAGATTTTTGATAATATTTTTAGAAAAAAATGTAAATCCCAGACAATCTTTTCATTTTCCTCTTTCCGGGGCCATTTGTGTTCTATATGGATTACCATAGATAAGTATTGTATGTAGTGTATTGAAGGTGTCAGTAGCACATCTTAAAGTTGTTAGAAGGCGCTTTGGACCAAATTTTGTATTGAAGGTTTAGCAAAGATCTTGTAGCAGCAATTGAAAGTTTTTTTAAAAAAACCTTTAAATACCCCTTTCTAGCACATTGAAAACCTTTTGATGATGGATTTAGAGCAGGTTTTAATATTTAGTTTCGACAGTTATTTGAATCATTTGAAGAGCTATAATGGTAACAAGAACTTCGTTGTAATTGATGGCAGCATGGCAGAGCTTATTAGGCCTAGCCTTTATGGAGCTTACCAAGTTAGTACATAAATTTGACTTGGGGAAAACCCAACTTTTTTGGATGATGCATGATTGAAGGGATGATCATTTCCAAATGAATAAAGAAGGGATAATTTGTCCTACTTTTGTAGTCTCCTTGTTGACAGGAAATATTTCTGGTATTGATATTCCCAGATACTAAATAGACCATTCTTTTTCATGACAAGCACACAGTCAAAAAGTTGTGATATGAATCATAAAATGATTTTGATATTTTGAGATGTTTCTAACTGATATTATTCTTGATACACAACACATTGAGCTAATTTCTCCACATGCCCCAAAGGAAAAAATTCAAACTTTTGATGTTGTTGGGCCTGTCTGCGAGTTTGCAGACATTTTAGGAAAGGACAAGGAACTTCCAACTCCAGAAATGGTGGTTAGTTACAGGAAAATAATTATCACACCTAATATACATGCATGATGAGAAGGAATTGATTTTCCAATATGAAATTTAATTGTTTCTAGAATTATTTTGTGATGCTTCTTTGAAGGCATACACTTGTGGCTTAACTTTGAGTGGCCATCCTCTTTCACTGGGCAGGAATGGTGGTCCATGACGCGGGAACTTACTGCATGAGTATGGCATCAACTTACAACTTAAGAATGAGGCCAACAGAATACTAGGTAAGTTGAGTTGTGAATGCATATTTTTGTTTCTAGATTGGAGTGAATGCTATATTTTTAAAGCTTGACAATGCTGATTTTCATGATTGAGATAATTCTAGACAGATTCAAGATGATGGATCAGTTAAAAATATTAGACATGCTAAAACAATTGTAGGTGCTTGCTATAATTCATGACATTGTTGACCATATTGTCTTATAGCATACAAGAATAGTCAGGGTATTCTTGTCAAGTTTTCTAGGTTGTTGGGCAGTTGGTGCTGAACTTAGGATCTTGAAAATTACAAAATTTTGGTTTGACATTAACAGATTTTGATATGAATATTTTTTAGAGTAAAATGTAACTACAGATAAACTTTTCATTTTCCTCTTCTAGGCTATTGGTGTGTTCTCTATATGGATTACTTCATAGAGTGTATTTGTATAGCAGTGTATTGAAGGTGTTTGTATGACATCTTTAAAAGTTGTTAGAAGGCAGCTTTGGACCAGCTTTAAAACAGTCTTGTAGCAGAAATTGAAAGTTTTTTTAAAAAAACCTTTAAATACCCCTTTCTAGCACATTGAAAACCTTTTGATGATGGATTTAGATCAGGTTTGAATATTTAGTTTTGACAGTTATTTGAATCATTTGAAGAGCTAGAATGGTAACAAGAACTTCATTGTAATTTATGGAAGCATGGCAGAGCTTATTAGGCCTAGCCTTTATAGAGCTTACGGAGTTAGTACATAAATTTGACTTGGGGCAAACCCAACTTTTTTTGATAATGCCTGATTGAAGGGATGATCATTTCAAAATGAATATAGAAGGGATAATTTGTCCTACTTTTGTAGTCTCCTTGTTGACAGGAAATATTACTGGTATTGAGATTCCCAGATACTAAATAGACCATTCTTTCTCATGACAGGCACACAATTTGAAAGTTGTGATATGAATCATAAAATGATTTTGAGATTTTGAGATGTTTCTAACTGATATTCTTCTTGATACACAACACATTGAGCTAATTTCTCCACATGCCCCAAAGGTAAAATTCGAACTTTTGATGTTGTTGGGCTTGTCTGCGAGTCTGCAGACTTTTTAGGAAAGCACAGGGAACTTTCGACTCCATAAATGGTGGTTAGTTACAGGACAATAATTATCACACCTAATAACATGCATGATGAGAAGGAATTGATTTTCCAATATGATATTTAATTGTTTCTAGAATTATTTTGTGATGCTTCTTTGAAGTCATACACTTGTAGCTTAACTTTGAGTGGCCATCCTATTTCAATGGGCAGGAATGGTGGTCCATGATGCGGGAGCTTACTGCATGAGTATGACATCAACTTACAACTTAAGAATGAGGCCAGCAGAATACTGGGTAAGTTGAGTTGTGAATGCATATTTTTGTTTTGGAGTGAATTCTATATTTTTAAAGCTTGACAATGCTAATTTTGACAATTGAGAGAGTGCTATACAGATTCAATATGATGGATCAGTTAAAAAGATAATACATGCTGAAACAATTGTAGGTGCTTGCTATAATTCATGACATTGTTGACCATCTTCTCTTATAGCATACAAGAACAGTCAGGGTCTTCTTGTCAAGTTTTCTAGGCTGTTGGGCAGTTGGTGTTGAACTTAGGATCTTGAAAATTACAAAATTTTGGTTTGACGTTAACATATTTTGATATGAATATTTTTTAGAGTAAAATGTAACTGCAGATAAAATTTTCATTTTCCTCTTCTGGGCTATTGGTGTGTTCTCTATATGGATTACTTCATAGAGTTTATTTGTATAGAATTTTATTGAAGGTGTTTGTATGACATCTTTTAAAATTGTTAGAAGGCAGTTTTGGACCAGCTTTAAAACAGTCTTGTAGCAGCAATTGAATTTTTTTTTTTTTAAACCTTTAAATACCCCTTTCTAGCACACTGAAAACCTTTTGATGGTGGATTTAGAGCAGGTTTGAATATTTAGTTTCGACAGTTATTTGAATCATTTGAAGAGCTAGAATGGTAACAAGAACTTCATTGTAATTGATGGCAACATGGCAAAGCTTATTAGCCCTAGCCTTTATGGAGCTTACCAAGTTAGTACATAAATTTGACTTGGGGCAAACCCAACTTTTTTTGATGATGCATGATTGAAGGGATGAACATTTCCAAATGAATATAGAAGGGATAATTTGTCCTACTTTTGTATTCTCCTTGTTGACAGGAAATATTACTGGTATTGAGATTCTCGGATACTAAATAGACCATTCTTTCTCATGACAAGCACATAGTCTGAAAGTTTTGATATGAATCATAAAATGATTTTGAGATTTTGAGATGTTTCTAACTGATATTATTGTTGATACAAAGCACATTGAGCTAATTTCTCCACCTGCCCCAAAGGAAAAAATTCAAACTTTTGATGTTGTTGGGTCTGTCTGCGAGTCTACAGATTTTTTAGGAAAGGACAGGGAACTTCCAACTCCAGAAATGGTGGTTAGTTATAGGACAATAATTATCACACCTAATATACATGCATGATGAGAAGGAATTGATTTTCCATTATGAAATTTAATTGTTTCTAGAATTATTTTGTGATGCTTCTTTGAAGGCATACACTTGTGGCTTAACTTTGAGTAGCCATCCTCTTTCAGTGGGCAGGAATGGTGGTCCATGACGCGGGAGCTTACTGCATGAGTATGGAATCAACTTACAACTTAAGAATGAAGCCAATAGAATACTGGGTAAGTTGAGTTGTGAATGCATATTTTTGTTTCTAGATTGGAGTGAATGCTATATTTTTAAAGCTTGACAATGATGATTTTGACGATTGAGAGAATGCTAGACAGATTCAAGATGATGGATCAGTTAAAAAGATAAGACATGCTGAAACAATTGTAGGTGCTTTCTATAATTCATGACATTGTTGACCATCTTGTCTTATAGCGTACAAGAACAATCAGTGTCTTCTTGTCAAGTTTTCTAGGCTGTTGGGCAGTTGGTGTTGAACTTAGGATCTTGAAAATTACAAAATTTTGGTTTGACGTTAACAGATTTTGATATGAATACTTTTTTAGAGTAAAATGTAACTGCAGATAAAATTTTCATTTTCCTCTTCTGGGCTATTGGTGTGTTCTCTATATGGATTACTTCGTAGAGTGTATTTGTATAGCATTTTATTGAAGGTGTTTGTATGACATCTTTAAAAATTGTTAGAAGGCAATTTTGGACCAGCTTTAAAACAGTCTTGTAGCAGCAATCGAAAGTTTTTTTAAAAGACCTTTAAATACCCCTTTCTAACACATTGAAAACCTTTTGATGATGGATTTAGAGCAGGTTTAAATATTTATTTTCGACAGTTATTTTAATCATTTAAAGAGCTAGATAAATATCCTTGGAGCGACTATTGAAGGATCTTTGATACCATCATTAGTATGCCATTATTCTGGGACAATTATATTAGTGTTCCTTTATGTTAGTGTAACTTTCTTTTAAATTTTAACATGCTATTAAATTCTTTGAAAGATATATAGGAACTAAAATTTCCATATATTTCACTTAATTATTGTTTTCCCCACTCCTCGGCGTTACTTTGCACCTCTCGGTGCAAATGCTAGTTACATAGTCATTATAAGGAAGACTTACCTAGTTACACTCTTCAACATTATAACTATATATAATTTTGATGTTTCTAGGTTGGAGATTGTACTATTTTCATTGGAGGATGCTACTATTGATGCGCACAAGGCTCTTGAGTTACTTGGTAGGATTCTAGAAAAATTGGTTGTTGAAGGTATATTCTTTATTCAAGATATAGCAAGGGAAATCAAGGATGGAGGTACATAGCCAGGAAGATTATTAGAAACGAGGGGATTTTGAGGTATTTCTAAAGAAGAAAATTTCAAGGTAGTCTGCTCACAATTTTAATGCCTGATCAATTTTGTGGTTTATTTGTGATATCTCATGTTGAATAGTGAATGGTTGGTTATTTTTTAGCTCGTTCTCACATTTTTTGGTTCCTGAAGCTCGAGCACCAAATAAAAAAAATAGGCAAAGTCAAACAACACAAATGGTCCACTAGCTCTCTTTTGATTTTCTAATATTATAATGAAGTTTTATTAGAGGCACTGTTTGTTTGTTTATTTTGGTTAGAAAAGGGTTTTCTCTTGGTTTTATGTGATTTTCAATTTATCGTATGTAGCATGTTTAGAAATGGGAAAGAATAACGTGACATTTATTTTGCAAAAATTGATGTTGAAGGAAAATTCCTTTGACATTGTTGATGTTAAGGTATATGTTGTATAAACTATTTATAGTATAACTTATGTTATATTCTAGTGTTCATTGTCTTTCATTTATTAAATGCATTGTATTTTCTTTTGTTTTCAGAAAATGAAATCAGTATTGATGGTAAGAAGCATGAATTGAAAAAAGAGAAGAGCAATAAAATTGGAGCGATAAATGAAAAAAGAGAGAGGAGAACTGGTCTGGTGATACCCTTAGAACCAATATCTCGCATAAGACACACATATAAAGACTGATGATCAAGTCTTCGGAGTTGGTGAATTCACCTGTAGTGCCTTGAAAACACAACGATAATGTTTTGAAGTGATCAAACATCATTTCATGTGTAAATTGTAGTCCAACTAATATAAAGTTGGAAACTCGTATTCTAATATTTTAACATTTCATATAATATAATTTATGTGGTTGAAATAATTTATAGTTGCACTTGATGTTGTTTAGTATTGTAATTAAAATATGCAACTTTGTGTTTTCATATTAGATGAACATGCACATTGTATGACATTTTTTAAATCATACAAATTAATTTATGTTGATTAATAATGAACACAAATAAAATGAATATGCGACTAAATTAGTCATTTATAATGATTATTAATGAAATGAATATAAAATACTAAATTAGTCATTTATATAATGAATAAATGGCTACTGCAAATGATAAATTTGTGACGACAAATGATGACTAAATTTCTCATATATACGACTATTAGTAGCTAATTTACAGTATCTTATAACACGACTAAAATTTAGTCACATTTCTTTGGTCATTAATTGGTTTCAAAAAATGACTAAAGTTTGCATATATATGACTATTAGTAGCTAATTTACAGTATCTTATAACACGACCAACATATTGGTCATAGTTCTTTGGTCATTAATTGGTTTTCTCGGGTGATCATATAGTAATATATTTTGTTGTATATTTGGTCATTAATTGTGACATTTAATGACCAAATCAAAGACAAAATGAATGACTAATGAATGACTAAATCAGTGACCAAATGAATGACTAAATTAGTGATAAAATGAAAGACCAAATGAATGACTAAATTAGTGACCAAATCAGTGACTAAATCAATGACCAAATCAATGACAAAATATACAACTAGATAACAAAATTGAGATAATCAATTAATGACTAAGCTAAAAACGACCAAAATTTGGTCGCGTTATAAGATACACTAAATTAGCTACTATTGGTCACCGACCGAAAAATAGTGGTTTATATGCAAATTTTAGTCATTTTTTTAGTAACAAATTAGCCATTTTGTACTAGTGTAATTCTTTTGGGGTCCAAAAGCTCTTTAGTGGGGAGGAATGATCTAGGTGGATTAAATAGGTACAAGTACAAGTGGCTTAAGTACGAGCCTAAAAAATCAACGTGTTCGAAAATCTCTTGAACCAAGTTCAAGTTGTAGATCTTGTCATTCTAATTCCAATGGCACAGACGACACTCAATTCTGAGTTTGTATGAATGAGTTAGGAGTAGTCAAAGTTTGAAGGTTGACTTGATGATGTGGGAGACTTAGGAGGCAACAATTTCGCTAGAACCCAGCCACCGGATTCCGGCCAACCTGGCCGGATTCTGGGCAAATTTTTGGGATGGTTAAAACGTCTCCTTTGGTAAAAAATCAAGAGATTTTGAAACATCCAAATCCTTTATTATACAAAAAAATAAAAAAATATATATAATAAGCGTGGCGGGCCACCAACCCCGCCACCCCATAAAAATATGCAAAGTATTTAAAAAAAAACATATGTTAAAGTTGGGGGGGGGTGGTCAACCCCGTCACCCCCACGGTCTCCACTTTAAACAGTCACAACTTATGTTTATAGTGGGTGGGGGTGTAACCACACTGCCCGACCCACGTGCTTTACATATTCACTCATATCAAAGGGCGGAAAAAATCTGGGGTGGGCCACCCAAGGTGGGCTTGACCCCAACCAACCATCAAAAATTATATGCGGCTTCCAAAAATTGTAAATGCGGGCTTGACAAAAGAATTAAACGCAGATTTGGGGGGAGGCAGGATTTGATCCCCCGACCTCCCCCTTAACCATTACTAAATTTTAACCATCAGGGCAACGGCCTTGTTGGTTTATCTTCCCAACCTTCACATATTTAAACCTTCACTACAGATGCGCGCCCAGGAAAAACAGGAACAAGCACGAAAACCGAGATGTGGAACCATGATCTAAGCCATTTTTCTAGAGGAGCCAGAATTTCACTTTCTCTGATTAGGACAAGTTTTATATGGATTCTGCACTACTCGACCCCAAAAATCCAACGGTGTTGCCCATTTCGTCATCAAAGGTCTGCAATTTTCGGCCAACTTCAGATGGGGCAGGTATAAGGGTGTAATTCCTCATTTTGTACTTGTACTTTTATTTTTTCCATTTAATGAAAGCAGGCCTTCCCGAATATTTGAGCAGGGGTCAGTGACGTATTCCCTCTTGGATGAACTCCGATATCAACTCTGTGTTCTCGTGCATGATGTTAATTTCTTCTCTCCTTTTCCGCTTATGCCTTTAAAGTTTCTTTCTTAAAGCTACAATTATGTTAATTCTTTTATACATCTGAAACAAAATATTTTGGATCAATGCACATAATCATTCCATACGATTATTCATTAACATAACCAATATGAAAATGATATGAATGAAAGTAATTGTATAGAAACAACAACCCAATTGGCCTAATAGTTGTCAAATATTAAAATGTGTTACAACCAAGTGAACTGTAGTCTCATATAGCAATTTAAAAAAAATAAGAGCACACAATTCATACAAACCTATCCCTAACTTTCATATTTGATTTAACTCCATCCATCACACCTTTTAGCATAGATCAAAATCGTTTCACTTGATAGAAATAGTAAGTACTCTTGTGTGCATCCAATGTATGAAGGGTTAAGTTAGGTGAAGGAAAAAAAGTTAATTCTAATATTAGAAGTCAATTGAGTCAGAGTTAAAAATATATTTCATTGTCAAGAAAATATTATTTAAGGAAAATAAAAATTCCGATCGTTATAAAATTTAGTGAATGCGTCAAGTCATAGTTTTCATGATGAAAAGAAAGTTAGAGTTTGCATGATTCCATATTTATAAATAGTATTGATTGTATATTCATGGTTGGTTCATTTGAATGTGAAATAAGAAGAGAAAATAGTAGAAACTCATTGGATGTATATGAGAGAATAATTAATGAATAAAACTCCTTTATTCAAGTATAATCATGTTTACTTATTTTTCTTGTGTTTGCATATTTATCTATGGCTCTAAATAACAAGTGGGATCAGAGCAAGGTTTAGCAAGGTTGAAAAGAACATAAGGAGTTAGTAAGCTCATGAATTAGTTCCACCAAGATCCTTGGCCATTGTGAGTAGCCTACAAATCGAACTTTGCATCCATTGGTCCATAATTAGAAATTAGAGCTTGTAAACCCAACTACTAAAATATTAGGGTTAGTATCATACATAGCCACCACCATATCAAGAGGAAAGAGCCACCGCCATTGATCGAATAAGGAGTCTCCACCATAAGTTGTATTCATGAGCCTCCATAAGAATATGTGTAGCAGAGCTTACTAAAATTGCTAGTAGTTGTTGGGAGCCACCACAAAAGTAAAGGTTAAAATTTTAGGTTTTAAAGATAATAAACTGTATGCGACATTCATTTATAGAAGGCTGAAATAATAAGGAAATAATACAAAAGATAAAACAAATCTGGCAGTCATGGGTCACAAATAAAGATTGAAGCAAAGCGAGAAAATAAATCCAAAGGAAGAGATAAAGTATTTCAAATATCTCATAGAGGTTCACGCCACAGTCTTGGCATCTAAAATACAAGTATATGAAGTATAAAACTTCGAGGATGAATGGAATATGTTAGATATGGTAACACTTCCAAAATTTACTGGTAAAATTTTTAATTTTTGGGAACTATCAAAATGAAAACCTGTATTTGATGTAAAGAGTTGATTGAGTATTGGTCTAATACCCCATATGATGAAGTATGTGATTCCTTAGTATTGGATGTTATAAAACATACATTGGATGATAATTCCTTGTGCAAGGTGACAAACACTACATCTTCCTAGAAAGCATGGAAGATCCTAGAAGTAAAATTTGGTATAAAGGAAAGTGATATAAAACAACCAATTTTTTTATAGTCTGTTGAATAATCAATAGAAATTCAACTACAGGTCTAAGAGTAAATGAGAAAGTTTCTAGGATGAAAACGTAGCTTTGAGAATACCACTCAAATTTGGATGATGGTCATAAAGATTATAAAAGTGAAACCCACCATGAAGAAATGAGACACAGAAAACATTGCAAAGTGAGAAGTTGAAGCCTCTACATATGAAGTAGAGAAAGAGCATATATATGCGCGATAACCCCATTATAACACGGATGGTGAAGATGATGGTGAAGCACACTATGACGGGACACATGTGAATGGTGACTACAAAATGAGGTGTGAATGGTGATTACAAAATAAGTTGTGAATTGGTGAATCTAACAATAGACCTTGTTGATGATGGTGAATCTTCCAATAAATAATTGAATAACATGTGTGATCTAATTGGTATGATTGTAGTTGATGATGACCTCTTTCCTTCATTGTTTGAAGAAATTAAGTTTGAGAATAACAAAGACACTATTTCATACGAAGTAATAGTTTGAAGATTTTAAAGTGTATCTTTCATGAATCCAACAAAAAATAATGAATTTTTTGAAGTTAAAACTGTTAATGAGCACATGCATGCTTATATATATCACCACAGAGTCGATGAAAAATATGTTAATTAAATTTGTGGTCTCTTTTTTGAAACAAGAACTAATTGTGGAAATATGGAAAGTGCCATGTTTGATGAAGAACTGAAGGTTGAAACTACCATTGTAGCAGCATGTTATGAAGTGATAGTTAGAATTTTTCGTGAAGCAATGCATGATCTAGCATCAATTGATGATTAAGAAGAGGATAAATTGATTCATGAGTTTTTTATGAGAATATCCACTAACAACATAAAATTGGAAGATAGCCTCAATGTAGTTGAATAGGTAGAGAAGAAAGAATAAGAAGAGAAAGCTCTCACTATAGAGCATAATGAAGATGTTTTAGAATTTATTTTTAGTGTGCAAGTAGAGAGGAAAACAATCCAGTTACAATTATAGTTTAAATATAAGATGAAGAAAAATATATAAGAAAGGGCATATCATTTTCTAAATACGAAGAAAAAAACATTGAAACACCCTTTCAGGAATGGAATGAAAAAGAGATAAAATTCTACTATCAAGAGATATTTAAGAAAGAAGATTAGGAATATGAAGCAGAAGAAGCATAGCAAATTCCATAGTTTGAAGATGAAGAGTTGTGGTAGTAGTCCATGGTTGAATGGATATTTCAAGAGGAAGATATAGCAGATAGTCTATGAAAGCCTAAATTCCTTTTAAAACAAATATAAAAGAAGTCGAAGAATTTTTTTTTTGCAACAAGTGAATAAATATGGATATTACATCAAGAAAGAATTATTGAAAATGTAGTTTCAAGGGTATAGAATATGGAAGAAAAGAAGAATAAAAAACTTCATTGTGAGAATTTTTTTTAGTCAAATTTTTATTGCAAGCGTAGCAGACATAGTTTAATCATGATTAAGTGAAGGTTGATTCATATGGTCGTAATTACGGGGGAGTTTTGGACTAGAAATTACTCCCATATGCATGAAATTCATAGAGAGTAGAGTTAAGTTAAGGAAATAAATTTGAGTCTAATATTAGAATTCAAGTGAGTCAGAGTTAGAAGGTTAATGCTTTCTCTGGAAACGATGAGTGAAGAAAAAAAAAATGTTGACTTGAGTTAAAAGAAAGTTATAAATTTCAGTTAAAGCATGAAGTCATAGTTTGCATGAGTAAAGGAAAGTTAAAGTTTGCATGACAAAAGGAAATTTAAAGTTTGCATGATTTGATATTTAAAAAGTTTGGTGTTTATATCGAATAGTCATAGCTTTGTGGATTTATATGAGAGAATAGTTAATGAATAGAAATTATTTATTCAAGTATAAGCTTGTGTATTTATTTGTCTTGTGTTTTCATGCTTATCTTTTCCTCTGACTAACAAGAACTTGTCTCCCTACACTCTGCCATGTAAGAAAATTGTGTCATGACTTGGGAAATGACCCACCCAAACATGTCAGACATTGGGTGGTTGCACACTATCCAAACCCATATAAACTTATGCATTTCCCCTCCAAATTCTTCACCAACTCTTCATCTAGTGTTAGCACTTATAATCCAAATGGAACTTCCTCGAATGCTTGTTCCCTTAGCCAACTCTCTTGTCGCATTTACAAGAAATCATTACAAATTGAAGAAGATTGCATATTTCCATTTCAAGTGGGTCAATTTTCTTTATTACAGACTTTTCCCAAATGATCATTTCGCCCAACCCATTTCAATAGTCATTTGTGTCACTTTCTTCTCACCTGACTCATCCACTATCTCACCATGTCTAGTCCAGATGACTCAACTTATATTAATGGGTTCCTCTCTACATGATTTCATGCTACCATCATCCGTTCATCCCATGTGCTACAAATTACCCTTTTCTTAAGACTATACTTGTTCAATCATCTTGTGTGAGTCCCTTAATTCTTCACATGCCATAAAATGGAAAAAAAATGTCTAAGGATTATGCTTGTTATCTTAGTTCATATGTTTTCTCCTCTCATTTACCTAAAATTATTATTCTAAGTGTATTTATTGTCATACCATGTTTATAATCTGAATCAAATTGTGTTTTTTGTTAATAGAGAATATGAATATATACAAGGAGGGGGACACTATTGGTTTTCATCTCTCAATGTATATTTGTCTTCTAACTTCCTTTATTTTATTTTTATTTACAATATTTACATATTTTTTCTAATCCCAAAGATTAGGTGCCAACTCCCCCCCCCCCCCCCCCCCTTAATATGAAAGGGTGTTGGTGAGTCCAAGCATCATTCTGCAACTTTCAAACTTTTCCCTTTTAAGTGCTTTGGTGAAGATGTCTGTAATATTCTCATTTATGGACCAATGTCGTACATGGATTGTTTTGGCCTCAACATGATGTCTAATAATATGGTATTTTGTATTGATTTTCTTTGTTCGATAATAGAACTTTGGGTTCTGTTAGAATCCTGTATTTCACAGTATCACCAGGTGACTGATTATTGCTTATATTTCCATACTGAAAATAATATTCCACGGCCATCATTTATTTTCATGAAATGGGGAAATCATTGCTATCAATAGCTTCAAAAGAATCTATTATGCCTTTGAGTTCAGTACAAGGTGAAAATGATGGTGGTAAGTCAAAACAGGAGCAGCATTAGACCATTAGCAAGAGAGAGGAGAAAAATTATAATCAAAGGAAACAAGGGCAGCGGAGAAGCAGTTAAGGTAGAAAAAAAACAAGGGAGCAGTGAGGACCATTGATCCAAGCATCGAAAAACAGTGGAGATTAAAATCGCAGATCGCAAAAGATAAAATATATGCGTGGAGGTGACCGGTAAAGTCTGCAAAGTGCTATGTGCGATGCCGGGTGGGACCTGATCGCAATTTCAAATTGAAAAACTTAAAAGATAAGTGCAAATGGAAAATGTTAAACACAGTGAAGTGCGATGTGTGATACCATCCGGGACCTGACTGCAATCGCAAATCTCAATGGATAAAGGATAATTTCTAAGGAAAAAGGTAAAGACAGTGGGATGCAAAGTGCGATACCGACACAGATGGGATGCAGTTTCATCAATGAAATCTAAACATTTTCGTTTCTGGTGAAATGAGTTGTTTACGATGTTTTGTGCAGAAAGGGTCGAGTCTAGTCCCACCTTACCTGCCACATCATTTCCTTCGCCACATCTCCCTCCACCTTTCCTCCATATCCACTCACACCCTCCTCATCTGACGGTCCTTGTTTCATTTCACGCTCCCCGCAGCTTTCGAACTTTAACCATGGGGGGGGGGGTCTAAAATGGGTTGTATCACTTACCGCCCTCCCCACTACGTGTCGCCCTTCCGCTATTTCGCACCCCCCTTCTATATTACCGCTTACCACTTAATGCCCCTTCTTAAAAGTTGTTCCATCATCCTCCATTCCATCCATGTCCACCAACATCCATCCCTCCATGACCAAGCATATAAGGTCTATGCACCATTTATGAGAAAATAGGCTACACACGGCATACAGACTCAGGTCAGACCCGACAAGGGGAAAAATGCAAGGCGAGGCTGAATGTCACAAGGAAAAAGATAGAAAAGGTTGAGTTAGGCATTGATGTAGAGATATAACGATAGAGATTGATGGGGCAATAAGGCACATCAGCACCAACATCAATAAATGAAATTAGCCAGTGCTACACCAAACTTAATTACCCAATGTCGATATTTTGAAAAGGTGGGACCATATGTCAAAGCCATCAAAGCGTTTAGATCCATAAAGAGCTACTCAAAATTAATTTTATAGCTGATATGTTGTCAAAGATATTTTTCTCAAAGCCTTGCGTGGCCATGCTTGTTTAATTTCAGTTGTTTTGTAATAAATGAAGTTTGGCCCAAGTATGTTAGGGAAACCGACTAGAGTTTTAGAAAATAATGTTCAAATTTTCATTATCAAAGGTTGGAACCTTGTTAGACTCTGTGTTGTAAAGGATCATTGTATTAGAGGACTATAACTATTTTGATTTGGGCATCAATAATAAAGAGACTGTTCACAGGATTCATGAGCTATGTTAATGGTGATGTTCTTTCCTCTATGTTAATTTTTTCCTCTGTATTTTCATGTTGTGCATCTATTTTTTCATATTACAAAATGGAAGTTTTAGATTAAGATTTGTTGAGAGAGCACCTTAATTCTGACTGTTTTTGTTATCTTGATTTTTTCCTCTGAAGTATAGTTAAATAATTCTTAACTTCTCTTTAGCTATTACTGAACTCACTGCTCTCTTTCATCTCATATTCACACTTCCAGTAAGATCCAGTCTACATAGTTAGCTTTCCCTGTGAATGCCCCTTGAAAAATTTGATGTACAATTCAGCCTCTTATGACTCCATAGCCCAATAGATTAAGTTTTACAACTCTATCTATCCAACCACCCAACCAATCAAAACTAGCAGTAATCATAATCTCTATAACTAGCCTAATATCAGCGATTATAATCATCAAGCTAAATCATAAATCATAAAGAAAAGAGAGAGCCCTCTCTGAGTCTAGGAAGGCTAGGTCCTGGACTCCAAAGTGGTTTGATGTTATCCTCTGTTTTTTTTCCTTGCCAATCTTACAAATTACGGAGAGCTAACATTTTCATTGCTAACTTATTGCAGAAGTCTTGTTAAAAAAAATAGGAGTTGAATGCACTTGTTTCTCCTTCAAATATTCCATTTTTTTCCTGAGCCACACAATTTCCTTTGTTGCTTCAACTCATGCCACATATTCAGCCCCAGTTGTGGAATATGATGGAGCTGATTATTTGTGTGACGTCCAGGGGACGACACCTAATCAAAGTCTCATAACATAACATGAAGTAGATACGTTGATCTCTTTATCTCCATCAAAGTCGGAATCAAAGTATACGATCAAGATGAAGTCACCGACCTGTGTATACTTGATTCCAAAGTCTTGAGTTCCATTAAAATAATTTAGAACTCTTTTTGCAGTAGAAAAATGACCCTCACAAGGTTTTTTCATAAACCTGGAGAGGATTCCAACAAAAAATGAAGTTTATGGACTTGTAGTAGTCAGGTAGTTGAGGCTTCATACGATCTATATATACTTTGTTGCATCCTAACTTTATTTTCCTTAAATGGATGTGAGATTTAAATTCTATTCCATTGGAGTAGTTAAAGGATTGCACTCATCAACTCCAAACCTATTCAACATATCTCCAATTTACCTCTTTTGAGAGATGAATATAAACATCAAATGTTGGGTTACGTCAATACCACTATAGTAGTGAACCTAGCCCAGATATGGCATTTCAAAACCTCTCCTCAGTTCTTTTTTTATGGATGCAATGTAGTTCTCATTGTTTCCTATCACGAGAATATCATCTACATACACCACAAGGTACACAATTATTTTTCCAACTTTCTTGACAAACAAAGTTGAATCATCAAGATCATAATGTCGAAATTCAGTTTCAAAAGATGCTCAGTCACTTCTCGTACCAGGCTCGTGATCCTTGCTTCATGCCATACAAGGATTTTACAGGCTTGCATACTTTTTGTTCGTGACCTTTCACAAAAAATCCTTCTCGTTAGGACATAAAAAATTCTCTATCAAATCTCCATTCAAGAAAGCAGTTTTTACATCCATTTGATGGAGTTTAAAATCATTTTGGGCTGCCAAGGAAAATAATGTCTCAATTCTAGCCCATTTTTCTATGGGGGAAAACTTCTCCTCGTAATCGACCCCTTCTTTCTATGTTAAACCATTCTCCACAAGCCTGGATTTATCCTTTTCAAGTGAGCCATCTTCTTTATACTTGTTCTTGAAGACCCACTCGTAGCCTATTGGTTTGGATCCCAATGGAGGATAAAACAACTTCCAAGTACCATTATTTATCAAATCATCATATTCTTTTTGCGTCACTTCTTTCCATTCATCACGAGAAGCGACATCTTTGAAGGAAGTTGGTTCAAAATCTATAGATAAATTTAGTTCAAATCATAAGTAACGTCCATATAAACAAGTGAATCACAAACATCTACATTAGTTCCATTCTTTCTAGTTCAACTTCTTGTTCTTTTATTTCCAACCTGATCTGGATGAACAACTTAAAGTGTCTTTTAAACCATTTTGTCTCTGTCGCTCTCTACTTTTCTGCATAATCTCCATTCTCATGCATGCACTAATTACATTTAAGTATAAAAATATATAATTTTAATAAAACTATAATAGTATAAAATTTTAGTATTTTAGTATATTATTATTAGATCTCCTGTGACAAATTATCACTACAAGGGAAAGACCCTCTAGTGGAGGTTATAAAGGAGGTTTTTAGTGTTATAAAATTGGCCAAAATTGTCAAAAAAAACATTTTCTACAACATCTTTTTATGGTTACGGAGGTTTTAGCAGAGATTTTAACGGAAATTCAACACAACTAAAAAAAATGGGCTACCGAAGTTTATTACGGATTTTTTTTCATCGGTGCGCTACTCTGACTTGAACGCACCAGTGCATACATATATAAGGCGCCCGGGGCGGTCGAAGCAAAATGCACCAGGTCGTTAAGGTATAAAACCGCACCGGGCATATTTTTGGTGATACAACACACGTGGTGGTTCTTATTGGTCTTGGGATTTGTGTGGTGCCCATAGGTCGTATCAATGCACCAAGGCGTAGACGTATAGAAATGCACCGATGCACAGTATCACAGAAAGGCACTGAGATTTATAATTGGTATCGGTATTTGTACAGTGCCCATAGGTCGTACAAATTCACTGGTGCTTATAGACACTTAAACGCCCTGGTGCATAGCATCACACAAATGCACCAAGATTTATAATTGGTATCGGTATTCGTGCAATGCTCATAGATCATACAACGGCGCCGGTGCGTATAGACACATAAACACACCGGTGCGTCATACCACACAAATGCACCAATATTTTTAATTGGTTTTGGTGTTTTTTCAGTGCTCATAGTTCGTATAAACGCACCGGCGTGCTTCCTAATACAAACACACCGGTGTACAAGTATTGACACGCACTGGTTTTCATTTTGTATTTTTTAGAAACATCAACCTGTGACAGTGCAATTATTGTGATTGTTTTAAATTTATTATTCATCAAAAGTCGACACATCTTATAACAATATTCATATAAATTAAATTCTTATTAATGCATTTGAATGTGTTGTTTGGATTAATTTGTTATATCATATCATAACTACTATGGTTTTTTAAAATTCATTATTCATCAAAATTTGACACATATATATCTCATAACAATATTCATATGAATTAAATTTTTATTAGTGCATTTTAGAACAACAATGGAGAACGCAATAGCGACAATGGAGAATGCAATAGAATACATTAAAACATATTTTATGATATACAATATATATGAATAAGATAGTCTTTATCATAAAAAATGGGACAGTTATTGGTATCCCTTTGTCTTTCAATTGGGACACTACATATTTCAAAAAATACAACGCCTTGCTTTGATATGCAAACATAGTGATCATCATTCTTCGCTTGAACTGTTGTCACTGCTAGAGCTACTTCCATCACTTGGGTTATTTTTAGGAATGTTTTGTTCACGGTGTTGATTGTTTGATTCTTCTTCACCTTCCATCTACAAAAAAAAAAAAAAATGAAATGAGTGTATATACATTGGTGAGAATAATGAAAATTGAAATATTAAATAATATACATCAATGTAAATCGAAAAGAAAAATGATGTACCATAGCAACAATTGACTCATAAACTATACACGTTCTTTCAAAACCATGTATCATGTCATCTTTCAAAATTTCATCTGTTGGTGCAGTTCCATACTTTGTTTCCTGCAAGTTTTATACCACATAACAAATCATATATTTAATATAAAATATTTTTTTGTTCTATTAATTATAGAGGTATCTAAGTAAAACAAGATCAATAGATGCTTACAAGTTCCACAATTAATTTCTGATATGCTAACAAATACTCACAACCCATATTTAACCCAATTTCAATAATTCGTTTGATGGTTCTTATTTGTATGTTAGCACATGTTTGAATACATTCAATGATGATTTTTGTAGAACAACTTAAAAAATACAAAAATGAAATCTAGTTAAGTTGTTATAAGGAAGTAAAAATTACACACAAACTTAGATATCAACCATTTTCTTCCTCGTCATCCTGTTTTACGTGTTGAATGGGTTCCATTTTATTTTCTTTTCTGCAAGAAAATTCTTGAGAATTAATATTTAATGTTAAATTGTTTATTTATTGTACCTAATGATCGAAAAATTCAATGATTAAATATTACATTTGAAGCACGTTGTTTTTGAGATGGCTCCTTCTGCGATGCAATTTTGTCCATTTCTTTGACCATCTCCTTGTACACCTTTTTCAACATTCCTACTGGCATATTTCTGATATCAACTCTTTCATCTTCTGATATTCTCATAATATTCCTGAAAATGTAACATGAAAATAAAATATTTATTTTTTATATTGATATCTGAAAAGTAAATATAACAAAAGTGATATTTATAAATAATTCTAGACAAACATTTAAAGGAAAATAATTACTTTTTAATTCCTTTTTATTTTAGTTCAGATAAAATTTGGTTCTTGGAATCATTGGATTTATTTTTGTATTGTAAGTGGAAAGAACATCTATACATTCGTTCCAGTAGATTCCTCAAACTTTTGTAAAAGTTTTTCCCCCTTTTGTTAACTTCCAGCACCACTCCAGATGAGCTAAGGAGCAATTCATTTTCATTTGCATGTTCTATTTTTTTTCTTTTCTTAGAAAAACATTCCTTTTCTGAGTTGTTGGTCCCCATAGAACATTAAACATATGTGAATTAATATACTATTTGACACATGTTATTTAAAAATTTTAAGTATATTATTAATGATAATTAAAAAAAGAAACTCATATTGGATCGATAGTATTTTTTCATTCACCTGATTCATCCTTTTGAAATTTTTCCATCAAGCTTTTACGCTCTTCTGGTCCTAGATAAAAAATAATCTTATCGAGCTTCGTCATTTTGTGGCTTTGCATGATAGACAGTAAACAATACATATTATTTAAACTTATAGTTAGTTCAAAAATAACATTTTTTATCATGAATTTACAAAGAACTTGCCTTTTTATCTTTTCTTGATGTGTTATCAGTATTTTTGTTACTTGATCTATTTTTATTCATTTCTTTATGAATCTGAAACCTGTACCATATCATTCATGAATATATTTATAAATAAATTGTCAACTTTTGAGGTAAAAAATAAATCTTAAAAAACCGATGCGCCTTTCATTATGTACGCACCGTTGTCGGTGTGTGGTAGTATTAAAAACGCACCGTAAAAACAGTATAATATATTGTACGATGTGTGGGGGTATTATAAGCGCACCGCACAAACATAGTAATAGACCATATGGTGTTATATTCGTAACATGGAACATCGGTTCCCTAGTTCATATATGGTGCACTTATTTTTTTTTAAATTGTTTTGAAAATTTTTATTACAGTACTTGCGCGGTGCGCTATATATTACAGTGCATTGGTGTGCTAGGTTACACAGGGCGCACCAATAAAAAAAAATCCATTTTTTCCAAAAATTCACGCAATGGCCAAATGGATTGGGATCCGACTATGCAAGTCGTCCCGTGGGATGGATGTCAAACTAAAATGAAAAGCCTTAATTCTGAAATCACAGAAATAGGGAGAAGAAAGGGGAAAAACAAAAAAATGAAGGGTTTAGGGTAAAAATGAATAAAACTGCAAAAAATAAATAAAAACTACAGAAAAAGTTAAAAAAAATAATCAAATTTAATCACAAGATGGCTTGAAATTCTATGATACAGGGTTTGAATCACCACATGTTTGATTTCTGATTGTCTAAATACTTTTGTTCGAACGTATTTCGCTACTACACAGTGCCCTCTGCTCTCTTGCTCCAGGTATGTCTCCTGCAAATATATGGCTGAAAATTTTAGCAAAAATAGTGAAATAATGAAAAGCGTTTAGTATTTAAAGAATTATTTTGTGAAATTAGATTTTCGAAAATATTTTTCTGCCCATTTTTCAATTTGACGCTTTTTTCAAAAATAAAATAGAGTTGCGCTTTTTTTATTTGCGTTTATTCATCACCGGTGCATCTTTTTGTAATGCCGGCACCGGTGCGGTTGTATGTACAGTAGAACCGATTTGCGGTTAAGGCACTGAAATTAATTTTAGGTGTGTACACCAAAATTTAGTGAACTCCAACCATAGAAATTGAGAATTATAATTTTGTTTATTCTTGAGAATTAGAATTAGAATTAAAATAGAGAATTGGAATTGGATAAATTCTAGATGGAAATAACTATTCTTCCAAAGCTTTTTGTTTATTGCAGGAGGTCCCCACTGATTATGTGGATAGAATGCAATGTGGGGCATGTGAAGATGCAATACTACAGGGCCCAAGTGGGAAATTTTGGCATGTGAACCTGTTATAATTGGCACTTAACTATTTTCAACCAATATGTTTTAGAATATAATCTGCAGATAGACGGATGGCCTGCCAGCAATTAGTACATATAATCTGCAGAAGGGTAATTTTCTAGGAGCAATGACAATGAGTCCTTCATTCTGCATTTGTTAGCATAAGAAGGCCAATTTTCGACTAGACGATGCAGTTATTACATGTGAAGGCAATGGTTTCCCATAGAAAATGAGTATAGGGTTGAGCATAGGAAAGACATTGCAAAATAGTCTATTACATTAGTTTTTCCAATGGGAAACCGATTTGCAGGTGGAAATATGGTAGCTGCAGGTATCTATGCTTTTCTTCCCAAAGAAATGGTCATTGGATTTCCATTTATAATACAGCCAGAATTTTAACTAGTCTCATCCACGGGACCACAGCTCAGACAAGTTAGAGATGCTATTCAAGTTCAATTGAAAGCCGAAGATGTGATTTTATGCGACGTCAACTTTGCCGGTAAAAGTTTATGTAAGCCAACTGAAGCTCGGACAATACTCCCAGCTGCTTTTAAATGCATCCTTGAGAATCTTTCCCTTCATGGGACTTACCAGCCCGGTCAACAACGTCAATTGATCTTTCTCTGTTGTCCTTAAGGGAATGAGAATCCTTCCTTTCATGTTGCCTCTTGGCTTTATCAACTGCCTCGATTGATCTTTCTCTACCATAAACTCTGCTCTCCATTTATCCATCATGGGACTTCTTAACCCTATCGTCGGCCTCAACCGAATGCTCTATGCCGGTCTCAACCTATACTCCTTTTGTACTCTGTTGAGCTCTGTAGCCATCGGCATCCCTATAAGCGTCTTTATCTGTCTTTCTGTTTGAATCACTCATTTTCTTTGCTATAAAATTGTCAGCCGAAATTTGAACTCTCGTTTTTTCAAACCCTCATCTCCTCAGAAAAAATCTTGCCCGCGATTCGAACCCTCTGCTGCTCCAATACTGCACTTTACAGAATAACCCTGTTCCGGTGTGCGCTATTTTATAGGTGTACCGAGGTGGTTTGTAAGATCGAGGTTTTTGTTTTGGCGCGGTGTTTTAAGACACACCAGTGCGGAAGCGTTCTGAAGCGCTGGTGCGTCTGAGTAATAAGACACACCGGTGCGTGTTATGATGATAAGCGCACTGGAGTGTATACAGTTCTTTTTTTATGTAAGATCATAATAAAATAATGATAATTCTAAAGTACATGAATTTACTTGCATTATTTTCTAAACTTTATTATGTTACAAAAATTCATATTATTTTAGATTTATTATTTTACAATTATTTACAAATTTAAATATTTTAATAAAATCATTTCACATTAATAGAATTAAAATTTTACAAATATTTTACATAAAATTACAATTTTACAATTTCACATACAATTACTATTAGAATTAGAAATAGAATTTTAATTTGACATACAATTACATTTACAATTAAAATTTTACAATTACAATCATTTCACAGTAACACAATTAAAATTTTACAAATATTTTACATACAATTAGAATTAGAAATAGAATTACATTTACAATTACAATTACATTTTTACAAATATTTTACATACAATTACAAATACAATTAAAATTTTAGAATTTTACATACAATTATTATTACAATTACAATTTTACAATTTGTCACATTTACAATTACAATTATTTCACAATAAATTAAATATTACAATTACAATTAAAATTCTACATTAAATATTTTACATACAATTAGAGTTAAAATTAGAATTAGAATTACAATTACAATTTTACAATTTCACATACTAGAATTACAATTACAATTTTAATTTTACATACCATTACATTTACAATTACAATCATTTCACAGTAATACAATTAAAATTTTACAAATATTTTACAATACACAATTAGAATTACATTTACAATTACAATTACAATTTTACAAATATTTTACATAGAATTACAATTACAATTTTAGAATCTTACAATTACAATTACAATTTTACAATTTGTCATATATACAATTACAATTAAAATTTTACATCAAATATTTTACATACAATTGCAGTTAAAATTACAATTACATATACAAATACAATTTTACAATTTTACCTACAATTAAAATTTCAATTTCAATTACAATCACGACATAATATTTAATAAATATAATGGTCATTTAATATTAAACTAATTAATAAACATCACGATCATGATAACCATCATACAAACATCATATTTGACTAAAAACACATTCAAACATCAAATTAACATTATATATTAACATCATCACAACACAAACATCAAATATACATCTCATGTCAAATAACTCATGCTATCACATACACATCTATCTGCAAGCTAAACATTAAATGAACATATCTAACATGACCTAACAATATACACATCATGATGATCACCAACATGTACCATACAATCACAACATGAACATAAAATACATGGAGCATATATATATATATATATATATATATATATAATGTTAAAAATATAAAATTGTAATATAAATTTCATGGATCAGTTGGTGGTAGTACGTCAACATCAATAACAGTACTAGTGGAGGCCTGATCATTCATTGGTGCAGCCTCGACGATCGATGGTCGAGCCTGCTCATGATCAAGACTAGTACTGATGGATGGATCAGCTAGTGGTAGTACAACATCAATATAAGCAGTACTAGTAGTGGAGGCATGCTCAGTCAATGGTGTATCCTCTACGCTCGATGGTCTAGCCTACTCATGATCATGACTAGTACTGATGGATGGTGCTGCAGGCTACTAATGACTGGACGTGGCCGATGGTCCAGCCTCATCTCCATGATGACTGCTAGATGCCAGTGGAGCCTCATGCTCATCAGGTGTGGCACGAGGTGAATGATCATGAGATGAGTTGCTTCTTGTGGACTGTCCATCACGTGTTATGGCTCGACCACGCCTATAATGTGCAACAGTCCTCCTCAGTCGCGTAACAGTTTTTGTAGCTCCTACGACATGCCGCATCAGGTTGTACATGTCACACGACATGCCTATCCACATCTATATTAGCCTATCATCGGCCTGTATGTCTCTATAATGAGCAGACTTGATGCCCACCTCAACAATAAATGCACTGATTTGGTTGCCCAAATCCATCCTATATCGAGTATCACGTCGACTGCGCCTAGCAAAAGGCGGTACCAGCGCACCAGCATGAGGAGCATGTCTCTCTCCACCAGCCTCCTGATCATGAGCCTCGACATCTTCCATGTCCTGATCATCATCAAGATCCACACCTAGAACATGTGGTGGTTCTGACATCTCCTCGCCATCAAAAGAGCCAATTTCTACAAAATATATACAAGTACACAACAATAATTAGACAATTTCATTACACAATTTAATAAGAAAAAGTTAAAGAACATGCTAGAATAAATTTAAATATATTAAAATGTAATATTACCTCTATCATCTGGCAGCTCATTAGCTGTGAAGAGGATTTTGGCACACCCTCGCCAATCCAATCCAGCATAGGGATAGGGGACCATAATAAAGGGATGTAACTCGTCAACACTGGCTAGTAAGTCTATTTCATCATGCGATATCCTGGCTGGAAACATATTCTCTCCCATCTTGGGCATCATCTACCCCCACATGTGCATCCGGGCCTCCAACATCAACCTAAGAGGCTGTCGAAAAAAAGCAGACCTCATCTCTAGAAACCTCTCAAAAAATAAACAAAAAATCTCTGAAGCAAAAGGGAATTTGACCCTCCCTTGTGCATGAGCACGACATCTATCTAAGGTCATACAAAACTGCTGCAAAAAAATAGCAGACCACCTGAAAAGTCGTGGCTCCTATACTAAAGAATCAAAATAATATAAAAGCGGGCAACTAATGCATTTCCTGTCACTGGTGTTGTGTGAAATGGTAGAAATGAGAAGTGAGAGGCACTCCGCGTCCTGTCTACCAAATGCAGTAATACGTAGTTGACCTCTAGGGACCTGAAACTCTGAAGGAGACATTACATTCGCTCCAATGTATCTATGGGAGTAAAATAACTTACTCCCTACTACACAACCATCTGGAACCTCTGGGAATGAGAGAAAATCCACCCCTCTCCTCGATAGCCTTGTAATGAAATAAATATCCTCCTCAGTGGGTGTGTACCACTTGTCAAGACCAACCTGGAAAGCCTATCGGTTGGCATTCCACCTGTAGATAATATGTCTCAAAAATACACTATGGGCCTTTAGGGAATTAGCCTCCTCATAGAACTTTAGGATGCCTACTTTCCTTAGGAGCCCCTGCATATCTGCTGTAATAGGGAGAGAGTACGCATCTCTCTCCCTCTCTCATGCCTCCTACTGGTGAAGCATGTCATACTGCTCCACCTGTTGTTATTGTTGTTCCTCCTCTTCTCTCTGAATCATTGACATATTAAATTAAAAAAATTATTAAATCATACATGTATTTAGGAATATACATAAATAAATTTTTTTGGAAAAAAAAGCAAACCCGTCAGTGCGCCACAAAAATATTCATGCACCGGTTTCGGTGCGACCTTTTTTTGTAGAGCACCAAAGGCGGTGACCCAGATGACATAAAACAAACTGTATGCGGTGCACCTGAAATTTTCTCAAGCCCCGTTGACTATATATGGTGTCAGAAGAGTTGTGCGCTGACTAGAATATACGCCTCGACGCGTATAGTCATGTCAGCGCACCAACTTCCTGACAAATTATATAGTCAACGGTGCAGTAGTTTACCCGACCACACCGTTGACCCTATTGGAATGTTGAATGTGGTGTGCTGTCAGACACCGGGGTGGATATATCTGTCAATGCACCGCGTTGTTATTCCCATGGTCAATGGTGCGCCCAGCGAAATGATTTCACCGCAAATGTTTTTTAAATTTTAAAATAATGTGGGGCGAATTTTGGTACCACCACATAAATGGTGTGGATACCGTTAGCACCGGTTGCGGTGTGGCATGTAAATTTTAGAGGCAACACTGCTTACCGGTGCGAGCCAAATGGTTCAGGCACACTGCGCGAAAAATGGTTTTTTTCTTTTTTAATGGTTAATTTTAAGGTTATTTCAAATTTTAATCCGCTAAAAAGCTTAATTATGGAAAAGCTAGAAAAATACCTGTACATTTCGCCATCGAGGAGGCATATTGGCTGTAGAATTTGAAAAAGAAAATTTTCCCACCCTTTTGTAAAATGAAAGCTGGAGATTGGTGGCCAATGCACAGCAGCAGTGTGTGCAATGGCTAAAATGGGAGCACCGATGTCAGGGTGATCAAGTGATCATGTCCTAAGTGAAGAAAATGCTCAAAATTGAAATTTCTTAGAATTGGTTGAAACCAGAACGACTGGATAGGCCTCTTCGATATGATCCTGTAGCCGTGAATGACACTCAAATCCGACACTGTATGTGAAAGTTATTCAAGTTTGAAATTTTCAAATTCCTTCAAAAATCAATTTGACCAAGGTTGACTTTTAAATTTGGAAAATATTAAAAAAAGAATATTTCGAGAATACTCCTCAGAATATTCTAGGAATATTCCTTGGAATATTCCACAAAATATTCTCTTTGAGCCAATCATTCGTCAACAAGTGTCAAGCTTTCGTTAGTGGAAAGGTTGACTTTGGAATCTGGGACCAATCAAATGCTGCCACGTGGCAGGTCCGGAGGCTGCCACGTGACCCCGAATCGGTGAAATGGTGGGTGTTATAAAAATTTGGTATATATATCTTGGCAGGAATTGAAAACGGGACCTCCTGCCCACCAACACAATGACCCGACCAATCGGGCTCTACGGCAGTTCTTAATGATCATTGGGTTCATATTGTATTTAATGTTTGTTAAAGGATTGGGCGACGGTAAACGGGGCCAGCCCCTGTATAACATGACCACCCGCGTGTGACCACAGGCCTTAGAACCGGCGAGAATGTCATAACCGCCAACTGTTACAATTTAATGTGGCATGTGGCCACTACCAAACACATCTGCAACGAGTTCGGTCACAACTTTCAGACTGTTTATATAAAAGTTATTCCGACGGTTTCGGCGAGGGGTCATGTGACCACCCTGCCCAAAAAATTTAATGCTATGACAAACAGTTCCGCCAGTTCCAGTGAAGATTTCCTCCTTTTGCGGAATTTTGACAAACTTGGAGCATTTAACTCCAGTTTGCCAATTCTGGTGGAGTTTTTTTAGGGCAAACTGGAAAAATACAGTTTTGGTCATAACTTCTGATTTACTGAACCTTTTTGGACGAATTTTTTTTTTATTTCAGGTATTTTGAGCATTCCAGAGCCAATGGCATAGGTTTCATAGTCAACAGAGCTCACCTTCAGGTAATTTTTCAACAGAGAAGCTTGGAGAGCCATCAGGGCCTAGGGAGTGTTGGAGCTGTATTGGGCTATGGTTAACCATTGGAGGTGAAGAAAAATCCAATATTTACTATTTTCTATGTTTTGAACTCATTTCTACAACTTATTTTTCCTTTTTAGGCTTTATTATCACTGTATAACCAATTTAAACATCTAATAAGAGCAAGGACATGCCCATTTGGGGGCCTTGGACCCGGCAGATGTAGCCCAGGAGGGGTGAAATGCCTCATTAGTTGTTGTGTTATATTATGTTATTTTATCTTGCTATATTTTTCAGATTTAATATGTTAAACAATAGAAATAAATGACACTCCTTCACACATAAGACTCAGAAATTTACCAAAAACACTTTGTTTCAATTGCAAGACATGAATGACAGATTGCACATATAATTTTATGGAAATGAATACCTTGAACAGCAAATAAAAGTCGTTTCATTTTTAGATCATGAGTGTTATCTTCTTCAAGTTCTAAAGACAGAGTCTGTAAAGGGCCAGGTAGCCTCTGGATCTCATCCTTTTCTCAAAGGTGACATATCGAGTAAATGCCCCTACAGTCAATCTCTGGAACAAATCAAAGAAATTTCACATTTAATTTAATGAAAGTGGATACCTTGCACACATTTTCAAGTACTTCCATTTTCAGATCAGTTGGTATCAGAGCTCAGTTTTAGAGCCATATAAGCTAGAGTTTGTACTCAGCATTTGTTTTGTGCAAAGATTAAGTCATTTGTTTGCAAGTTTTGATGCTTACTAGGTTAAAACTCAAGAGAGGTGAAGGAAACTTGGTTAGTGCACAAACTAATACACAACCAAGAATGGTCAGAGAACCACCTCCAAGGGTCCTAGAAGCAGCTACAAGCATGTCTTCAAGAGAAGGTGAAATTGTTGAAGAGATGGATCCCAAGGAAGAAGAAAGGGTATTTCGGAAAGCTTTCTTGGATATGAATGAAATGGTAAGGATCCTCTATCAAGAAAGAAATGATAGGATTGCTAGAGAAGGGTACAAAAACCAAAAATAAGGAAAGGATTCCTTAGGAGGAAAGAAGGGTAATGATCATTCAAAGAAAGGGAATGGAGGAAATGGTGATCCACCATCTCCATCGTCACCCTCTTCCTTGACATTGTCTTCCTCAACTTCGGTAAATTAGTCACATAAGTTGAAAACCACCGGTAAAAATCCTTTTTTAAAGCATGATGTCAAATTTTAATTGCCCATGTATAACAGTGAAGTTAATGCAGAGAAATTAGATAATTGGATCAGATAATTGGAAGTCTATTTAAAGATTCAAAATTTTCATGATGACGACACTAAAATAAAACTAGCCTCGCTAAGGATGGATGGAGCAGCTTTGGTATGGTGGGAAGCCAAGACCAAAGAGGAAATTCGAAAACATGGTAAGCTTAATTTATCATGGATTGAATTTATTTCCGAAATTAAGAAGCAATTTTATCCTCTTGCTCATCTTCAAAAGGCTATAATCAATTGGAAGAACTTTAGACAGCTTAAAGGGAAAAGTCTTCAAGAATACACTCAAGAGTTTAGGAGAAGAGCACTGTTGTTAGGAGTAGACTTACAAAGTCAAGATACTTTTCTGAAATATATAGGTGGTTTGCATAATTACCTTATACATACTATCCTTATGTTCAATCCTACTATTCTAGACGAAGTTTGTGTACAAGCTACGCATTTAGAGGCTAGAGGGAAAAACACTTTTGATGTGAATGAGGGTAGTGATTTTAAAGGCAAAGGAAGAAAAAGGATTGCGAACTCTAGAAAGAAAAAAGGGAAATTATTTTGCAAGAACTATTCAAAAACAAGCCACGATGAAGACCACTATTGGAAGCTTCATCTAGAGCTGAAACCAAAGAAATATAAAAGCAAAGACAAAACCAAAGAAAAGGTAAAAACTTTTGCAACTGTTGAACAAGACTTAGGGTCTGAATCAGGTGATGAGACTAAAAGTATCACCATGGTATTAAAGAACATAAAGGGGAAAGAGGATATACAAGAAACAAATCCCAGTTTTGGCACATTAAACTGTCACAAAAAAAACTCAAAATGAAAAGAGGAGGATAGAGATATTTCATGTGAGGATAATCTCAAACCACACAAAGATAGACACACTTTTTGATAGTGGGTCTCAAGCTAATCTCATCTCAGAAGACTTGGTCAAACAGTTAAAACTCGAGACAATTCCACATCCAAAGCCTTATCCACTTGGGTGGATATGCAAGGATGAAAAATTACAAGTCTTAAGAAAGTGAATCTTGCGCTTCGCCATAACAGCTCAGTATGTTGATTGGGTTGAACTGGATGTAGTACCGCTTGACATTACAGGTGTTGTGTTGGGTATTCCATATTTATATGACAGAAAGGAAATATTCCATCGCCATGAGAACAAGTATCACTTGTTCAAGGATGGAAAAGAGTACATTGTGAGAGCACATAAGAAGAAGCTAGAGTCTTCTTTATTCCATGCAGGGCAATTGAAAAGGCTAGTTAATGCAAGTTAAAATCTGAATTTTTTTATGGTTAAACAACAAGATTTTGTAAATTTTCATTTTCATGATATTGCTGATATAAATGATGATATGTTTCAGTCTGATAATAGTTCGTCTTTGAAAGAAGATGACAAAATGTTGCACAAGGTACCTTTGGTGTTGATCGGTGCAGAGAACGAAGTGTCGGTACAAAGCGGTGCAAGAGTCGTTGAGATGGAAAGGCATGCAAGAAAAGAGGGCACACAGTTCATCAACGGTCATTGCTGGTTTCAGAATGGCAGATTGGTATGGCGAGAAAACATGGTCAGGATTCGGCACAAGTACATGGCTCATTCAGCAAAAATTTGCCATGTGGATAGTTAGCAAGGTGAATCTTATTTTCAGTCTTCTTTGAAGTTTGACCATTGTAGAAACAGTATGTATTTTGAAAAATATAGTTGTTTTTCAACAAATGTCAAAAATTTGCATTATGACTCAGTCAATTTTAGCAACGGTCGGTCAGTGAATTCAAGGAACAATTTATCATTTTATGAGAAGCTCAATTTGATGAAGTTAGGAATATTTCAGTGGTTCAAGGTTGGAAGAGTGGAGAATCAGTCTCCTCATCTTCATTTTCTGTAATCAGAGAGCTTTTGTGGGTCCAAAAGCTTCCCATTTGGGAGGTGTGATCAGGTGATGAGGTCCTAAGTGAAGAAAATGCTCAAAATTATAATTGCTCAGAATTGGTTGAAACCAGGTTGAAAGGATAGGCCTCGTCGATACGATACTATAGCCGTGAACAACACTCAAATCCGACATTTTATGTGAAAGTTATTCAAGTTTGAAATTTTCAAATTCCTTTAAAAATCAGTTTGACTAGGGTTGACTTTTGAATTTGGAAAATATTTAAAAAAGAATATTTCGAGAATATTCCTAGAAATATTCTAGGAATATTCCTTGGAATATTCCACAAAATATTCCCTATGAGCCAATCATTCGTTGACAAGTGTCAAGCTCTGGTTAGTGGAAAGGTTGACTTTCGAATCTGGGACCAATCAGATGCTGCCACGTGGCAGGCCCGGAGGCTGCCACGTGGCAGGCCCAGAGGCCACCACATGGCCTCGGATCGGTGCAATGGTGGGTGTTATAAAAATTTGGTATATATATCTCGGCAGGAATTGAAAACGGGGCCTCCTACTCGCCAACACAATGACCCGACCAATCGAGCTCCATAGTAGTTCTTAATGAACATTGGGTTCATATTGTATTTAATGTTTGTTAAAGGATTGGGCAGTGGTAAAGGGGGCCAGACCCTATATAACATGACCACCCGCACGTGACCATAGGCCTTCGAACCGATGGGAATGTCATAACCGCCAAATGTTACAATTTAATGTGGCATGTGGCCACTACCAAACACATCTGCGACGGGTTCAGTCGCAACTTTCAGACGATTTAAGCAGGGGGTCATGTGACCACCCCACCCAAAAAATTTAATGCTATGACAAACAGTTCCACCAATTCCAGCGGAGATTTCCTCCTTTTGCGGAATTTTTCCAAACTTGGAGCGTTTAACTCCAGTTTGCCAATTCTGGTGGAGTTTTTTTAGGGCAAACTGGAAAAATACAGTTTTGGTCATAACTTCTGATTTAGTGAACCTTTTTGGATGAATTTGTTTTTGATTTCGGGTATTCTGAGAATTCCAGAGCCAATGGCACAGGTTGCACAGTCAACAAAGCTAATCTTCAGGTACTTTTTCAACAGAGAAGCTTGGAGAGCCATCAGGGCCTAGGGAGTGTTGGAGCTGTATTGGGCTATGGTTAACCATTGGAGGTGAAAAAAAATCTAATATTTACTGTTTTCTATGTTCTGAACTTATTTTTACAGCTTATTTTTCCTATTTAGGCTTTCTTATCACTGTATAACCAATTTAAGCATCTAATAAGAGCAAGGACATGCCCATTTGGGGGCCTTGGACCTGACAGATGTAGCCCCGGAGGGGTGAAATGCCTCATCAGCTGCTATGTTATATTATGTGATTTTATCTTGCTATGTTTTTTAGATTTAATATGTTAAACAGTAAAAATAAATAACACTCCTTCACACATAAGACTCAGAAATTTACCAAAAACACTTTGTTTCAATTGCAAGACATGAATGACAGTTTGCACATATAATTTTAGGGAAATGAATACCTTGAAAAACAAATACAAATCATTTCATTTTCACATGATGAGTGTTATCTTCTTAAATTTCTAAAGACAGAGTCTGTAAAGGGCCAGGTAGCCTCTGGATCTCATCCTTTTATCAAAGGTGGCATATCGAGTAAATGCCCCTACAGTCAATCTCTGGAACAGATATAAGAAGTTTCACATTTAATTTAATAAAAGTGGATACCTTGCACACATTTTCAAGTACTTCAATTTTTAGATCAGCGGTTCAGAGAAGGAGAAATTGCACTGGTTCTTGAGAACTCTGGAGTACTAAGAAAAGTGAAAAATGTGGTTTTTTGGCTGTAATTTTTTTTTTATTTAACCCTGTTTCGGTGCACGGGGTTTTATAGGTGCACCGACGTGGTTTGTTAAGAAAACACTGGGATGTTTCAAATTTGACGCATTGTTTTATGATGCACCGAGGCAGTTACTTAACACCGCACCGAGCTGTTTCAGTTTTGGCTTGGTGTTTCATGACACACCGGGGCAGAATAGCGTTGAAGCACCAGTGCTTTACAGTAATAGGACGCACTGGCCATATATGTATGGAATGCACGGTGTTTTGTGTGAAAAAAATTTTGTGACTGATGCTTTCTCTTGTAGAGCGCACTGGTTATTGAGAGCAGAAAAATGAAAACTGTGGTTTTTTGGCAGTAAATTTTTTTTATTTAACCCTTTTTCGGTGCGCGTGTTTTATAAGCGCACTAGTGTTGTTTCAAATGAACGCATCGGTCTGCTTTTTTTTTGGCACGATGTTTTATGACGCACCGGTGCATAAGAATTTGTGCACACCAATGCCTTCTCTTGTACAGCGTACCGGTAATTGAGAGCTCTACAGCACTGGAAAAAGTGAAAAATCCGGTTTTTTCCGTAATTTTTTTTAACCCTTTTCTGATGTGCATGCTTTATAGGTGCACCAGTGTTGTTTCTTAAAAATGCACCAGTCAATTTGTGTTTTGGCGCATCGTTTTATGATGCACCGGTGCAAGTTCTTAATACCGCATCGGGCGTTTTACGTTTTGGCACGGTGTTTTATGATGCACCGGCGCAGAACATTTTTGAAGCATCGGTGCTCTACAATAATACAACGCACTGGGCGGGTGTGTACGGAGCACACGATTTCCGGTGTTCCAATGTTTTGTGCGAATCGGTGCTTTCGCTTGTAAGGAGCACTGGTGCGATATTGAATGATAAGCGCACCAAGTTGAAAACATCTGCAAAACCCTCCGCCCACCAACCTCCTCTAGTAACCTTCGCTAGAAAAAAATGTATGGGGTATTTTTATAAGGGGTTCCTCAAAAAAATCTGCTAGAGGGTATTTTCCTTGTAGTGTATCCAGTGGAATATCCACGACAATTTACAGATCACCCAGTCAAGACAAGTGAGTGATACTACTATTTTATGACCTCGACCTTACCATCAAATATATGAATTGAATGTCCTTGCTCGCAGATGTTGACTAAAGAAAACAATTTTCTCCTCAACTCTAGGAGGTATAAAACATTATGTAGAATAAAGTATGGAAGTCCACGCAATTTTAGCCTAATGCTCCCAAGCCCTCATGGCTTGAGTTTTGAATTTTTTGTAAAGTATATGGTTCCATGAACATTATCATTGAATTCTTAAAATAAATCTCTTTTGACATTCATGTGACATGTTGCTCTTGAATCAAGAAACCAAGCATATTTACATGAATAAAATGAAGCATTAAATAAGTCATCAGTTACTTTAGTTTTTCAATGTGCCACAACATAATGATCAGATTCAGGTGCTTTATTGTTCCCTTTACCATGTGTTTTACCATGTTCAATGAAGGATTGTTCAATGTGGATACCATAGGAAGTGCACCAGTGGAATAAACTTATGATACCAAACAACACACAATTATGAACCAACAATGATTAATGAGCCAATTAACCAAGTGGATATCAACATATATTATACGGGTACCATTCCAGCGAACCAATTTTCACCAATGTCCAGATGAAGAGTCTCTAATTCAATGCAACGTTTAGTCCTCTAAAAAATTCAACAAAATGTATACACAATTCAAACACACCATTCACTTCATATCTTTCACAAATAAATCCACCACAGGCTCTACAGTGGTTGAGGGCACATTGGCTTGATGATCTAAATATGGACAAACTAGTTTTGTTGTGCCAGTTTCCTCATCAGTATAAAGTAAAAGTGCGCTTTAGGATAATCCCAAATATCAAGTTATAAGAGGGTTTATGTGTCAAATTCATATTTTTTTATGATAAATTAATTAAGTAAATTATGTTTTAAAAAAAAATAACAGCAAGTACATTAAAGGGAATACAATACACAACAAACACAATATATACAGCTGGTAACAGAGTTCACCCTTCTTGTGCTACATCTCCATGGACCTACTTCAATCACTTGGACCTATTTGGATTAATGTTAAATTATATGATTTCATGCACCTACAATGCTCCAATGGCTCTGCAACCTACTCCATTGGATTCAAAAGACCCAAAAACCCCTAAGTAGCCTCTTCTGACTCCAAAAATGGTCTTTAGGTGAACTAGACATGGCCTCATCTCCTCGTGTCCCTGGATATATTTAATCTTCAAAGTAGAAAAAACACTTATATAAGTGCTCATCTACATCTTCACCTTGCATCATCATGCTCAAAGCATTCAAATCATCTAGGATTGACTCTCTTTTTTTAAGGTCGCCTATTTGGAAAAGTGGACAACAGGCTCTAAATTTCTCATATGGACTCTATTTTGAGGGAAGCGAGGTGCGACAAAATTAGGGCGATGAGACCTATCTGATTGTGCAGGTTCTGAGTGATTCTGATCACTTTGAATTTTGAGCAAATTTTTGCCCCCAATTCAGTTTCTGATCACTCCTTCTCACTGACAGGCTTTTGGTCCCACAAAAATTGGTTATATGAAGAGATTTTAATACTCTTCTCTTTTCCAAGTTCTATCCACTTGATTCTAGTTGGAAAAATTTCCATAACAACCAGTTTGGTTCACTAACATGCATTGCCTTGCAAAAGGCTTGGAACCTCAAACAATGTCCTCCTTTTGTTTTTGACCCAATCCAACACTTGTTGGTTGCTTGTTGACTGATTAAGCACCTTGTTCTACCAAAGCGATCCCTCGGTGCTTGGAAGGCTAACTGGTGGCCTTCCCACTATGAATCGTATTCCTCCTTTGCACACACATGCATTCAATGAAAGCTTCTCCTTCGAAACCACCTTTTCATGTTAAGCCCATCTGAGTGAACTACATCAATGAGCTCCAATATCAATAATCACAAGAAAATAAATAACCATTATTTTTACCTCCACGGTTCCAAATTCCACATCTGGAAGAATGCATTCACCCTATGTTTCGCTTCATGGCATCAACACATCAAATGGTCTACAATGGTTGCAATATTTTTGGCATCTTTTCCACTTTCTGCTTCTTGATTCCATCATCCTCCAGTACTGACATGTTTATCATGCCCTGAATTGAGAACCAAGGCTAATCATGAGCCTCTCACCAAAGATTTGACCTTCCAAAACCTTCAAACATCTTGTCACAAGAAAAAAAATTAAACTGAAAAACACATCATAAAAGAAACACAACTTGAAGAACTCTTTCATTTTCTCCTTCAAAGCAACAAATGTCACATCTTGTGAACATCGCCATGAATTATTACATCTTTGTGTACAAAAAAAACATCTGTGTAATTTTTCGATGGGTTTCAACAAAACATGTGTCTTCAAACCATTGGCTCTCCAGTCAAACAAAAGAATGTACAACAACTTGACGATTATTTTCCCAAAACAACAAGTATTTCACATCTCATGAAACAATTCATCAACATCTCCCTTTCATCCTTGAAGACAAAATCAACTCCTCAAAGTCGACCTGACATGCATGTAACAATCAATCAACCAACACAAGTTGATCACTCATGCATGTCGAAATGATCAACATTCTCAAGTTGAAAAACATACATGATAACAAAGAAATCAACCAACACAAGTCAATCACTCATGCATGTTCAAGCACAATTAAACTATCAAAAATTCCATTGTTCGCACACACAAACTCTCATGCATGTATAGAATGCTCAACTCTCTCGCAAGTACAATCACAAGTACAATAATCCCATTGGTATGTACGAGTACTTAAAGAGATGAAATGACCAAGTTTTGACCCAATTCGACCTTTGGTATTGGTGCAGAAAATTTTTTCAACATACTCCACTTTCAAACACCTTCATGGCATAAAAAAGCAACATTCATTCTAGAGAAAAAAAATGCATTCACATGCAAATTGCAACTACAAATTGTCATCTTTGTTGCACTTAAGTGCGTCAAAATAACTCTACATTTCCAACATATTTCTTCGTGCAATATGCATCATACTTTCAAGAGGAAATAAATGAATTCAATTGGAAAATAAATGAATCAATAACGCAAAATTTTCATCAATCATCAAAAAAAATGCAAGGCCTTAATTGGTTAATAAATCTAACCATCTCTTTCCAAACCACTTTAATGATGCTACTTTTAGCTGCACTTCATCATGTGAATCATCCTGACCCACATAAATTATGAAATCCTCTTTTCCATTATCGTCAATCTCTCTCTCCACATTCTTCAAATGTCATGAATGACTTGTTGGATAGAAAGTCCAATAATTGTCTACAAGATGACCCTGCTTATGGCAATGAGTGAAAGATAATTTCATCTTCTTTTCAACATGCTTTTCATTATCCAATGCGCCTTTGGCTCTTTGTCTCCTTTTTTTTGAAATTTTCCTGTGTATGGCTATCTTCTTCCAACACCTCGAAACAATATGGTTATTCCAACCACAAAAGGGACATGTAAATTTTCTCCAAATATTATGTGAATATTTTCCATGTTTATCATAATTAAAAGAAACTTGATTAAAGGTATATGTATACCTTTCACATTCACGTTTGTCACCTTCTTTAGGAGATGAATTTGATAAGGTAGTGGCTCTCTTCAGAATACCAACAATGGCTTCAATGACTTTAGAGCTTTCAACATCCTCTTCTTTTTTATTTCCATAGTTGTATGCTTATGAGCATCTTCTTGCAAAGTGGGTGAAAAAATTTTGCATTCCTCATGAACACAAACTTCACAAGATATAGGTAATGAACATGCTAAGAAATTCCCTATTGGAAAACCTTCATATGCCTCCTTGGCTTTGGAGCATTCTCCATCATGTTGTCCATAACGAAGACCCAAATACCTAGGTATTTCCTCAACAAAAATTTCCTCAACTATGCCTTGTGCATGTTTTCTCAATCCTTTACCTTCATAGCCCATATTAATCAATAATTTGGACCCTATTCCTTTAGCGTTTCTTTCAAAAGCACCAAAACATTCATTTTTAGAGGAAAATGAAGATAAAATTGAATTTCATACCTCTCTTTCATGAACATACATGGCTAGTGTTTCATTTGAAATATGGAGCTGGGTCTCCATATCATGCATCTTTTCAAGAAGATCTTGCTTCTCCTCCTTAATGGAAATCAACATCTCTTGATGTATAGTTCTTTCCTTATTATCTTCATACATCTCTTGCACCATATCTCTCATTATGTAGAGCTTCTGCAACATCTCTTTATCAAAGAGTCTTGTTGTGAAATATTGATTAGAAATAGTGCTTGATGAAGCTTCCATCACACTTGTAATGCATAAAAATCTTCTTTGCTGGGATTTGACAGCTAGTCCTCAATATTTACCTTCTTCTCAAGAGAGGAAATGCACATAAGCTTGGACACAGTTAAATTCTCCTTGCACAAACAAAAAACCAATAACTAATTCTCTAGCTAACTTTGGTAAAGCTTAAGATAAGCTTGGGATAAAATTAGTTAAATTATGCTATGATACAAACTTGATCTGAATACAAACAAACTAGTTTTCTATGCTAGCTTCCTCATCAGTATAAAGTAAAATTGTGCTTTAGTATTGTCTCAAATAGAAAGTTATAAGAGGGTTTATGTGTCAAGTTTTTTGTGTATTTTATGAGAAACTCATTAATTAAATTATATTTTAAAAACTTATAACAACAAGTAAATTGCATAGAATATAATAAACAACAAATACATTACACAGAGCTGATAAAGGAGTTCGCCGCTCGTGAGCTACATCTCCATGGACCTGCTTCAATGGCTTGGCCCTCTTTGGATTAATGGTAAATTCCTTGATTTCATACACCTACAGTGATCCAGTGACTCTACAACCCTCTCCATTGGATTCAAAAGACCCAAAAAACCCTAAGTAGCCTCTTCTAGCTCTGCAAATGGTCTTTAGGTGAACTAGACATGGCCTCCTCTCCTGGTGGCCCTGGGGATATTTAATCTTTAAAGTGGGAAAATCACTTACAGAAGTCCTCCTCTGCCTTTGCAACCTGCACCATAATTCTCAGAGCATCCAAATCATCTTGGATTGACTCATTTATTTTAAAATATGCTTTTTTGGCAAAGCGGACAATAGGCTCTAACTTTCTCATATTGACTCTTTTTTGAGTGAAACGAAGTGTGCCAGAATGAGGGAGATGAGACCTATATGATCATTTATGTTCTGAGTGATTCTTATCACTTTTAATTTTCAGCAAATTTTTTCCCTCAATTTAGTTTCTGATCACTTAATTCCTAATGAAATGTGAAACCATTCCAACTTCATTCACTTATCTATGTTTTTTACAAGAAAAAAAATTTGGGTGTATAACACATCTGAAACCATGGGAAAATTTGATTTTACACTATGATCTCCCCAGCATGGGTGGGGGCTTAAAAAATTGGAGAGTAAATTGAGTTGTTATTGTTAGAAATCGTTGTATAAGATGGGAAATTTGGATGGTTTGTAGAAAATATGGATGTCATAACAGATATCTAGTTTGAATTTTTTAGTGTCGCTGGCCACCACGCATCTAATAGGATCGATTTCAACTGACAACGTCAATATATCACTATGTGAATGATAAATTCTGAAATCCCTAGCCATTTTCTTTGATTGTGGATCAAGTTACAAACTAATAACTTGTGAAATCCTAAGCCATTTTACTTTATTGTGGATTAGTTATAAACTAGAATACACTCTCTCTTCAGATGACTCTACAGTATATATTGGATGGAGGGAAAAGTTATGAAAAAACTTGTACAAAAAACCCCTTAGGTTTGTCTGAGCTTACTCTATTGTTAATCGCATAGTGTAAATTTTGTAAAACTATAATCTACAGTAAGGATTGAGTGGGTTTTTTCTTTTCTAAGTTTTGTTTGGAATTGAAAAATAAAAAAATTACAAAAGATAAAATTATGTAGTGAAAAATTTTGTTTAAAATTTAATAAAAAGTTTAGTAAGTTTGACATCATAAAATATGAAAATTGCTTATGATTATAAAGTAAAAAACACATAATATTTTTTAGCTACAATTAGGTAATTAAAGATATGTATATAGTTTTTTTTTAATGGAAGAAATTTGATATTCATTAACAAAAAGAAATTTTATTAAGTAAAATTTTAAAAGGATAATGGTTATCAAGAATTAAAAATAACTTTATTAAATAATTAGTTTAGATCTATATAATTTATGAGAGGGATCAATTCTCTTTTCACTCTAAAAGAGGTTTGCATATTGAGACATTTGATCCCTCTTGGATCTTGGTAGATCCATACTTAAGATTGATCTAGACCATCTTATTTTCCCCCTTTAAATAAACTACATTCCGCATGAACACCATGGGTCAATACCATGGGTTGTTTTTATATTTTATTATTATTTTATTATTGTTATTTTTACGTTGTAGGCATCACTATTTGAAAAAAAATTTCCTATGTGCATCATGTCATAACCTGAAACCGTAATATTATATGTTAGACGATTAAAACATATTGATTCGTTGGATGAAAAGGGAAAGGTGGTTGCAAATATTTATTTTATAATACAATTATGATAGCCCATTAGTTACTGGAGGGGTTTCTAGGGCTTCTTCTTGTACAGTTAGAGTCGCTCGTCCATTCAGAATTTCCTGCAACATAGGGGTCCCACTGCGAGTCCTAGTAATCTGTTTGATCGGGATTTTTTTAAAAATTTTGTCTGCGAGTCCTCGCCCTCGTCCATTTCAATTCGCCTTCATCCTCTTCCGCTAGTAACTTTTTTGTTCACAGAATTCTCTCGACTACTCGTGCTACCTTTAGCAATGGCTTGTCTTATTCTTCTGCTTCCACTGCCATTTCCTCTTTTATAAATTTCAGACTTGCCAGATCTGAGTCGCACAGGCCATCCAATTTCATATAAAGGCGGTGCCGCAATGAAAAACCCTATTCCCTGTGCTCCACCTAGGAAGATGTGCATTTGTTCGCCTATGAATCATCGAGGTTCGTTCCATTTTAATTTTCATAGAAATTGTAATAATGCCACTTCTTCTACTATGCATTCTCATTTCTGCCATGACAAATCATCGAGGTTCATTTCGTTGTAGTGTTCATAGAAATGGTAATAATTCCTCTTCTTCTACTATGCATTCTCATTTCAAGGCGGGGAGGTCTCCCATGACTAATTCTCTAGTAAGGATCGGCGGTGTGAAAGGAGAATGGGTGAGAAGAGCCCTCACTGCTCATATAAGCCCCTCTAGCCAACACATGTGAAGGCGAGAGTCTTTTTAGCTGCAACCCAGCAGGCTCTGCCATATGACCATGGCCGAAGATGTTTCTTGAAGCTTGCATCAAGTCCTCCACTGTCTGATTTTCAATTTTGACCTTGTTTCGTTGATCTTTTCCTGTGGTCAATGAATATGAACAAGAAATATCGGTTTGTGTAACTGTTCTACACATGTTAATATTTGGTAATATACTTGATCTACAAGAGATAACCATTCGAGTCCTCTATGTTATTTAGGAAATAGCCTAGCCACCCTAAAAATTAGAAAATCAGCAAGAAATCTGAGTAGCCTAATTGCAAATACAGATATAATTGAATTTATTTATCTTTACTTATCCTTCGGTGGCTGTCAATGCTTTCCTATATGGGATTCGATGAATTTTAAAATTTTCATTAACTTCACTCCCACATTACTATAACTTGACATTACCTTCACTCCCACTTTGTGTATGCATGGAGAAAAGCAGCTTCGTTTTTTGTTGTGTTGTTGCATGAAATTAGATATCACAAACAATGAAAGAGCATGTGAAGTGCTTCTTGATTCCATGAATTTTTGTATACATGTCGAAACGGAAAATTATAAAAGCAGCTCCATTTTTTATTATGTATTTTGCAGTTATGTAGAGAAGTGAAATTAGAGATCTAAAGAATAGAAAATCCAATTATCCATAACGCCACCTTTTCCTTTTCCAAACGGAGAGCAGTAGCTTTGTTTAAGAAGGTCATAGAATTGTCCATTCTCTGTAGAAACAACAACCTCATCTTTTCAAGTCATAACAAGTTTTTCAAGTTTGAGAAAGTAGAGAAATTTGTTATCACTCGAAAAAATGAGAGCTAGACTTTGCTAGAAAAACTGAATGCTTCCCCTGTCTCACAAATAGAAAAAGAGCATGTGGAGACATCAAAGGAAACCCAAGTTGCAGCTGCATGCCACCATAGCGTCCAGATAATGTGTAAATCAACCACTCAAGTATACTTTTTTTTAATGAATTTGATGAATTTTAAGATTTTGGTTATTGTATCTCCTGATGGCCGTTGGATATTTGGTAAAATAGTTTCACATTTATGGTCCACGGAGCCCTTGAAGGCTTCATATTTCTTATATGGGTTAACTAAATACCTATTTCTAATTATTTATTTTAAATTTAAATGATAATCTCAATAAATACAACCCAAAGATAACCGTAGAGGAGAATAACTTTAACAGTAAAGGAGAATAATTTTATTAAGGATTCATGATCTGGTAGTAAATGCAATAGCTGAAGTTGAAGGTCATCGTAAATAACGCCTTTGTGATAATAAGGGAGAATAAATATAAACTTGTAATAGAGAATAACCGTAGAGGAAAATAAATTTAACAGTAAATGAGAATAACTTTATCAAGGATTATGTGATCTAGTAATAGGTGCAATCGTTGAAGTTGAAGGTCGTCGTCAAGTTCTCAAGAAAGATATCCCGCTCTTGACGCATTCTATTTGTTTTCCATATGTTTTCAATCTGATGCAGGGGCATTAGGCAAAGAGAAAATACTTTGTATTTTATTAAACTTAGGTTTTTTAAGTTTTTAAAGGAGCTGGATTTTTATAAATGATTTGAGTGGGTTTTAATGATTTTAATTAAATATTGTGAGAAATTGTAAATGTTCCCGAATAATTGGAGAACATGAGGAAATAAGATAGTTAAGATTTAGGAATTGATTTAGAAATTAGTTTCATGAATCTAGGGATAAAATCTAGATTTCAGGACTTTGCAGATTTTGAGGATTTTTGTTGAGAAATTGAAGGGATTGAACCTAAATTGGTCATCGAAATTTGTATAAATTATTAAGCCTTGAAGGTAGAAGACAGAGTGAGGTGTGTGAGGAGTTAGAGTAGGATTTAGAAACAAGGTTTTGTTTGTAAGCCTTCGGGAAACTAGAGGAAAAGGCCACTGATTGAATATCAGGCCTGAAAGGAAATTTCCCATGTAAATACTATTTTAATATAGAGGTTTAATTTCTGAATTTGTGCTTGTGTGTATTTGAATGAATTGAAGATCTGGGTGTGTATTAGTGATAGATGAATGAATCTATCATAAAAATGGAAGAACCCTTTATGAGTAATAAACACTGTGTTGAATAATAAACAGTGAGGAGAGATTGGGGAATTTGAGATCGCATTTGCAAGCTTATCTATAATCGATCTGCATGAAGGTTAGAAGCCGAACCACAGTGCGTGGGTGGAGACTATGCAAATATGGGCACATTAAAAAGATTTATGCTTACATTCCATAGGAAGTCAAAGGCAAATGAAGTGCAGAGATGAATGATGGAGGGTTTTATTTAAACCTGTTCGAAGGGTTGAAGGTGCGTGTTCGGAATTAAAGGAGAGGATTTACACATTTCTTGTGTAATACAATGCAGTGAGATCTGAGAGTGAACATTTGATGTAATCATGGATAAGCATCGCCACAAATAGGGAGTGAGAGTATGTCGAGTTAATAGCGTGGAGGAAACAGTAGAATGAACAGTGCTAAGGAAGTGTGAGATGTAGTAGAAGAAATGGCGCAACAACAACTTGTAATAAATCCTGTTGAATAGAAAAGGATCGATTTCGTTGTGATTAGAATGATTTCTAATTTTTCCAGAACGATGCGTTGTGAGGGTTCTGAGAAAAATGAATCGGAATGATGCACGCAGGAATGGAACCTTGTGTTGAAGGTGTGGAACTATGTAAGAGCGGACTTGTGAAACCACTTATTGTTTTCGCGTAGGTTTTAAAATGGTAAGTGGAATTTCTAAAATGAACGCGATAGCCTTCAGCTATTGACACGTGCATTTGAGTGGTATTAGAAAACCACGAGTTTCGCGTGAACATTATGTGTTAAAGCTCAGGAGCTGAATGAGCACGATATCCGTCAGATTACTAAGATGGAATGCCACAGGACGCGATGACCGTCCGATAAAATGGTGGATGGGAAAGTTGAAACAAGTGTGGGCCATAGCTAATGAACCTCAGAACGAGTGCAACGGTAGGGACGTAAGTCAATAATTCTTGTGAGCAAAGGTTCATGTTAATATATAAGCTCGAGCGTTGATTAACCCAAAGTCGAAAGATCAATATATGCATTGGTGAATTGGAACGTTATATTGTGGGCGATGTAACAATATGCTTGGGTTTAATATTATGATAATTATTGACTTTTAAGCAAGGCTGAGTTAAATCAAAAGATGTCAATAAGGTGGAAGCTGAAAAATTGGTTGGGTGTGTAATGCAAATCGAATGATATTCGATTTCTATGAAGAGGAGCTTTAACCATAGATTTGAAAGGTAAGAATCCACATATGAACCTTAGGTAGGTGGGGTTTTATTCATGAGGGTTGAAACAAGAGATTTAAAATAATGAAGCCTCCGTATAATAGAATTAAGTTTCTAGGTTGTTTAAATTATAACCAGTAATTGAAGAAAGTTAGCTTCCACACATTAAATTGAGATTGTCCAGATTGTGAAAAATTAAGGACCATTACGGTTTTTAAATGGAAATGCATTTTTATATGCAATTGGAGACTGTGGGTTTGGCGGGGTTTCCCACCATCAAATGGTATCAAATCATGAAGGCTCTGTTGAAATTGAAGATTTTGTTTTTCTCTGAATGAGTGCAGGAATGTTCTGTTGAGAATTGAAGTGTTTTTTTCTGAATGTGTGATGAGAGAACAAGGAAGAGAAGATTCTAAATCTGATATGAAAATGTACACAATTACAGTGAACAATATTTCATAAATAAATGGAGAACAAGATCTTACAGAGATATTGCAGGTGAGAAAAATTTGAAATCTGATTTGAAATTTATGATTGCAGAATTATGGTTGCAGGTGTGATGAAAACAGAGTTTTGATGAGGATGGCAGTGAACCTTATATTCAGCTAAAGGCTAGATAGGGAGAACAATTTTAGTGTTCTCAAGAGAAGGTGAGTTGAGGAATATAGCCTACAGAGAGAAGAAGAGAGTGCTCAAGGGGTTCCAGAGGCAGTGAACCAATACTTACCAAAAGACCGGGTCCAGTGAAGTGGATTGGTGAGGTAAGAGGCAGCAGCAGAGCTTGCTGTTGCAGATGCTAGTGCAACTCATGGTGAGTGAGAAACTCATGGGGAAGATGATCAAGGAGGATCAGAGAAGAGGTTCAGAGGAATGCCATAGAGGTAAGATGACTGATAAGGTCAGAGAGAGAGAGATTGCAGTGCTAAAGGTACAATTGCAGGTACTACAGGGATGGTTGCAAGAGGAGGAAAACCAAAGAGGAGGATGGATCTTTCCACTGAGGGGAAAGAGAGTGATTTGGCAACCATTGCAGTTGAGGTTGAGGCAGAGGGATATTGCCTTATTGAAAGAGGAACTTAGATTTCTTGAGCCAGAGATGGAATTTGAGGATTCCACATGCAGATCTGTTCAAAGGGAAGTGCTTGAGGAAGCAGTCAAGACTGAAAATTCTTGTGGTTTAAAAACTAATGAGTTGTGTGTGTTTGCAGGTACATCATAGAGAGATTAACAAGCTTTAAAGTTTGTTAAAGAGAAGGAAAAAGAATTGAATCTGAAATCTGTTTAGATCAATGCTGAGATGGTAAGATCTCAGGAAGGCATGAAGACAGAAGGGTCTCATGAGAATATTCAGCAAAATATTGGAACAGAAGAAGAAATACCATCTGATGATGGGTCAAAATAAAGTGAAGGTATAGAAAATTGTGTGAAGTTTCCAAGTTCTACTCCTAATGAAATTGTTGAATTGTATAGGAAACTAGATCTTCAGAGAAGAGAATTGGAGAAATAGAGAACTTACACACAGGATAATTTACTGAAGAAGCAACATAAGAAATTTTTCATGAATGACAGTCATGAAGCAGAGGAAGGAAATAAGGAGAGACTAGAGGACAGTCTCATGATGAATGCAAATCAACATATTGATGTGCTGACAAAGAATTTGGAAGAAATCTCAGAGCAACATATTGAAGTGTTGCCAGAGAAAGCTGAGGAGAAAGCCAGTGAAGATTTTCCGAGTCCTGAAGAAGACTTGGAACTACAGAGAGAAAACTTGGTGACTGAATCAACAAGTGAGACCATTGGGTCTTGTGATTTCGAAGCTGACAATTTGATTATGTTTGCAGGTTATGCAGAGGACAATCCATCTCTTGGAGTTGTCTTGAGAGAAGAAGAAGATGCTGAATTTAAATTGCAGCATACTGATGGAAAACAAGTACATATGAGATGGCTGAAATTTTTGTTGAGGACATTTGAACAAGAGGAAGAAATTGCAGGCACTGAAGTGAAGATGCCTGAAGCTGTGAAAAGAATAGGAGCATATATTAGTTTGAAAAAATTAAATTTGTTTACTAGTATACTGAATGAGTATGTTACTGCAGGAAGAAAATTAATTAATGATTTATTTTCTAAAATTAAATTTGCAGGTGATGAGCAAAAGAATGTTGCAGAGGGAGAGGAAGTTTGGGAGGTAGCAACATGTGGGGTGACATCTGCAGGAGTAAAAACAAAGTTAGCAATAATAGGGGAGATGACAGCTAAGGCAACATTGACAGCAACAACATCAATGTTGGCAGCAAGAAGAGTAGTAACAGCCGTCACAACAAAAGCAGCTACAGCAGCTGAAACAACATAAATTGGAGGCAGCAACAGTAGGCAAAGAAATTTCCAGACAGAGGAAAGGCTGGACATAGTGATTGAAAGCATGAGAAGACTGATGATGAAGGTGTCTCAGAAGCATCAGATAGCAGCAAGAAAGCAGAATAATTTCAGCAAGGGAAAGACAAGAGCAGAGTATGACAGCAAAGCTGGAGGCAAGTTGCAGAAAAAAATATGGAAACCTGGAGAAGTGCAGTTGAAGGATGATGCAGCTGTTGGACAGCAGCAAAACAAAGTATGGGATCCAGGAGGCAGAGATTAAAGGCACATGATTAGGAGATCATGAATAATTTTGACCTTAGGAGTCTGATGCAGGGGCATTAGGCAAAGAGAAAATACTTTGTATTTTATTAAAATTAGGGGTTTTTAAGTTTTTAAAGGAGCTGGATTTTTATAAATGATTTGAGTGGGTTTTTAATGATTTTAATTAAATATTGTGAGGAATTGTAAATGTTCTCGAATAATTGGAGAACATGAGTAAATCAGATAGTTAAGATTTAGGAATTTATTTAGAAATCAGTTTCATGAATCTAGGGATAGAATCTAGATTTCAGGACTTTGCAGATTTTGAGGATTTTTGTTCAGAAATTGAAGGGATTGAACCTAAATTGGTCATCAAAATTTGTATAAATTATTAAGCCTTGAAGGAAAAAGACAGAATGAGGTTTGTGAGGAGTTAGAGTAGGATTGAGAAACAAGGTTTTGTTTGTAAGCCTTCGGGCAATTAGAGGAAAAGGCCATTGATTGAATATCAGGCCTGAAAGGAAATTTCCCATGTAAATACTATTTTAATACAAAGGTTTAATTTCTGAATTTTTGTTTGTGTGTATTTGAATGAATTGAAGCTCTGGGTGTGTATTAGTGATAGATGAATGAATCTATCGTAAAAAGGGAAGAACCCTTTATGAGTAATAAACACTGTGTTGAATAATAAACAGTGAGGAGAGATTGGGGAATTTGAAATCGCATTTGTAGGTTTATCTATAATCGATCTGCATGAAGGTTAGAAGCCGAACCACAGTGCGTGGGTGGAGACTATGCAAATATGGGCGCATTACAAAGATTGATGCTTACATGCCACAGGCAGTCAAAGGAAAATGAAGTGCACAGATGAATGATGGAGGGTTTTATTTAAACCTGTTCGAAGGGTTGAAGGTGTGTGTTCGGAATTAAAGGAGAGGATTTACACATTTGTTGTGTAATAAAATGCAGTGAAATCTGAGAGTGAACATTTGATGGAATCATGGATAAGCATCGCCGCAAACAGGGAGTGAGAGTATGCCGAGTTAATAGCGCGGAGGAAACAGTAGAACGAACAGTGTTGAGGAAGTGTGAGATGTAGTAGAAGCAATGGCGCAACAACGACTTGTAATAAATCCTGTTGAATAGAAAAGGATCGATTTCGTTGTGATTAGAATGATTTCTAGTTTCCAGAACGATGCATTATGAGGGTTCTGAGCAAAATGAATCAGAATGATTCACGCAGGAATGGAACCTTGTGTTGAAGGCGCGAAACTGTGTAAGAGCGGACTTGCAAAACCACTTATGGTTTTCGCGTAGGTTTTAAAATGGTAAGTGGAATTTCTAAAATGTACGCGATAGCCTTCAGCTATTGACACGTGCATTTGAGTGGTATTCAAAAACCACGAGTTTCAGGTGAACATTATGTGTTAAAGCTCAGGAGCTGAATGAGCACGATATCCGTCAGATTACTAAGATGGAATGCCACAGGACGCGATGACCGTCCGATGAAAGGGTGGATGGGAAAGTTGAAACAAGTGTGGGCCATAGCTAATGAAACTCGGAACGGGAGCAACAGCAGGGAGGTAAGTCAATAATTCTTGTGAGCAAAGGTTCATGTTAATATATAAGCTTGAGCGTTGATTAACCCAAAGTCGAAAGATCAATATATGCATTGGTGAATTGGAACGTTATATTGTGGGCGATGTAACAATATGCTTGGGTTTAATATTATGATAATGCTTGAATTTTAACCAAGGCTGAGTTACATAAAAAGATGTCCATAAGGTGGAAGCCGAAAACTTCGTTGGGTGTGTAATGCAAATCGAATGATATTCGATTTCTATGAAGAGGAGCTTTAACCATAGATTTAAAAGGTAAGACTCCACATATGAACCTTAGGTAGGTGGGGTTTTATTCATGAGGGTTTAAACAATAGATTTAAAATAATGAAGCCTCTGTATAATAGAATTAAGTTTCTGGGTTGTTTAAATTATAACCAGTAATTGAAGAAAGTTATCTTCCGCATATTAAATTGAGATTGTCCAGATTGTGAAAAATTGAGGACCATTACGGTTTTTAAATGGAAATGCATTTTTATATGCAAGTGGAGACTGTCGGTTTGGCGGGGTTTCCCGCCATCACAATATCTTTGTTTTCTGGAGTTGAAGGTAGCCATAAAGTCCTTAACCCATCCGTTTTTTAACACCTTCTTTGCATTCTTTGTGCAAACTCTTTCAATTTGTTTTTTTTCTGGTGTTGAAGGTAGCCGTAAATTCCTTAACCCATCTGTTTTATGACGCTTTCTTTGCATTCGTTGTCCAAACGCATTCAAATTCTTTTTTTTCTGGGTTCTGCGTAGTCTGTTATGCCACAATTGAACATTGTTCTTTTTCTAGAGTAACGGATTGAATGAAATTCGTTTCAGGAGTGCGTAACATACATATTCTAGAGTAACAGATCCAATTGAATTAAGGTCGTTTCAAATTCAAGGGTGCCTATTTCATAGAAGAAACTATCAAAAGGAATATGGCTTCTCTTAGTGGCAACAAAATGCGACAACTACTGCGGGCTTAAGACAATCATTAGATCCACTTATGGGGATCTCATTAGTATCAATCGACAGTCATATTACTCATCATCATACCCCAAAATCGTTCCACAATCCTCCTTCACTTTTCCTAATACTTTTATGTCTAGGACCATTAACCGACATTTAGATATACTCTAGACTCAATTTCTCATATAATTAGCTTTAATGATTTTTAATATGAAGAAAATATTGACTAAATTTCTCTACATATATTTAGCTTTAATGATTTTTAATATGAAATAATTAATATTAAGAAAAATTAATACTAACTTTAATTATTCCATTCCATGACTCATAGGTTAGGTTTAACAAACTTGTTTCTTACTCAACACCGGAAAACACAAACGCTCATCGGAATGTTTTAAAGTCTATAGTTGGTAGATTAGTTCGCCTATTTACTCAAATCGCAACCTGCAAGTTGTAAGGAGGGGTCCCCCATCGGTTACTTAGGGAGAAAGCCCTTCATTTCTTCATTACCTCGGTTTTATTTAATAAATTATATGCTCATTATTTACTCATCTCTTCATTTTTTCAATATTGTATTTTAAATTCCATGCCTATCCTTTTGTGTAAGGAAAATATACAACAAGTAGCACGTGATGAAGTTGTTAGAATATCTTATAGTTAACCTTTGGTGGGACCATCATCTAAAATATTTTTACAGGGCACAAACTTTTTCTGCCTTTACTAAAATTGACCAAAATCATTACACATATCTTTCTTAGCAACTATTGGATCTCTTTAACAATCTGTTTAAAAATCTTATGGTGTTTCCTTTGCAACATCTAGTGATGGTGAAATTGCTAGTTTATTGTATTTTGACCTAGTTAAAATGTTCATTACATTATGTCAATCTTTTTATTTAATTTACTTTTATTTATGAGGGAAAGGTTATGATAAAACTTGTACAAAAAACCCCTTAGGTTTGTCTCATCTTACTCTATTGTTAATCACATAGTGTCAATTTTGTAAAACTATAATCTACACTCAGGATTGAGTGGGTTTTTTCTTTTGTAAGTTTTGTTTGGAATTGAAAAATAAAAAAATTATAAAAGCTAAAATTATGTAGTGAAAAACTTTGTTTAAAATTTAATAAAAAGTTTAGTAATTTTGACATCATACAATATGAAAATTGTTTATGATTATAAAGTAAAAAACATGTAAGATTTTTTAGCTACAATTAGGTAATTAAAGATATGTATATAGTTTTTTTTTAACGGAATAAATTTGATATTCATTAACAAAAACAAATTTTATTAAGTAAAATTCTAAAATAATAATGGTTATAAAGAATTAAAAATAACTTTATTAAATAATTAGTTTAGTTCTATACTATTTATGAGAGGGATCAATTCTCTTTTCACTCTAAAAGAGGTTTGCATATCGAGACATTTGATCCCTCTTGGCTCTTGGTAGATCCATAGTTAAGATTGATCTAGGCCATCATAATTCCCCCTTAAAATAAACCATGAATACCATGGGTCAATACCATGGGCTGTTTTTATAGTTTTTTATTATTTTATTATTTTTATTTTTTATTGTATTTTGAACTAGTTAAAATGCTCATTACATTATGTCAATATTTTTATTTAATTTACTTTTATTTCTATTTTGTGTAATTTGACATAGTCTCAAGAAACCTAAATTCAATCTAACTTATTAAAAAGAAAAAAAAACTAACATTATAAAATATATATATATATATATATATATATATATATATATATATATATATATATATATATATATATATATATATATATATATATAACTATTTACTTGTGTATCTAATGGCCTAAAATATTTCAATCCTCTAAAATTTGATATAATGGCTAGACATGAAGACAGTAGCAGTTAGTGGAGTTGTTTTCATATAGGTACGCCTTACGACTTAATAATTGTATAAATGATTTAGTTTTTTCTAAACATATTAGGTTTTGTGTTTGAGATAATGCTCACATTAATGCTGTGTGCTAAGTTTGGGGATTGGCTTTGAGGTTTTGTAGGATACTGTTGAGATATTCTCTCAACCTAAATCTCCAAGATTAGAATTAGTTGGATCTCACTCCAACTATATATATACGTATTGTAACCTGATGTGTTAAGGTAATATAAATAATTTTGTGTGTATCTCTTCTCTCATGAATTCAAACATGGTATCAGAGCCTGTTCTGGCTTGATTCCCTCACGGGAAGGCCAGGAAGATGTGAGTTTCTAGAAAATCAATTTTCTGTACATAAGCGTGAGAGTGAAGTGTTTTATGTGTTTTATATATTTGTTGTTTGATTCCTATTTCTAGTGTCACTGCTGAAGGAGATTTAATTATTACAACACCGCCCATCATGAGAGAGGGAGGGCCATCACTCACAATTAGAAGCATCTATCTATCTCATCAGGAGTTGTCAGTTATCTGTTGCGAAAATCATTATGGAGAAGAGACCGCCAGAAAAGCGTCCGGTGTTGCGATTGCAACAGGTTTGAGGTCCGTCAGAAGATTCGTTGCCTATATGTTATGAACATATACCACCATCCAAGTATCATACACATCACCTCTGCGACACCAAACGCCATTGAAAATCCTAGCGTATAATATTGGACACTGCCTCTTAGTTCATGTTTGTCATGTTGGCCTGTCAGAGGAACTGTGGGAGCCTAAGCCAAACAACTTACGGGTAATGCCTGAGACACACTTGTAGAATTAGAAATAGAAGAATCATTTCTGGAAAAAATTTATCGCTAGAGCATGGTAGTGAGGATATTATTACTCCAGGCGTATTCTGTTGGAATTCACCATTATCTCAGAACCAATTCAACGATCATGGAATACAGCCATATTTTGTCGATTCACAGTTTTCATATCCAGATTGATGTGTGTGGATCGATTTTGAAGCCCGACTGTTGAGGGGAGACAGTGAAGGAAGTTCCAAAATTGAGCTCTGCCCGCTAGAGAATCGCCGCTGATTTGAGATATCGCTGGAAATTTCCATTTAGCTGCCCCCCATCTAGCCCTCGGTGATTCGATCAGCCAGTTTCGAAAGGCCATTGATTCCTGAAATTGTGGCAACCTCGTCGTGAGATCTTCCGTGTGAAATGAAATTCCGCACTTCCTGGAACCATTGCAGCATCAGACATTTCGCTAAGATCAAGGTTTTGGATGATATCCATGGTGTATCAACGCGTTGATGGTTCAACATGATTCTACAACCCCACCACAACGATGATCTCAACGTTAGAAATGAATGCTTGTTGTATAGTTGACCAAACTGCGTTTTTGGTCAACTATTTGTAATAAGAGGGTAGATATATGGATATTTCATGCCTTGCATTCGATAGAAGCTGCAAATTAATTTGCAAAATACGGAGGCTGCGATCGCCGGAGAATCAAATAGTCAGGAGGAAGGTGTTATAGAGCCACCTGCGGCATGCCTATACTGATGGAGAAATTGAAGCTGCCTGTGCATTTGTTAGATATATATTACGTGAAATTTGTTGTGTGAAAAGAATCAAATAATGAAGAACCAAATATGTAACAGAGTGACATAATTCAAGTTTGTAATTCTTGAGTACTTTGGTGCTATAAGAATTTATTACTGGTTTGAGTGTGTCTGAAGTGTGTTAAAAGCTAGCGACTTTGTTGTACTTTGGTGCTCCAAGTCAACAGTTTCAGGTTACCTTTACCTTGTGAGTTTGTAAGTGTGTAGAAAGGTCAGTTGTTTAATTGATTCCTGAAAAAATTTCATACTTAGATCGTTGTCCTATATAACTGTCGAAATTTTCTCTTCGGGGGAATTTCACAGATGGAAGTGTATCAATAAAATGGTTCAGTGTCGAGACTATCCTTCGGGAGGTTGAGAAGCATCAATTCTACAAAGAACGTCAAAGGTGGTCATAAGCTTTTGTACTTTAAATGTGTCAAATGGGAAGCTCGAATGTGTGGAGAAGAAAAGAGTGAAAGCCGGAAGAGTCAGAGTGGGTGTAAGCGTTGATGAAGACCAGTCAGACAAAGACAAATGACAAATTTTTTAATTGTGATTTTAGTGTTGTAAGTTTTGAAATGTAAGCATTAAAGGGGGTGTTTGAGATAATGCTCACATTAATGCTCTGTGCTAAGTTTTGGGATTGGCTTTGAGGTTTTGTAGGAGACTGTTGAGATATTCTCTCAACCTAAATCTCCAAGGTTAGAATTAGTTGGATCTCACTCCAAATATATATATATACGTATTGTATCTTGATGTGTTAAGGTAATATAAATCATTTTGTGTGTATCTGTGCTCTCATGAATTCAAACATTTTGGAGTTTATTTATTAGAATCTAGCTAATATGTTTTTGACAAATCTTTACTTTGTTGTTTAAAATGGCTTTTTGACTTCATATATGAGTTTTTGATTCTGGAAAATTTACTGCTCTAAGTTGTAATTCCAAAAAATGCCTCACATATTCTAACCAAATTAGACCAGAAAATTGGATCAACAAAATTATTTTTATTTAATTCTTTCCACGGGGCAAATTTCAAATACTTTAACCCTCTAGGTTGTGATTCCAAGAAATGTCTGCCATGTTCTGAGCAACTTAGACCCAAAGATTGGATCAAAAATTTTTTTATTTATTTAATCCTTTCCACACATGAAATTTAGAGTACTTTCCAACCCTCATTACAGGTGTTTTTTTCGAGTTGTCTACTTACGCAAAAAAATAGCTCGGACTACAGTTTTTTTTCGGAATCTGGTAAAAAAATTCAAAAAATCAAGTAGTTGGAGTGTTTGAATTGCATTTTTTATATTGGAAATAGATTTAGCACTATCAAAGCCCTTATGGCACCCAAAATACTGATGTTTAACAACTATAAACAAGATTTTGATAAATCTTTACTCAAATTTTTCAGAATCTTACCAGAATTTCTGAGTTATTCTGTGGGTTTTTAGATTACAGAATTTAGAGTACTTTCCAACCCTCGTTACACGTTCGGCCGCACTGAACCCGCCCAGCCAGATGCGAGTTATTAATTCTTACAACCAGCTTTAGTTTCGGGGTTCAAAGGTAGTTGGTTATAAAAGGCCTACTATTGGATTCCTGTAAGCAATTACCTTAACAGAATTGAAGTGAGAATCTAATTTGTGATTACTAATAACTAGTTACAATATTAAAGAACTCAAGATCCACAACTAACTCTTGAGACTTAAATATATAAAATAATACATTTAAATTTATTATTTAAAAAAATTATGTTATTATTTAAATGTAAAATATAAATGTTAAGAAAATCCAAAATAATTTTTTTATTTTAATATTTAAAAATATTTAATTAATAAAAAAATGTTAAATTAAAATAAATTTATAGTAATATATTTAAATTTATAAAAATATATTCTTTAAATTACATATTGTCTATAATAAACCTATTTTATTTACGTTTAAATTACATAATTACAATTATTGTTTTTAATTTGATCATGACGTTGGCACCAACCCTTCTCAAACACGGCACACCACAATCAAAACGTCTGATCGCTTCGTTACTGGATGGAAATTTGGGTTCAGTTAGCATCTGGGGGTCGGCCCAATCAATTCTAAGGGACTCCTCCATCACCGAAAGCTAAAAGAATGACGTCCAATAACAGATTCTTACTAACAAGAAAGTTCTCATCAACCGACGACTCGTCGATGCTCGTTGGTATCGGAAGTCAACGACTCTTTTCCGTCAACACTCCACGACTCTCCCTCTTATCAACGACTGTTAGGCTTCGTTCCACTTTTCTACTAACTCTGGTCGGCATACGCTTGGTTACACAATTTGTTATATATTCCTCTCTTTCCGTATTGTTCGGCTCAATTGGGTTTTTCCTAGACTACTTAATCAATATAAGGGGTCCCTGCAAAAAGAATTACGTAGCAAAGTAGCAATATCCTCAAATACACAAGGAATAGTGCGGCCCAAATTTCAGAGATGAGAATTTATCTCAAGGTTTATATATTTTGGTAAATTTTATTAGTTTGTAACATATAACCTATAAAAATAAAATATTTCTTGACGTAAGAAAATTTTGAAATTAAACTCTATGGCTCTCTCCATCTTCACAACACGTTTCCCATGCAAGTTTACAAGTGGCAATTATTTTTTAGTTCGTTGCAGATAAATCGTGTAACAAACTATTGGATGAGGAAAGTAGGAAATGCTCAACGAGCTAAACAATCATTTAAAAAAATGAATCAAAAAAGAGGAAAGGAAAAAAATAATCGAATCATAAGAGAAGAAAGGAAGGACAAGGCTTTTGGGAGTTTACGTAACCTTCGATCGGCTGACATGGTGGCGGACAAGGTGGTGCTGCCACTCTTCATTCATTACTTAAAAAGAGGCATCCACGTGAAGACATACACGAACAATTTTCGTTAGCAATCCACATTTGCTATACAGTAGTTTAAATGTTGCTTGTTTTGTTTTCTATTTATATATTTTTAATTTATTTTATTAAAAAATATTAGAATAGTAAATTTAAGATATTAAATTTTGTATAATTTACATGTTCAATAAGTGCAGCTTTCATCTTTGGATTGTTACTTGTTTGCTTTTCTATTTATTAATTTTGTACAATTCAAAGGATATGATTTTCAAAAGAGTGAATTTCTCTATATATTTAAGATAACTTTTTTATTGTCTAATTTCATAAGAAAATTAATAGGAAATATAAAAATATATAACATCGACTACACTAAAATTAATAAAATCAAAACTAATATATGAAAGCTGCCTAAACTACAGGTTATTTTCCCAATCATAGCGAGCATATTGTGAAACTTGCGAAATCATAGCGTGCATCATGTGAAACTTGCGAAAGAACTTTCGTGCTTGTTACGTTCTTAATTCGTATTTTAGTCCTTTCGACGGTAGTCGCATTTACAGCTACTTATTCGTCTACGACTCCTCTACTAACCTCAATGTTCCTCTGGTTTTGATATCCGACTAATTCCCCATGACCCATATCAAAGGCCAACCCCGTATTCCACTTAATGAGAGAAGGGAAGGTAAGCACTCTGCTCGTTCTATCTGCCTCCATGTGCCTGAACCCAACGCTTTACGTCTTCTGCAACAGGAACCTCTGCCAAAGTCAGAGACCTTTTTGCCGAGGATGGATGTATCACAAAGGAAGCAAAAGAAGAAAAAACACCAAACCAGAAGACATCTGGAAATCGAAGAGATAAAAGGGTTTATGGAGCTTGGCTTTGACTTCAGTCACGACATGTTGAGCCCGCGATTACTAGATCTTCTCCCCGGATTGAAGAGATTATTAATCGATCATGACAATACCAACAAGAATATGGAGTTTCAAGAATCGCCACTAGAGAATCAGGAACTGCCAAGCCCAAATGCGACAGGAATGGATATGAAAGAACATCTCAAGCTCTGGGCTCGTTCTGTAGCTTCAACACTAAAATGTTAGTAATAATAGCTTCCGAAATTTTATGTTTCGCCTTTGTTGCGAGGTTCCTAACAATGATATCTAGATTCTGTTTAGTGTATTTAGATCGTTGTCATCCTCCTCCTTGTCGCGATCCAGACATTGACTTTCAAAAATCTGATGGTTTTCAACATTTAATTTGTTTTCTTATAGAAATTGGACATGTGAATCATTTTGTTAACAAAATCTCTCAAAATGTTGGTATAACTGCAAGAGCTTTCCTCTAGCTATCCCAGCTATATGAAAAGACTTCTTGGGTCAACACCAAAATGTCAAAAAATTATTGCCTAAACGCTCCAATACCATTACCATATTATAGGATATGTTGCTATAAGCATTTAATCACATCTCAACTCTTATACAAATTCTACTCAACGTTGATAGAGTTAGTTGGAATCATAAACTGCCACATTCAATATTTATAGATTTCTAGATACAAACCCCTTCCGTGATTTCTAACAGAAACTAGCGCTACCTCTAAAACTTGTTCCCGTCACATGACTTTCCACATTTTAAACCTTTTCGTTGCATAAGTAAACTTTAAACGATTACCATTGTATTTTAGGTTTCCAGTCACATTGGTAACCGTACAGGGTAAAATTCAAAGTGGAAGAGACTCCTACCGAGGCTGGGTACATGGTTATAACTCCAAATCTGGCAGTCATACTTTATTACTTTAATTAAGCGGATAGGCCTGTCTATGTTCCAGAATTTTAATTTATTTACCAGATTGAAGTAAGTCGACGATGGGGATTTAACAATCAGCGAACAGCGAATATAGTGGTAATATGACGATGAGGATTTAACCTTCAGCGAATATGCTGGTAATATTCTTAGTAATAGTTGGAGATATTAAATTGATTTTAATTAATATCATGAACACAAGTGTTCACTGTAATAATTTGGTACAGCTGACAACACATTTATCTGTTAGTCTGCAAAAAAATGGGTGTTTTTAAAGGTGGTTCACTGTATCAATCTCTTATACTAATTATGTCCATGATAATCCATCAACGTAGATAATCTAGTTACAGACAAGCATGCCATTAAATCTAATCTAGTTACAGACAAACATGTCATATTATGAGATTTAAACCCGACCATGGAAAAAATAAAACCACACCGCCGGAGCTACACTCCTTGACGTATAGACTATCCAATGGAAGTTCCTATTCATAGAGAATGTTGCGGGAGTGCCCAGCTGCGGAAAGATGTAAAATATATTGAACATTGATTGTGAAAACACTTCCACTGCAATGGATTCATTTTCTTTTAAATGAATTTAATACAATTTTCATTTTTCTTTCTAGGTAAAGCAAATACTTCGATCGATTTTTTTAACGAGTTTAATACAATTTTTATTTTTTTTTCAGGTAAAGCAAATACAATCTTGTTGCATAAACTATCTTTGCTTAGTTATGGGAGTCGAAACCCTAATCTCGTATGCCCGATGTAAATATTGTTTGTAGTGTTGGAAAAAAAATACAAAATACTAGAAGCTCAAAAGAAACAAGGGAAATGCTTTTCCCTCATTACAAAAATAATTTACAGAGCCACACACAAAAAAAAATGAGAGAATAGAGTTTTTTTTTTTTTTTTTTTTTTTTTTTTTCTCCTGCAAAAAAAAATTCAATGCGGAGCTTAAAAATTCAATGCTAATTCAATGTTGGACCGCACTGATAATCGCACGAACCGTCTTTCTGTCGTGTTAGACTTTCTTCATAAAAACAACGTACAAAACTTGAAAACCCGGACTTGAAATTATTTTGGTTTCAGCTTTGAAACCACATCCCATCCGCGTCCATTTCGTAAATCGCATTGTGGTGATGTCAACACTTACCAGGGCGTTATCTTCCTAAGCTCGTGATTGCGATATGCGATGGCTATATCGCATCGCAACTTAAAACACTTACCTCGCAGAAACTTAATGGAAAATTTGTAATTTTATGATTTCGATATGCAACGGCGATATTGCATCGCAACTTACAACAAACAACTTGTGATTTGTTAACTTTAAACTTATAACTCGTCGATTGCGATGTGAGATGGCGATATCTCATCGCAACATCGCAAGGTTTGGGACGGAGAAAAAAGGTAATTTCTAAAGTTTGTGAAGCACAATGTTCGACGCACTAAATGGTGGGCAATGCGCAAAGGCACGAGTTAAGAAAAAATAGGAAAAACAAACATTAGTATGGAATATATATTAAAGACAGGTCCCACCATATCACATCACAAAGTTTGTAGGATTCAGCAATTGCGTTAAGAGGAAAAGGCTAAACCTTGCGAGGTGCAAAGTGCGGTCAAGAAGGTAGGTGATATGGCAGGAAAGGATTTAACACAGAGAGATGGGTGGACATTAATTTCTGAACATTACGGAAGTTGCGTAAGTAAATAAGCTTATGGATTTGAGCTTGTCCTTCTCTGTAAACTCCATCCGCCATGTGCAAAAACATTTAACTCAAGTATGGTTGTTGTCAGTTTATTCAAGGCAGTGGTTGGGATTAATTTCCAACACTCCTGCTTAATCACAAATACTGCTATTGACCATTCCCAAACATTCTCTGAGATAAAATAATAATAATAATAATAATATTTGTACCAATGGCTTTGTGAAGTTGTCTGCAAATTTTTCCTCTGACCTGCAATGTTCTAACACAATTTCACCATTGTTAAATAATTCTCTTATGAAATGATACTTAGCATCAATGTGATTTCCCCTCTTGTAGAAAACAAAATTCTTTGATAGTGCAATTGTTGAACTGTTATCACAGAAAGTTGTGGTTTCTCTCTCTTGTTCATGACATCAATACTGCAACATCCTTCTCATCCAAACTACTTGACACACTGCTGCTATTGCTGTGACATACTTAGCTTCTATTATTGATAATGAAACAATCGGCTGCTTCTTGGAAGCCCATGAAATGGCTCCCGAACCCAAATGAAAAACATATACTGATGTGTTATTTCTATCATCAACACTTCTAGCCTAATCACTGTCAGTGTATCCAATCAGCCTAAAATCATCAGCTACGAAGTATAGAACACCATACAACGTCGTCCCATTGAAATACTTTAAAATTATTTTGGCTGCTTGCCAATGTGTCTCCTTGGGTGTCTCCATGAACCTTGATACCAAACTAACTTCATACATTATATCAAGCCTAGTTGCAGTCAAGTACATTAGGCTTCCAACCATGCTTTTGTATAATGTCAGATTGACATTGTTGATGCAATCTTCTTTGCTCAACTTCAACCCCATGACTGTTGGAGTTGGTGTTGGCTTGTTTTTCTGCATATTGAACCTTTCTAAAATCTCTGCAACATACTTTTCTTGAGAGATAAATATTCCATTTTATGTTTTCTTCACTTCTATGCCCAGAAAATATCTTAACAACCCCAAGACATTCATTTCAAACTTACTTTTTATGACTTCTTTGAAATCAGTGATGAGAAAATCATCACTTCCTGTAAAAATCAAATCATATACATACAAAACAACAATAAGAATCTTACCATCATTTTCTTAGATGTAGAGAGTAGGTTCACTATCAAATTTGTAGAACCCATTGTCCATCAGGTAAGCATTTATTCTGTTGTACCATGCACGCGGTGCTTGCTTAAGCCCATAAATAACTTTCTGGAACTTACACACCTTGTGTTCTTTGCCTTCTACCTCAGAGCTAGGAGGTTGACCAACATACAACACCTCTTTCAACACTCCATTCAAGAATGTTGACTTCACGTCCATTTGATACACTTTCCATTTTTGTTGTGTTGTTATTGACAACACTGTACGCATTGTCTCCATCCTTGCGACTGGCGCAAAGGTTTCCTCATAGTCTCTTCCATGTTGTTGCTTGTAGCATTTGACAACTAACCTTGCTTTATGCCTTTTGGTCTTGCCTTCAATTTTTCTCTTGGTCTTATAGACCCATTTCACTCCAATGATTTCTTTTCCTTGCGGAAGGTCCACTAACTCCCATGTGTCATTTCTTTCTATTGCTCCTATTTTTTCATTCATTGCTTCAACCCATTTCTCTTCTTTGACTGCATCTTCAAAGTGTATTGGGTCATCTACATGTCAAAATAATGCAAATAAACAATTCAGACCATCACTATTATCAACTTCCTCTTTCTCATAAATTTCGCTTAAATTTCTGAATTTTGGTCTTCTTATACTTGCTGAAGATGAGCTTGGTGTTGAGCTTGAAGTACATGGAGTTGTGGTTCTTTGTGGTGTGCTTCGAGAAGCACTTACTTGATTGCGCAATGTTTTCCTATTACTTTCTTGCGGTGTGCTTTGTTCAGTTTGTGTGGGTGGAGGAGGAGTTACTATTGAGGAATTACTTGTAGCTGTCAATTCCTCTTTGTCTTCATGTGACATACATACATGTCTTCACATTGACTGTCTTCTATAAACTTCCATCTCATGCTTCCTCTTTTATGAACTGAACATTTGTGTTAATTATTACCTTCCTGGCTAATAGATTGTAGAGCTTGTATGTCTTGAATTCATCACTGTATCCAATAAATATACATTTCTCCCCCTTGATGTCCAACTTCTTCCTCAACTCATCCGGGACATGTGCATATGCCAAACATCCGAACGCTCTCATGTGAGTGACAAATTTCTTTCTTCCACTCCATCCTTCTTCAGGAACTCTATTCATGACACTTTTAGTTGGACATCTATTAATGATATAAACTGCACAAGCGACAACTTCATCCCAATAATAATTTGGAAAATTATTTTCCTTCAACATACTCCTTTCCATTTCCATGATGGTCATATTCGTTCTTTTAGCATCAACATTTTGCTGAGGTGTATACCTTGCTGCAAATTGCTTGTGAATTCCATGCTCCCTGCAAAAATGTAGGAAGTCATTTGAGATATATTCGCCACCTCTATCAATCCTCAACACTTTTATGTAGTGTCCACTTTGCTTCTCAACAAGAGCTTTGTAGTGGCAGAAGTGGTCAAATACTTCACATTTTTGTTTTAGAAAATAGACCCATGTCTTCCTTGTGTAGTCATCTATGAATGTCAAAATGTAATGGTTGCCACCAAATGATGGTTTTTTCATTGGTCCACATAAATCTGAGTGGAAAATCTCCAAAGGTTCTTTTTCCCTTATTGACTTTCATGCTGGAAATGATTCTCTCTGTTGTTTTCCCAAGATACAACCTTCACATAGGTTGCCTGGTTTTTCTATGAGTGGAAATTCTCTTACCATACCTTTCTTATGCAACAAGTTCAAACCTCTGAAGTTGAGATGACCAAATATCAAAGGCCATAACCAATTATCATCTTTGACTTCTTCTTGAATGTTTTCTTGTGCGGCAACTACAATAACACCTTCTTCCCTCAAGGTTAATCTTATCTTGAGAGGAAACATTATGTTGTTTGTGATCTGAATTTTTGCAATGAGATGTCTACTTGTAGGCTTATCCAAGTCACAGGAAAAATTTTAAGGGCTAATATTCGCAAGTGGGCTAATTTTTCACGCTTTTTCCAAAAAAAATATTTGTCAATTTCTATTTTTTTTTCTAAAATGATTCGCCCAAGTTTTATAGTTCACCATTATTTTACCTTCAAAATCGCCAAAATATTATATTGATTAACATAAAATCATTGGAAATCTAAATATTTCTACAAAAATATCGCCAAAAATTTTAGAATTTTCATATTAGGGACAAGTAAGATTCACCAAGTTTTCTAAACTTTAAGATAAACTTCCATCCTTAAAATTTTCCCTCATCCAAGATTGTGCACACATCATCTTTAAAAAATACATTATATCCCTTTTGTATGACCTGTCCAATGCTTAGGAGGTTATGTTTCAAACCAACAACAAAATAAACATCTGGCATGAAATTCTTTTCTCCCTTCTTTGTTAGTATCTCTAATCTTCATTTTCCCACGACAGAGACCTTTCTATCAGTCCCCAATGCTACTTTAGATTTTACACTTTCATCTAGATTGGAAAACATTGCTATGTTTCTAGTCATGTGGTTGCTACACCTTGAATCTAAGAACAAACCATACATCTTGTTGTTTTTCTTGTGCTACATTACAAGCTAAAAACAGGCTTTCATGGTTCTGATTTTCCTTTGTGAAATTTACACTTGGTTTTCTACTTGTGTCATATTTCTTATTTCTATATTCATTTGCATAATGACCATACTTCTTACAATAATGATATTGAACTTGAGATTTATCATACCTTTGACCTTGTGCTTGATTCTCACTTGAGGCTTGACTTGGATTTTTATTGTTGTCCCTTCCACTTGAGCTTGAAGGGCTGCTTCTTCCAGCTCTGTGTGGGATTCTTCCTCTTCCTCAGTAGTTTGATCTTCTTCAACCTCTACCTTGACCATAAGACACTTGTCTCTTGAATGCATGCTCCAATGAGGAGTTTGTTTTTCTTCTCAGTCTGTGCTCATGAGACATTAGTGATGCTTGAAGCTCATACACTAAAAATTGTGAGAGATCCTTTGTCTCTTATATGGCCACAACTATAACATCAAACCTTAATGGCAGACTTCTTAACACTTTCTCAACTATTCTCCTTTCTTCAAGTGTCTCACCTTGAGACTTGATTTGGGTAACTAGACCAATCACATGTGTAAATAATTAGTCTATATTCTCAGACTCTTTCATACATCATGTTTCAAAATCTCCTCGCAGCATTTGTAGTTTTGTTGTCTTCACCTTTTTCATGCCTTGGTAGGCTACCTAGAGTGTATCCCACACTTGCTTGGACTTCTTTGCCACTGCAACCTTCAGGAAAATACTTTCATGCAATGTCTCGAAAATATAGAAGAGGGCTTTGGAGTCCTTCTTCTTATTGTCCCTCAACAAATCTCTTTCTGTTTGTGTCAAAGTATTGTATGCTGCTACATCTGCTGGTTCTTGGAAACCATTCTACACCAGTTCCCAAATATCTTGTGAGGATAACATGGCCTTCATTGTAATAGCCCAATAGTCATAATTTTTTCCATTAAACTGTGGTATTTGTGGCTTAATAAAGCTTGTGCTTGCTGCTGCCATTTTCACTATGTAAACAAAAACCTTCTCACTGCTGGAGAATCCACTTCTTAAAACAAACTTTCAACTCTTCAATAAAGAACGCTTTCTTTCGCTGAGAGATTAAACCCACTCTGATACCATGGTGGAAAAAAATATAAAATACGAGAAGCTCAAAAAAACTGGGGGAAATACTTTTCCCTTAATACACAGTTTACAAAGTTATGCGGAAACATAAAAATAATTTACATAGCCACACACAGAGACAAAACAAATGAGAGAATATAGTTTTTTTTTTCATTCATCTATTTCTTTTGCAAATCATATGAAAAACATAATTTTAAATACAGAGTGGCGGAGCTTGAAAATTCAGTGCTAATTCAATGTTGGACCAGAGTGGTAATCGCACGAACCGTCCTTTTGTTGTGTTAGGCTTTCTTCATAAAAACAACGTACAAAACTTGAAAACCCAGACTTGAAATTATTTTGGTTTCAGTTTTGAAACCACATCGCATCTGCACCTATTTCACAAATCGCATTATGGCGATGTCAACACTTATGTGGGCGCTATCCTCCTGAGTTTGAAATAATGATATGCGATGGCGATATCGCATCACAACTTAAAACACTTACCTCATAGAAACTTAACGCAAAACTTATAATCTTGCGATTGCGATATGGGACAATGATATCACATCGCAACTTACAACAAACAACTTGAGATGTGTTAAATTTAAACTTATAAGGAGATAGAACAATTTTTAGATTGTTCGAAGATATTCTTGTGCATAATAATTTTAAATCCTCATTGACTTTGTATAAGCTAACTAACGCTTTCCTTGACATTCCGAAAATGTATAAGAGCTTTCATAAAAAAAAAATTACAAATTACAAAAATGTTGTAATAAATTTAATAAAAAAGGTTTAAGAGTTATTTCTGTATGGGATTGTCTTTACGATAGAGTTTCATTACGAATCCTTACTTTTCTCATCGTGGAGTATTAGAAGACCTGACTAGTTAAGGTTCGATAAGTAACACTATATTACTTGCATTTGATCATGCTCAGGATAACGTAGCTGAATCTTAATCTTTTTCCATTGTTTTTCTTATCAGAACATAAATGAACGTTCTTTGTTATTGTGGGCTACAGTCTTTAAATTTAGTTCTCTGAATAGTCAGTGAATACTGAGTGAAAGAATCAATTGACATAATTTACTATCAACTAATTTTTCTTTGTTGTTCTCCACTTTCAAATTTGAAGAAATCGGTAAATTTCACAATACTGCGGACTCGGGAATTGCGGGGCCAGTGCCACTCCTAATTCCACTAGTAAGACGTCCTTCAATTATGCTGAGAATGAGGAAAGTATCGGTGGAGTGTGATCGCATTTCAGGTCGGTCATTATCAAATTATTAGATGGTTTTTTGTACCTCCCTCTGCCAAGCCAAACACACCTCCCTCTCGCGATGCCCCCTCGATCTCCTTCAGGGCCACAAAATCAAAATGAGATTGCAGCATCGTTACCAAATTCGAATTTGATTAGCTACGAAAAGAATTGGATTAATATGTACAAAATTGGAAATTATGAATCTTACAAAATTAAATTATTTTTAAATTAATATATATATATATATATATATATATATATATATATATATATATATTCAATCTTCTTGACTAATTATTTATAAATTAAAACAATTACAAATATTATACATCATATAATATAATTTTACTAAAAAAAACATAAAATTGTATAATTTTTAGAAAAATGAAACAACTGATGTCATAAATTTTAATATAAGTAATAATTTTATTATTAATTAATAACTAAAAACTAAACTTCTCATTGCTTATTTTATTTTTTCAACTTATTTCTCGAAAGTGTACTCTTTTTGTGCGGTTAAAATTTATACATTTTAGATGTACATTTTATTTAATCCAAAACAAAGAAAAAAGAGGAAAGCATACCTAAACCTTAATTTGTGGTTTTCAATTTAATTACTAGCGAGGAAAAGCGTTGGACTATACAAAACATACTTACCAAATTTAAAAAAAAAAAACATAATGTGAAAATATGAAAAAGAGCTTATGTTTTATGTTAGGAATATTTATAAAGGAATTTATTATTTTTGTTTATAAAAATTTATTATTTTTAAAAATTTGCAATATACTATTTACTTTATTTTTTTAATATAAAAATTTTCATTTTTAATTTTAATATTAAATTTTTTACTAACAAAAATATTTGTAATAATTCCTCTTCATAGAAATTCGTTCCGTTGTAGTGTTCATAGAAATTGTAATAATTCCTCTTCTTCTACTATGCATTCTCATTTCTGCCATGACGAATCATTGAGGTTCGTTCCGTTGTAGTGTTCATAGAAATGGTAATAATTCCTCTTTTTCTACTATGCATTCTCATTTCAACGCGAGGTGGCCTTCCATGAGGAATTCGCTAGTAAGGATTGGCGGTGTGGAAGGAGAATGTGTGAGAAGAGCCCTCATTGCTCGTATAAGCCCCTCTAGCCAACACATGCAGAGGCGAGAGTATTTTCAGCCGCAACCCAGTAGGCTCTGCCATATGAACACAACCGAAGATGTTTCTTGAAGCTTGCATCAAGTCGTCTACTGTCTGAGTTTCAGTTTTGACCTTGTTTCACCGATCTTTCGCCGATCTTTTTCCTGTGGTCAACGAATACGAACAAGAAATATCGTTTTGTGTAACTGTTCGACACGTGTTAATATTTTGGTAATATACTTGATCTGCAAGAGATAACGGTTCGAGTCCTCTACGCTATTCAGAAAATAGCCTAGCCTAGCCAGCCTAAAAAATAGAAAATCAGCCCGAAATCATCTTAGTAGCCTAATTGCAAAAATATATATATATATATATATATATATAATTGAATTTCTTTATCTTTATTTATCTTTCTTATATGGGATTCGATGAATTTTAAACTTTTCATTAACTTCATTCCCACATTATTGTAACTTGACATTAACTTCACTCCCACTTTGTGTATGCACGGCGAAAAGCAGCTCCATTTTTTTATTGTGTTGTTGCATGAAATTAGAGATCCCAAACAGTGAAAGGGCATGTGATGTGCTTTTTGATTCCATGAATTTTTGTATGCACGCCGAAACTGCAAACTATAAAAGTTCAAAGGTGGTTGGTTATAAAAGGTCTACCGTTGGATTCCGGTAACGGAATTACCTAACGGAATTGTAGTGAAAATCTAATCCTTGATTAGTAATAACTAGTTACAATATTAAAGAACTCGAGATCCACAACTACTCTTGAGACTTGAATATACACTAGCAATTGTTCCGGGGTGGAAGGGAACGCCGGAAGGAGGAGATGTGAATTAGTTTGTGCTATATAAGGGCTAAAATGTGTAATAACTGAAGGAGGTGAATGTTTTCTTCGCTTGTGAGTTTTATGTATTCAATGGATATTAATAAATATACGCAGACTCTGTGTGATTTCGAAGGTCTTTTTGCTGTTGTTGTGAAATTCTTGTAGAACCTTTAAGTTTGTCTTCAAGGCTTGAAGCTACAGTTAATGTGGCGGAGTTAATACGAAGAATGACGTTAAAATTTAAACGTAATGTTTTGAAGGGAATAGACCTTTTGTTGTTGTGTGATGTAAAAAACATAAAACAGAAACATTAATTAAAAACCTTAATAAGGCTTCAACCTCCGTTGCGCAATCCTTCCGGACTTCAAAGTCCATTAAACCAAATCGCATAAACACATTTCGGGTTACAAATTTGGTTTGTTTACGTCACCTTATGGACGCATGATCGTTTATGAAATCAGATGGATAAAAGGATATCGGGTCCAGAAAATGTGATCGTGTATGGGGGCAAAGTGTGACCCGAAAAAGTTTGCAATCCACCCTAACAAATCTTTGGGTCTGGATTTTGGGTTTTAAACAAATAAACTTTGTTTTTAAACAAAGCGTGAAAGCTCTGTTTTTTTTAACAGTCTGTTTTGGATGTACAGAGGGTGATCTTTAATAGCGGCATAAATATATCTCCTTTATGTGACAACGATGATGGTTTAACCAACCTTTCAACTTCTATTTAAAACTCAAATAGATTTCAAACTTCCATTTTCATGATGGAGAGCTAAGTAAATATGTCCATTAAGTTGCATTAATGAGGGTTTAGTTAGTATGTGATCCTACATGTTGAACATTGTTCATTTGAGACACAATTGCGCTTTTCTTTCGGATATGTTTTTTGAGTTATTATATTTATAAGTTTGACAATTTTTTTTTTATTTAATAAATATTATGAGTTTTGTATAATGTTATTTTTATTTAATAAATATTATGAGTTTTGTATAAAGATGTATATTTATATGCAAATGTATAATTTTACGAAGTGTTTATTGTCATCTAATTTATGTGATCTAAAGCCAAACTCAAAATATTTTAAAAGGTTGACACTTAGGAAAATGAATAAATGATTGACACTTAGGTAGATATGTAAGGGAAGTAATTTTATGAAAATAAAAAGTTTGTGACGATATGGAATATTGGATTTTATTTTTAATAAAAATAGTAATTATTAATTTAATATTATTAAATTTTAATTTATTTAATTTAATTTATTTTTTTAATTATTTATTTATTTGTTATTTTTTTTAATCTTTATTTTATTTTATTTCTATTTTTTATTTTTATGTTTTAATTAAAAAATTTATTTATCTATTTTATTTGTATTTTTTATTTTATCTTTATTTTATTTTATTTCTATTTATTTATTTTATTTATTTATTCAAATTTGTTTTTTATTTTTATTTTTTATTTTATATATTTATTTTTTATTTATTTATTTATTATTATTTTTTTTTTAATATTATAAAGTGCTTTCGAATTTCTTTTCCCGAACTATCCTACAGTCTGGCAAACTCCCAAAGTTATAACTTTATGAACTAGCTATTTAAATAGGTATGTGGGGAAACTAACTTCATTTTTCTTCAAGGTTATGAAACCCTTCTGTGCATATTAAAAGTGCATCGCCGAATTTCACCCCCATACAATCCTTATGGATATAAGCTTCTATAGGCGGAAGTTTGTATTAAATTAGGTCTATGGTTATGAGGTCATATTATAGGACTCATCGCTTTGTATTAACACTCAATAATAATTTGAGTTGACCTCCAAAGCCAGACTATTGCCCACGGCTTACCATATTGCATACCAACATTCTCCAACTCAGATGTTACAATATAACCTTGTGGAAATTCAACGCACATTATACACAACGCATTGCGCCTCGACATTGACCCTTTTTGTTATGGGAAATCATATAACCGGCAAACCTTTGTTGGAGTGACACTAACCAACACATATTAGAATTGGACCCCACACATATACAATCTGTCGTTTTATATGGAGATTTGTCCATATATATAACTCAGACTACGCCCATATACAACCATGGTTGGCCCGGCACTAACGTGCACTCAGATCCAACGGTGGATGATCTATCACTCCGGTGGGGATGATCCGACGATCTTCGTGAGCTTTCGCGTTATTTTTTATGCCCAGCGTTAATGCTCAAAATCTACGCGAAATTCGTTGTTTTGTGAAACCACCCTTGGCTTACGTGTCAACCAACGGGCAATATCACGTTATTTTTTTGAAAACAACTTTCCACTCTTTCAATTACGTGAATACCACTCATTCCGACTCTGGTTTTCCTTGTAAGTCAAGGTTCCACGCTGCCCTTGGCTCAGGGTTCTGTCCGCCTTTGCCTTGTTCCGTTATTCCAACCACTTGTTACGTTCCTTTCATGGTTCCTTCGAACTGAAGTTTCCACATGGTATTCAATTCAATCTACAGCGTGCTCTGCATGGTGGCTTTGCATAAGACCAATGTCGCTTGACATAGTCGCAGTTCCTCTCGACCAGTCACAATTTCCACAACGGGATTCTGAACCAATAAACATCCTCCACAATCAAAGTTTATGCATGGGACAAAATGTGAATCTACAGAAAAAAATTTGGCTAGCACTTCTGGACATTGACTTTCTCGCAGTTCTTTGCTGGATACCTACTGCAAATTTGGCTGGTTAGATTTCATGTTATATTACAATTTTCAAGATAAAAAAGTAGGTTGGTTAGATTTGGTTAGACTACAAGTTAGATTGTGGGCAGTCTAAATTTTCGCCAAATCTTTGGCTTTCTATTGCTTCAGCATGGATTTAATTTTTTTTGCATCCCAAGTGAGTTCAATTCTTGTTAGGTCCATTTCAGTCCATCATGATTAAGTTCCATGTGTCAAGCTTGATTTGCTTTGTTTCTATTTGAATTTGAATCCATCATGGGGGCGTGTAAAGTGATAAATAGGGTCTGGGTAGACCTCGCTACTCTGCACGGACATTTAAGAACTTCGGAACTGGGGTAGGTGGAAGTTGGGTGCGTGCCAATTTTGAAAAATTTTAAGTGGAAATTTCAAAATTTCAAAATGCTTTCACTGAAAATTTTACTATCCTGTCAGTTCAAAGATTTGGGATTAAAAGCCAAATTCTAGAAACAAATTTAAGATTTTGAATTAGTCGTACATTGCCTTTAGATTGCGTGGCTAGTGGGTCTTTTTCAATATGATCTTGGTTTAGATTTGATTGCAGTGTATATGGACCTTTTAACTTGTCCTTTTCAAATATGATTTTGGTTTAAATTTTGTAAGTGCGTGGTATAAATTTTTTTTACTGAATTTTTTTTTAATAAGATGGTAAATTTTTAAATGTTAGTCTCTTTCAAATATGATTTTGGTTTAAATTGTGTGGCACAAAATTTTTTTATTAGGTTTTTTTTATAAGATTGTAAATTTTCAAAAGTTAACCTTTAAATATGATTTTGGTTTAAATTATGTGGCATAATTTTTTTTTACTAGGTTTTTTTTAATAAGATTGTAAATTTTCAAATGTTAGTCTTTTTCAAATATGACTTTGGTTTAAATTGTGTGGCACAAATTTTTTTTATCAAGTCTTTTTTAATAAGATGCTAAATTTTCAAATGTAAATATAAATGTTTGATATGAATTAGTATGGATTATTTAATTGATTTGAGATTATCACAATTTTTAGCTGTCAAATGTGTTAATTTGATGAATTTGTTGTCAAAAGTGTTTTTTGATTATTTGATGAAAATTATAGTTGCAAAATTTTTATTTGTAAAAGTAAGAATTTATCAATTTTATTTATATTTATTAAAAAATAATATTAATAACAATCACTTAAACAAAAATGTTCATTGAAAATCAATCAATTTCACAAAGGTAAAGATTGATTTAATAATATCACTAATTCATTTAAATAAAAATGTTGACTTTAAACCAATAATTCATATAATTATTATTTGTGAAATAAAATACAAGTAAATATATTTATTATTTTATTTTTAGGATTATATATATATATATATATATATATATATATATATATATATATATATATTTTGAAATCTATAATTTAGTTGTGATAGTATTTAAATTAGTTAAGGTTTTTGTTTTTGAAGATGTTTTTTTTTAAAGTTGAGTATTTTACACAAAATTCCAAATATTTTTAACAACAATATCTAAATTATTAAAAAATCAATAAAAAGGTCTTCTTATATCTCCACATAAACTACATGATGAGCTTCATAATTGCTAGTGTTGTTTTCAACTCGTGAGAAGTGAATTTAAGTGAAGTTAAAGGAGTTCTTTTCTACATGTCGTTTTACATTATTGTTGATGCTAGCATATTAATGAATATGATCAAATTTACATTGAATTGTGTATTTTTAAAGATTTTCTTTAGATGTTTAAGGGAATTTTGTAAAGTAGAATGATATAAAATGTTTAATTTAGAGACCAGCTCTCCTTAGTGTCGAGTTCATCAAGATTGCTATCAAATAGGTTGAAGAAGATACTTTATATATTGTATTGAAGATATGTAACATTACTAAGGTTGTACATGTCATTTAAACTTGTAGTAGTAGCTACTGTTACAGTATGGTAAAAGTAGAAAGAGTAATATTGATATTATTTGATACGGAAGAAGAGCTAATTGGCAGAAAAAGAAGGAACAAGTGATAGTATAGTAGTTGATTCTTCATGCAAGGTGATCGGTTACAAGTAGGGGGTAGTCCTAGTCGTAAAGACAGGGGCTTTCCTGACAGCGACAGCACCAATTGACGTCCAAATTGGAATGCGACTAACATAGTATGCTCGGATATGCCTATGTGCATCTCTTTCATGTACATGAATGAGGATATGCATGAATTTTTTTATCCTTTGGAGTAGTTGCAGTGTTGGGCGCAAAAGGTATAGTGGTAGAGTAGGTGGAACTAAGAAGCGTTGTTGTATGTTGAGGAGTGCAGTCTCCTGTTCAGTGATTTCTTTGTAGAATTTGTTTAGCTGTGAGATATAGTTACGATCCATATTTGCTGCAATGAAAGGAAAAGCATGTAAGTTAACATGTAAAAAGTAAACACTAATAATGCAAAGCACAATAAGAAAGAAATAGTAGGAACCAATATGAAGTGAAATTACATTGGAAAGTGTAAACGTAAATTAAGTTGGAAAGTTGCAAGGTATTATGAGGAGATAGAAGATGGAAGAAGTAAAAATAGAATGCAAGGAAAGGAAGGTACCAATAGTAGGAGGTGTTCAAGGAGTGTGAGTAATAGATTTGTAGGAAAGGTACGACTCCTCTTGTTTCCCGCGCATGACAAAATGGTTCTTCTACATGCGTGAATAGCGTGAGAAGGAGAAGGCGGGGGAGATGCAAAGATCAGTCAATGAGCGAACTCTTGAAATAGTTGTGAAAGTGAGGCCTTGTCGGTCAATGTTGCCGATGTCGATTGTTGCCTTATCTAATGTTATGCCTTGTGCTTTATGGATTGTTAAGGCCCATGCCATGCGGAGAGGCATTTTTGTTCGTGAACCCCTTGTTATGGGGGGGATTGGCATGAATTTAGGATTTGAAGGATCCCATGGTGGACCCTTGTAGTGAAGAAAGTCAACTACAACAAATAACGGTAGTTCTGGTGGTGCACAACCTGCTGCATATATGATTGCGCAGACGGTGCCGAGTGAACCGTTCACAAGGCCAGCGCTAACCCACAAGTTGCTTGTGAGAATAACACGTTGCTGATTGCAGAGGAGTATTTTCGAAGCTAATTGATCATCTTTTGGTTTGCTAGTTTTGACTTGCCTCTTGTTGGTAGCATAGAAACATGCAACTGGCTGGTTTAATAATTGTAACATTGATTTGTTGTGCAGGTCAACAGCCTCATTTGTTGCATAAAGATGCATTGATTTGGAGAATGACTGGACTTCGGCTTGAGGAAGATTTGTTTTTGAATGTATCATAAGAAGATTCCAATCACTAATAGTGGGGGTTGCATTGCGAAGGTTGGAGAGGAGTTTGCGAAAGGAAATTTGTGCAGGGATTGTTCCTTTTTAGCGAAATACTGTTGAAAGCGTAACCACAATATTGAAGCTTTTCCATAGAGTAGTGCCACGAGAAGTTCCTACATACATTGGTGTGTTTTTGACAGGTGGCAGCTGGCCAAGGTCACCCATAAGGATTATAGAGCGTCCACCAAATGGTTTGTTTCTATTTGATGGGAATGCCTCGCGCAACCGATCATCAATTTGAGAAAGCAGTTTAGGACCAATGAAGCTCATTTCGTCAATTAGGATGTAATTGATATGTTGAAGTTGTTCTTGAAGGTTAACGAGCGAGTGACCCTCTAAAGTTTCCATAGAGGATATAGGGATGCGAAGAGCAGAGTGGATCATCAAAGCATTAATGTGGAATGCTGCAACACCGGTAGGAGCAAGAAAAAGCAGGGGGTATTTTCCAATGTTGGAGTTTTCAAGGAGTGCATTTTTTAAGCACTCAATTAGGAATGACTTTCCAGTACCAGCAGTGCCTTGGATTATCATTTTTAGGTTTTCTTTAGCGAGGTTGTTGCGGAAGTGGGAGAAAATGATATTGAATGCAATGGTTTGGCTTGGGGACATGGAGGAAAGGGAATGTGCAGATGGAGCTGGGAGGTGGTGGGATCTTGTGGAGGAGCGATTGAAGTCGATGAAGCAGATGGTTGTTTCTTGTAACTGTGGAGGGATTATAGAGTGGCCCCAATTATGGTTTGTGTCAAACTCACGATGGCCAAGAATTTCAAGTTCATCGAGGAGAAGGTTGTTACCTGGGTGCAGTTGAGAGAGAAATTTCCATTCATGCATGTCGAGCGTGGGGGTAGGGGGAGGGTCATCTAGGGATGAACAGTTAGAGTCGGAAAGGTCGGGGGTGGATGGTGTGCAGTGAACATGCCAAGGTTGATATGTTTGTCTAATCTGTTCCCAGTATGCAAAAATCCCTGCGTAGGATATGCCAATATCGTTAGGGAGGCTACGGAAAGGGAATTATAGAAGGAGTTCGCTCCAGCAGAAGTCTATATAGGATGGTGATTCTTTCAATGGAATGGAGGTGTAACGAGGAAGAACGCGGACAACCATGGGAGGGAAGCTTTGTTTCCATGGTGATGTTTTTCGACGGGCGGAGAAGGACCATGAGTGTGCAACCTCAATAAGAGACAAACCTTCAAGTGCAAGTGGTCTTTGCATGTAGGAGGCAATGAAAGGTGTTGATGGAAGATGACCATCTATTTCATTGGATACATGTCGGAAGACCTGTTTTTTTACATTGAGGGAGACAAAAGAGTGACTACACTTTGTTAGTGGGAGTTTTTGTAGCATGTGGCATGTTTCTTATGCACCAATGTCTCGATCAGCAACCATTTCGGTGAGGACTTTTCAGACGACAGTGATAGTAGGAGCATCCTGGGGGGAGCACTGTGAGAGGCGTGAGAGCATTTGGTAGTAGCTTTCAGACTTTGCCTCTGATTTTGCTGCATACTTTGAAATGTAGTTCAACACAGCATGGCGTGAGAGAACTGGTTGGAAATCAATGTTGGCCCTCCATATTGCAAGCAGGTGAGCATTGTGCACATTCAGTTTGTCATCATTTCTAGCAGGGGAGTATTTTTTTTTTCCAGTAGCATCAATGTGAAGATATGAGGTGTCACGAACCTCCCATGGGGTTCCATAGCGGCAAGTTGTAGTGTTATTTCTTTTGTGTAAACATGTAGAAGAGTGGAAATTTGTGTGTCTCTGAATGGAATTTAGGACTTTTTGATAGTCTTCTAACTGATTGGATGTAATGATTTCAAGTGTGCTAAGGAGGCATGGGTCTTGTAGAGATGAATGATTGATTCCAGCAGCTCGACTGTGAAGCGGGTGAGGGTTCATTGGAGTGCAGTACTGATCGAAAATTTCTTTACCCGCGTGGACAGTTGTGGGGTTTGTCCAATCGAGATTTTCCATAGCAGGTGCATTTGGAAGCCACAAAAAACCATGGATATGTGCAGAGCCACGATGTTTCCATTCATACCTTATAAAGGGATGGGACATAGTTAGAATTGGATGCGCAGAAATGAAAGTAATGAAAGAGAAGAGAAGGAAGGAATAGTATGCATACCTGCACCAGTAATCCTTTACAAGGAATGCTTTAAGTAGGACCTCTTCTAGGAATATTGTGAATCTGCAATGGATATATTGAGATGCACGATGTGGGTTTCTAACAAGGTTTTGGATTCTCCATCGAGTGTGCTCATTTGAATTGGACGGAGGGTTGGAAGGCATCAAATTATGCAAGTCAGGCCATTTCGTATCAGCTACAGATAGTGTGAAGAATATGGTAGGGGTACCCATTTGTATGATCATGTCCGTAAGCTCCCCTCTAGCCCTGGTCCAAAAAGAACGAGTTCCACGCAAGGATGACCCGAAGTGCATAATTTGGTCTGGAATTGTGCTAGGCGGGGTTTGTTGGAGATGGTGGCGAAGGTCAGCAACTGTTGCTGGAAGGGTGTTTGAAAGGTCCATTTTAAGGAATATAGAGGCAATTGCTTGGCTGCGATGGCGCATAATAAGTTTGTACAAGTAATAACAAAAGTGGGGATACTGTGCAAAAAAATTGTCATTGTATCGCATTAGATGCAAAGCGTATTCTTGCATTTCCACTTTTGAAATTCTTGGTTGGTTAATCATGGCAGATCCTGTGGGGAATAGGGTGGGGAAGGCCATGGAGAAGAGGCCCTGCGTGTTGTATTCATTGATTGGGGAGAGTCCAATGATCAACCATGTAAGTGAATGGGTGGGTGTGGAATTGGAGGAATCTATGTACGCAATTATTTCATCAAGTTCAGAACGAGAGTTTGGTATATTTGAAACAAAGGAGGATGGGTGGAGGTCAGACGGGCATGGGTGGGGAAGTTGACAACTAGGAATTTCTGGAATGGCTTCATGGAGTGGGATGGAAGTTGTGTTGATATGGTGTAGCATGTTGGAAATGTTGGTAGGTGAAATAGGCAAAGTAGAGAGGGAAAGTTGGTTAATATAGACATCTTTGTAGTATGGGTCATTTTGTAGTTTGAATGTCAAAGCTTCATGGACATGTGATCTACTAACAAAAAATGCATAGTTTGTTTCGTCGTAACTAGTTTTGTTTACAACAAGGATGTCTAGTTCTGAAATCATGCGAGGAAGAGAGGTGAAAATATTTGTGATATCTTGAGGAAAGCTAATAGTATGGCCGAAATATTTGAATTGGCCACCACGTGCATGGGTGACTTGAAGAACAGGATTGACACGAGCAATGAGCATCTCTTCAACTTGAGTCAAGCAGGATAGCACATGTGGTTGGATACCTGGGTCCATGTTGTTTGAAGAGGAGAAACGATGGGTTTTTCGTTCGGCATCACAACGGGTATAATAAATGATTCCATGACTTGTTTTTGTTTTCATGGATGGGTAAGCTTGATGACAAATTGAGCAAACTTGGATGGGACAAAGTGCATCTATCCTTTCACGAAAGCGATGATGTGCATGTTGGAGAAGGATCGAGAGAAATTGTTGGGAAGGTGGAAATGGAGGAACATGGGGTGGCATATGTAAAGGGTAGGCAAGATTTGAAGGAGTTGAAGGGTTTGGAAAGGGTTGGTTAGCAAGTCGAGATGGAAGGGGAACTTGGAAATTTTGGGTGGGATGTAGTGGGAGGGCGATATTTTGTGAAGGAATGGGAGTTTGGGTTGTGTTCATTTGAGAGCGAAGGTTTCTTTGATGATTTGAATAGAGGAGGCGACAATGTGCATTAATTTTGTCTTTGTTAAGTGCGTAGTGTTGTCGTTGTTCTTCCCTGCCCACACTGTTTTTTGGTGGGGTTGGCATAGCTGTTGCAAATAAGAAAAGGTATGTCAAATGAATGAAGTATATTGAAAATGATTATTAAAGAAAAAATGTATTGAGTATGGGTTGCATGGAAATGTGTGTTGGATATTTGGAATGGAAAAAAAATTTGTTTTGAATTCACGTACATGTTGCATGTATTGGCTAGAGTAAAGTGAAGGCATATTTTGTATTTTACAAAAAGAGAATAAGAAATTAATGTATTATTTTTCATAGTAAGCATAGCATATTGATATGTACATTTAGAAAACGTGTGTGTTGCAAAGAAGATGAAACAATGAAAGAGGAGAGGGAAAACCATGTGACTAAATGTCTATATATTAAAAAGATCCATTAAAGCATAGTGGAATGACATATATACAAAAGTCCATGAATAAAGGAGTGGGCACTTAAGCGTTTAGGAGAAGTAGTAGAAAGTAGAAGTGGACGGAAATATATAGTAACGATTACAAAAGATGTTTGAAATGCATGGCTAAAGTTGGCGGTAGATTGGGTTGGGGGGGGAGGAGTAGATTGCAGGACCTCTAGGAGTATAGTTGATGCCTCACTGTAAGCGAGTTCTTCTGCGTGCAGATGAGTTGGGCGTAGTCGTTCAACACCGTTGAAGCTATCCCTCTTTAAAGATAGTGTGAAGAGGAAATGGTGCCTTTGATTTTGCTATATATGTCCAAAACAGTTGCAAGATCGGTTGAGAGGAGGCAGAGATCCTTTGCAGAGATGCCAAGAAGGGATTTTGCGGCTTCATCGAAAGTGACAACATTTACGAGGCTGCCAGTGTGGTCGTGCAGTTGGAGTCGGAGAATGTAGCGATAGTCGCACTCATTGAACTAGCCTTCACATTTTGAGCATCGGTAGGTGTTGTCATCTTGTCGTAAATCCTTTCTCATTCATTACATTCCATAAATGGTAAGGGGACACGTGAGGAAGTAGAAATCATCCATGTTAATAGAGGTAGTAGTAGCACAGAGTGAAATCCATGGGATATTGTCGGCAGGTTGCATTGACAGAATGTCGGCAATTGTTTTTGAACTAAGAGGCCTCTTGGTTGTGCTTGTGTATTTGCGGCTGAGTGACGGCAAGGGCACTTTATTTCCTCATTGTTTTAGTTGTTGTGTTTCGGGGAGATCTGGATTTATAAGTAGAGAAGTGGTCGGGATTGTGCCAATCGTTTGGCCATTGAACTCGACGATCCTTCCCCCTTTAATTGCAAGCACGAAAGTTTCACAAGCCATGCGCAGGTTAGAGAGTGCATGACCTTCAGCATGTAAATGTTCACCCCACAAGGTGACATTGATGCTACTCCCGGACATATCACAAAGATATTTTTTTTTTTGGAGTTTCAGAGCCATCACGTTTGCGAATGATAGAGGCAGGAGAGAAGGACGTCACAATACCTATGACATCAACGATTGACATAGGAGGTGAAATTTTGAGGGAACTTATAGGCACAAATTGATAGGTATGGGAAGGAATTGTAAGGTCATCAGTGAAGATTTGCGACACTGTTGATGAAGAGAAGAGGAGGATTTCGAACGGTCATCTAAGATGGTTATATGAAGTATTGGGGACCTTTATCATGCCATTTGAAACATTTTAAATGTGGCCAATTTCAATGAGAGCATGTAGGGATTCTGCCAAGTCATTGAAGGCAGAGACGTGGATTTGTTCGCCGTCACGGTCGACAAGGTCAAACCCTAGCGATTTTCCGGTGCTACGTGCATTGCTATATTCACGAAGGGGTGTCTTTGAAAGGACTCTAACCTGGATGGATCACATTTTTCGGGTAGGGGAGAGTTCTTTAAAAGGAATAGCAGTTGTAGATGTTAGGGGGGAGCTTTGGGAGGACAAGGAGTGAATGTCAAGGGAGGGTGGCGATGAGAAGGGAGATGAAGAAGAGGAGGATGAGGTGGCTTGGGTCATTTGTTTAGTGGAGAGAATAATGGGGGTTGGGTCACCAACCAATGGTGTGACACGTTGCAGTATGCCAAGATCGATGACACAAAGTGACCTGCAAGAATGCGATATTTATTAGCAAAGAGGGGAAAAAAAATGTTAGGAATGAGAATTGAGTCAAAAAAGGGAAATAAGAGGAGAATTAGTAAAGGGGAGGAAGCGATGATGTGGCATGTGTGAAGCTTACATGGAATGATGTGCATACGTGCATGAGCTTCCTTTCAAGCAAGTTATCGAGCCTATTTGCAAGTCCTCATTTTGTGCAAACCTTGTATGTGACGAAGGGAGTAGAACGGTGTGCTTGTGAGCACCATTAGACAACGATACGCGGTAGAGAGGCATTGTAGCTCGGGAAAAATTTATCTATTCAAGTGCAACAACCTGCAGGGTTGGTTGTAGGTCGACAGCACCAGCGAGGAGCGACGAGAGTGCATTGCGAGTCAACAATGTTTCCATGGAAATGCGAATACAAATATGAAGGTAAAGAAACTGAAGAATGAGATGTGTACATAAAGGAAGGGAAAGTTCTAAGTTGGAAATTTAAGAGAGCTAAAGGAAACAAGCAAGAATTGATAAAAGATTTAGAGAAATTGTCTATTAAATTTTTTATGTGCCCACCTTAAAGCATAAATCCATAGTGCTCTTAATGCCCCAACATAATGAAAAATAATATACAATGATAAATCCACAATCCTCGTTCAGAAATTTCATTTATCTAAAAGGAAAGAAGTTGTCTAAAATACAAATAATAGGCTAGAAGTTTTTGATTCCTTGAACATTGGTCTTGTTGGAATTTCATATATATAAAATATATATTTATAACACTTAAAAAATTGAATATAATTCCTACTAAAAAAAAATATTAAATTCATTTCGGATAATTGACTCTTGGATTCACAGTGATTGTAAATGTATCCCTACCAACCTTACGTTTGAATCTGATATTCACATTTACGCTTCATCGATAAATAAGAATTTATTAAGAAAGCAGAAAGAAATCAAAGCTATGATTTATGTGTGTTATGTAGTATTATATTTAGTCCAAAGCATTTGTTTAATAGGTTATGTTAATGTGAAAGTAAATAGTTGTTTACCGTTGTATCTTACTTTTAAGGTTCATTTAAAGTAAGTTGGAATTTCAAACATTTCGAATTGTGATGGATATTTTTAACAATATAAGACCAATTTAGAATTAAGCAAAAGTTTTATATAGGTCTTAGATTGTAATTAACTTCATATATAAAATTATTTTATAAGTAAAAATTAAATAATAATAAATTTAAATCTTAATAAGATTGATTTTGTTTCATATTTGATAAATATATTTATTTTATATCTACGTACCATTATGAATGCCACGCGGTGCTTGCGTGGATGACATGGGTGCTAGGCGTCGGATCATCTGGACTTGTCACCGATACATGTTGTGGTGCATGACGGTCAATGTTTCTTTGACACTATCTCGCCACCTGCAACTCAATCCCTTCATTATCACTATAGTTGTTGGAGAACGATGAAGAGGGTTTCTAAAGCAAAGGAATTTGGAATCGGTGATTTGCAGGAAATGATGGTTTATATTCTTCCAGAAGAGAGAGACAAAATAGAGCATTTACAAGATCTGCATCTAGAGACCGAAGGCTTCAAGGCAGAGGCAAACAGAACAGAGGATTCATGGCATCTGGCTGTAAAAGCTAGAAATTGAAAACAACAAGTGGAAAATGGGTAACAACCTTTTTTTCACTGTAATATCTAGATGATTTGTTGTTCTGTGGAAGGCTATAAGCATCAATGAATTTATGAAACCCTCTGAGGGTGAGAAGTACTACACTGGAGGTCGAGGATTTAAATCATGCATGCGCACCATCACGAAGCATTCGGTTTCCAAGCATAATTACTCAACCATCACTTGTCGCATTCAGTCGACACCTTTGCCTGTACACTGTGCAGTACCTAATGTTGCGTGGTATTCACGGTGCACCTCCCATGTAAAGTTTCATATGTACCTATATCCTCTTTTATTTATATTGGCGGGGTACCTAATCTCGGCCTGCTGTTTTGGCAAAGTGTTCATAACCAGTTTGCTGCTGTAAATCATACTAATAATTTTTACACTGTTAGGTTCTCTTCATTTGTCCATAGATACTAGCCTACAGCGTTCGTGTTCAGGTTCGCATTTGTTTGAGATTTTATTTTCTTTTGTATGATAGATTCAAGATGAAGGTTTCTGTGTATATGGTCAAACAGGGTTGTTTTATTTCTGTGGACAGGAATGGAACAGTATATTGGGCTCTTGAAGTGGTGAACGTGGAGGTTTTAGAGGTGGCTATAGTGGTGCTTATGCTAGCTATGCCGAGGAAGCTAGCATTGAGGATCCTAGGCAGTTTCCCACGCTAGGGGGAAAATAAGCATCATGATTTAAAAACTTGTACATCTCCTTTTCAATGCTGATATTGGAGATGTCTATTGATCTTTTGGTAAAGAAGATTTTTTTTATTGAAGAGAAGTTTTGTAGGGATAAACAATGTAGTTCTGCAAATTTTGTGGAGTCAATTCCAAGTTTAGAAATCTTCCATTGTTGTTCATTTAAGTGGCAACCATCTAATTTATATTCAAAGGGTTGGCAATCCTTGATTTAAGGTGCTTGCATTTTTTCCTTTTAACTAATGAGTTTCAACAAGATTATTTGCAATGTAGATTAGTTAATTGTAATCAAATTGTTGGGGACAGATTCAATTCAGAATAATCATGTACCTCACTACAAATCCTCTGAGGCCTATGGTGCATGTATTTAATTGCTAGTATAATTTACGTGGTCTTTTTATCTCAGCTTTGAAACTTACTATACATTGTACTTTAATACTCCTCCAAACCCCACAGGGTAAATGGTGAGTGATTTCAATAATTGTATAGCTATGCATCATATGTCAGGTAAGGAGGTTTTTGATTCTAATTCCATGAAAGATTTTGAAATTCGGAGTCAAATAACCTTGTATTTTGTAATTTTTTTCCTAATACAGACATATGCTCTTGTTTTTCTTTGTTTGTTTTTTGTTTTGTTCGAATAGTAAAGCAAAGGAATTTGGAATTGGTGATTTGCAGCAAATGCTGGTTTATATTCCAGCAGAAGAGAGAGACAAAATAGAGCGTTTACAGGAACTGTGTGTAGAGACCAAATACTTCAAGATAGAGGCAAACAGAACAAAGGATTCATGGCATCTGGCTGTAAAAGCGAGAAATTGAAAACAGCAAGTGGCAAATGGGTAACAGGATTTTTTGTACTGCAAGATCTAGATGAGTTGGTGTTCTGTGGAAGGTTGTAAGCATCAATGAATTTCTGAAACCCTCTGAGGGTGAGAAGTACTGCACTGGAGGTCTAGGTAGAGGCATTCAAAGGGTTGGCAATCCTTCATTTAAGTGTTGGGGACGGCTTGAATTCGGAATAATCATGTACCTCACTGCAAATCCTTTGAGGCCTATGGTGCATGTATTTAACTGCTAGTATAATTTACGTGGTCTTTTTATTTCAGCTTTGAAACTTACTATACATTGTACTGTAATACTGCTCTGCACCCCGTGGGGTAAATGGTGAGTGATTTAAATAATTGTATAGCTAAGCATCGTATGTTGTCTTTGTTCTCCACTTAATTCAACTGTTAGTCCTGCAGAATTAATTTAATGCAGACACTAAAGACATGGATAGGAAATGACATGGATTCAATGGATAGAAGAGTGCAGTAGTAAGACTTTCAGCCAAAGTGAAGAGTTCAATTCTCCAACTGGAACACTACGAGATAGCCTCCATAAATCCAGATGAGTTGGTGTCAGAGTGAAGTTCGAAATTACATGGGAGGGAAAAACTGATTGGTAAGAGCTGGCGCAGATACAAAGTTTGAAATTACATGGAAAAAGAATAGGTAAACAGGCTGAAAGATTTGTTCATGATAGTTTTTCTATACGTTTTCTCACTCCATTCAATGTTACAATGAATATTGAACCAACTGGTATAATTTTGTACATATATTGTAAGCAGTAAGTAGGATAACTAAGAATCTTCTCATACTTAATTCAAATTTTGAAGCAAACACAGCTAAATGGTAAAATTGTAATCTATTGCAGGTAACAGAAACTTAGAAGCAATTTCTAAATCGGAAGTTTTAGAACGAATTTTTATGCAAATACAGCTAAATGGTAAATTTGTAATGTATTGCAGGTAACAGAAGCTTACCAGCAATTTCAGAATTGGGAGTTGATCAAGCTGCAAGTTCTTGAAGCTGGAAGTCAGTCTACAAGTTGTTGAGGCTGGAAGGTGGAACTTGTTCACTTGTTCAGGCTGGAAGCTAAACTGGGCTGCAACTGCAAGTTGTTCAGGCTAGAAGCTGGAACTGTGCTGCAAGATGGAAGTCGGCACTAGTCCATTTAACCTTATCGAAGTCCATTTAACCACATCGAAGTCAGCTGGAAGCTGGAAGTCGGCAGCATTGCAGTCTTCTATGCATTAAATCATTGCGTCATGTCTTCTATGTATTAAATGGTTGGGTGGCTGGAGTTGATAAAGCATCATACCAGGAGTTAATATAGGATGCAAAGAAAAGACAGAAAGAGTTGCAGTATATCAATCACATTGAATTTCAAATCTATTTCAAATCTATCAAGTAGTTGTATATAATTCTAATAGGTACCTATGCACGCAACTGTAGTGCCGTGTAAATTTCAAGCTCTGAAATGTAAATTTCAGTCACTCAACATTTGAAACGTAATAAATTTCAGAGATTGAACAATTTCAAATGTATTTTTCAGTGTAGTGTCGTGTAAATTTCAATCTCTGAAATGTAAATTTGAGTGAACGAACAATTTTAAACGTAATAAATATCAGAGATTGAAGAATTGCACAAGTTTTTTTTCAAATCAGCAGGAGGAGGTGCCACATGTCCACATTTCACTGGCTGGAAGGGTGAGAAAAATTAGCAGGACGACCTGCCACATGTCCACATTTGATTGGCTCGAAAGGCGATAACAAACACTTCTCATTGGTTGGGGTGAACAGTGTTTGCTCACCCCAAGCCACCAAAGGAAACGCCTCGGGCGTAAAAATAATACAATTAAATTTACTATTTAAAAAAATTCTTTTATTATTTAAATGTAAAATTTAAATGATAAAAACATTCAAAATAATTTTTTTATTTTAATATTTAAAAATACTTTATTAATAATAAAAAAAATGTTAAATTAAAATAAAGTTATAGTGATATATTTAAATTTATAAAAATAAATGCTTTAAATTACATATTGACTATAATAAACCTATTTTATTTACTTTTATAATTATTTATAATTGTCAATAAACTTAAACTCTCAATAAGATATGTAATTTATTATTAAAAATAATTACAATTATTTTTTTTAATTTGATCATGAGGTTGGCACCAACCCTTCTCAAACAGGCACACCACAATCAAAACGTCCGATCGCTCCATTACTGGATGGAATTTCGGGTTCTGTTAGCATCTGGGGATCGGCCAGATCAATTCTAAGAGACTCCTCCATCACCGAAAGCTAAAAGAATGATGTCCTGCAATAACAGATTCCCATCAACCGACGACTCGTCGATGCTCGTTGGTATCGGAAGTCCACAACGGTATAAAATGAAGCGTACGAGACTCTTTTCCGTCAACACTCCGCGTCTCTCCCTCTTATCAACGACCGTTAGGCTTCGTTCCACTTTTCTACTAACTGAGGTCGGCATACGCTTGGTTACACAATTTGTTATGAATTCCTCTCTTGCCATAATGTTCGGCTCAATTGGGCTTTTCATAGACTACTTAATCAATATAAGGGGTCCCTGCAAAAAGAATTACGTAGCAAAGTAGCACTATCCTCGAATACACAACGAATAATGCGGCCCAAATTTCAGAGATGAGAATTTATTTAAAGTTTATATATTTTGGTAAATTTTATTACTTTGTAACATATAACGTATAAAAATAAAATATTTCGTGACATAAGAAAATTTTGAAATTAAACTCTATAGCTCTCTCCATCTTCACACCACGTTTCCCATGCAAGTTTACAAGTGGCAATTTTTTTTAGCTCGTTGCAGATAAATCGTGTAACAAACTATTGGATGAGCACAGTAGAAAATGCTCAACGAGCTAAACAATCATTCTTAAAAAATGAATCAAAAAAGAAGAAAGGAAAAAAATAAAGGAACCATAGGAGTAGAAAGGATGGACAAGGCTTTTGGGAGTTTACGTAACCTTCGGCTGACATGGTGGCGGGCAAGGTGGCGCTGCCACTCTTCCTTCATTACTTAAAAAGCGGCATCCACGTGCAGACATACACGAACAATTTTCGTTAGCATTCCACATTTGCTATACCGTAGTTTAAATGTTGCTTGTTTTGTTTTCTATTTATATATTTGTAATTTATTTTATTAAAAAATATTAGAATAGTAAATTTAAGATATTAAATTTTGTATAATTTACATGTTCAATAAGTGCAGCTTTCGTCTTTGGATTGTTACATGTTTGCTTTTCCATTTATTAATTTTGTACAATTCAAACGATATTATTTTTTCAAAAGAGTGAATTTCTCTATATATTTAAGATAACGTTTTTATTGTCTAATTTCATAAGAAAATTAATAGAAAACATAAAAATATATAACGTCGACCTCAGAAACGTCGAGAATATATAACGTTTACAATTGCGGATTCTATAATTAAACCCGCCATTTTTTATATGTCACACGTTCTTGGATAACGTTGACCGGTAATCATATGCGAATAATAAAATGAAAACTAATATATCCTTCTGTTGGGTCTCTCGACGCTCTGGGCCTCCGAAGGTCGCGTAATAAAATCAAAACTAATATATGAAGGCCGCCTAAAGTACACGTTATTTGGCCAATCATAGCGTGCATCATGTGAAACTTGCGAAAGAACTTTCCTGCTTTTTACGTTCTTAATTCGTATTTTAGTCCTTTCGACGGCAGTGGCGTTTACAGCTACTTATTCGTCCACGACTCCTCTACTAACCTCAATGTTCCTCTGGTTTTGATATCCGACTAATTCCCCATGGCCCATATCAAAGGCCAACCCCGTATTCCACTTTCATGAGAGAAGTGAAGGTAAGCGCTCTGCTCATTCTATCTGCCTCCATGTGCCTCAAGCCAACGCTTTACGTCTTCTGCAACAGGAACCTCTACCAAAGTCAGAGACCTTTTTGCGGGGGATGGATGTATCACAGAGGAAGCAAAAGAAGAAAAAATACCAAAGCAGAAGAGATCTGGAAATCGAAGAGATAAAAGGGTTTATGGAGCTTGGTTTTGACTTCAGTCACGACATGTTGAGCCCGCGATTACTAGATCTTCTCCCCGGATTGAAGAGATTATTAATCGATCATGACAATACCAACAAGAATATGGAGTTTCAAGAATCGCCACTAGAGAATCGGGAACTGCCAAACCCAAATGCGACAGGAATGGATATGAAAGAACATCTCAAGCTCTGGGCTCGTTCAGTAGCTTCAACACTAAAATGTTAGTAATAATAGCTTCCGAAATTTTCTGTTTCGCCTTTGTTTCGAGGTTCCTGACAATGATATCTAGATTCTGTTTAGTGTATTTAGATCATTGTCATCCTCCTTGTTGTTGCGATCCAGGCATTGACTTTTAGAAATCTGATGGTTTTTCAACATTTAATTTGTTTGCTTATAGCTATTGGACATCTGAATCATTTTGTTAACAAAATCTCTCAAAATGTTGGTATAACTGCAAGAGCTTTCCTCTAGCTATCCCAGCTATATGAAAAGACTGCTTCGGTCAACACCAAAATGTCAAAAAATTATTGCCTAAATGCTCCAATACCATTACCATGTTACAGGATATGTTGCTATAAGCATTTAATCGCATCTCAACTCTTATACAAATTCTACTCGACGTTGTTGGAATTTTCCAGAATTCCAAAACAATAAGACTGCCCTCTTCAACACAGAGAAACTAATTAAAAATTTCACTCACAGACAGAGTTTTTAACTCAGAAAATTTATATTCAATATATAAAAAAAACTGCTGTTACAGACTTTTCTATCTTTCCACTGCTGGGAGATTACAAACTATGGTACTGCTTCACACACAGTGACCAAAATACTCTTCTCTGTCTCACACAGAGAAATACTCTGTTTCTGCTGTTCTGTGTAATTTAAAAAATTACAACTCTGTTTTTACAAACAATACTCTGCTGTGTATTTTTAAAATTCTGCTCTCTGTCTCTGTTTTTAACAATACGCTGCTCTGCATATATAAAAAACATTACATTTTCAAATGACTGTTTCTGCATATAACAAAACAGAAATATCTTCAGCCATAAATTACTTCAACCACTAAGTTCAGCAGAGAGATCTTAATGAAGTACACATTCAATTTACTGTCGGGACACCGCTTAGGTACATTGATCACAATACGACTTTACGGCATTGTTTTCTTCTTATCTTCGCATTAGCATGCAATTCTTTGTGTAATAAAAAAATTACACATTTTCACATCTTTTTATCCTACTTGCCCAGCTGTAGTACCTTTTATAAAAAACATTCTGTGTATTACAAATAATACCATGACCATATACGTTCCTGGGCTTTCTACATTTCATATATATTACTTCACGGCCTTTTAATATATGTATGTCACATATATATTAAAAACAAAACAAATAACGTTAAACAATAAACCAACTATTGTATTAACAAAATTGTATTAACAAATGCGTTATAATATTAATATATTAAACTGTAGTCTTATATATATCATATGGCACAGTATGATTTATGTGGGCCCTGGTACATTAGGGGGGTAGAACCTCGCCGCTCGCTTCATCGACCCATGGACTTAGGTGGTCATCGAAGATGTGTTTGATTCAGAGAATGTGCCTACTTAGGATTCTGCTGTGTGGCTTCATCGGAATGCGCTTCTGCCTACATTCTCTGCTTTGTTTAACACAGGCGATTGGAAATTATATTTCAACACTCCCCCTTAATTTCAACTGCTGGGTTTTCCTGCATACCCATGCATCTCCTGAAATATTCAAAGCTTTTCTGCTGTAGTGGCTTTGTGAGGATGTCAGCAAACTGATCCTCCGTTCTGCAATGCTGCAAAACAATCTCGCCATTGCTTACCAATTCCCGTATGAAATGAAACTTGGTGTCAATGTGCTTTGTTCTTTTATGAAAAACAGAATTTTTAGACAATGCAATAGCTGAGCTATTGTCACAAAATATCACTGTCCCTTTTACCTATTCTTGACATAAGCTTCTCAACATTTTTCTCATCCAAACTGCTTGACACGCTGCTGCTGTAGCTGCCACATATTCTGCTTCTGCTGTAGATAACGCTACAACGGGTTGTTTCTTAGAAGCCCATGAAATGGCTCCTGAACCCATGTGAAAAACATAACCGGAAGTGCTCTTCCGATCATCTACACTTCCAGCCCAATCACTGTCAGTGTATCCAACTAAATCTGAACATTCTGAAGTAGTATAAAAAATACCAAATTTCTTTGTACCTTTAACATACCTCAAAATCCTTTTTGCTGCTTGCCAATGTGCATCCTTTGGCTTTTCCATGAACTTGGAAATCAAACTAACAGCATGCATTATGTCCGGCCTAGTTGCAGTCAAATACATGAGGCTGCCAACTATGCTCTTGTATAAACTAGGATCAAAATCCTTGCTGCTGTCCTCTCTGCTGAGTTTTAATCCCATCACTGTGGGAGTGATTGCTGATTTGCATTCCTGCATGTTAAATCTTTCAAGAACTTCATTAACATACTTTGCCTGTGAGATAAAAATCCCACTTTCATCTTGCTCTACTTCTATTCCCAAGAAGTATCTCAACAAACCCATATCAGTCATTTCAAATTCCTCTTTCATGACTGTTTTAAAATGTTCAATAAGGCAATCATCATTACCTGTAAAAATAACATCATCAACATACAAGACTACAATCAAGATTTTACCGTCTTGTTCCTTGATGTAGAGGGTGGGTTCTCCCTCACACTTCTCAAAACCATTTTCCAGTAGATATGAGTCTATCCTACTGTACCACGCTCTTGGCGCTTGCTTCAGCCCATAAAGAGCCTTCTTTAACTTGCATACTTTGTGCTCTTGGCCTTTCTTCTCATAGCCGAGAGGTTGATCTATGTAAACCTCTTCCATTAACACTCCATTTAGGAATGCTGACTTCACGTCCATTTGGTAAACTTTCCATTTGTTTTGTGCTGCTATGGACAACACTGCTCTCACGTTTTCCATTCTGGCAACCGGTGCAAAAGTTTCCTCATAATCAATGCCATGCTTCTGCTTATAGCCTTTGACAACAAGCCTTGCCTTGTGTCTCTCTATTTTTCCTTCAGCATTACTCTTGGTCTTGTAGACCCATTTAACACCTATGACATCTTTACCTTTTGGGAGTTCAACCAAATCCCAAGTTTTGTTCCTTTCTATGGCATTTATTTCCTCATCCATAGCTTCTATCCATTTCTCATCCTTGATAGCTTCTTCGAAATGAACAGGATCATCAACATGAAAATATAAAGCAAACAAAGAATTGATACCTTCATTTGTTAAATCTTGTTCATAAATTTCTTTCAAGCTTCTGAATTTCTTACCTCTTTCAGTAGGTGTACAAGTACTTGAAGAAGCACTTGAATTTCCTCCTTGTGGTGTGCTTGGAGAAGCACTGTCATTTCTCCTCAAGGGTGTGCCTTGCTGCTCTTTTGTTGGTGTTGCTGTTTGGGGATGTATTTCAGCCAACTCATCATCATTTTCATCATGAGATAAACAGTGTTTAACATTCACTGTTTTCTCTATGCTTCCATCCCAAGCTTCCTCTTCAATGAACTGTACGTCCCTGCTCACAAGAAACTTCTTGTTGGATGGGTTATATAACCTGTATGCCTTGGATTCCTCACTGTATCCAATGAAAATACACTTCTCCCCCTTGCTGTCCAACTTCTTCCTTAGCTGATCCGGAATGTGTGCATAAGCCACACATCCGAAAACCTTCATATGTGTGACACTTTGCTTTGCGCCACTCCATGCCTCTTCCGACACTTTGTTCATAACTGCCTTTGTAGGACACCTGTTCAAGATATACGCTGCACAATGTACAGCTTCAGCCCAATAATCATTCGGCAAATGCTTTGCCTTAAGCATACTCCTCGCCATGTCCATTATGGTTCGGTTCTTCCTTTCGGCCACTCCATTTTGCTGCGGAGTATATCTAGTTGTAAACTGTTTATGTATTCCATTTTCTCTACAAAACCGTAGAAAATCTTTAGATATATACTCACCTCCTCTATCAGTTCTTAAGACCTTGATATGCAGCCCACTCTGGTTCTCAACAAGTGCTTTGAAATTGCGGAATTTTTCAAACACTTCACTTTTATTTTTCAAAAAGTAAACCCAAGTTTTTCTTGTAAAATCATCTATGAATGTTAAGACATAGTGGCTGCTTGCAAGTGATGGAGTTTGCATCGGTCCACACACATCTGAGTGGACAATCTCTAAGGGTGCTTTTGCCCTTATGCTTTTCCCGGAAGGAAAACTTTCTCTGTGTTTTTTCCCAAGAATACAACCTTCACAAAGGCTGTCCGGTTTCTCTATCAATGGTAAACCACTTACCATTCCTTTTCTGTTCAACAGATTAAGACCTCCAAAGTTGAGATGTCCAAATCTCAAGTGCCATAACCAATTATCATCCTTTGGTTCGCTTTGAAAAGTCTCCTGTGCAACTGCTACTTTCTCTTCGCCATTCTTCAAGTCCGCTCTCATTCTGAGAGGGAACATCCTGTTCCTTGTCATCTTCACTTCAGCAATACACTGTTTGCTGGGTGGTTTATCCATGATGGTACAAACATCATTATTAAAGAAAACATTATACCCCTTATGGACAAGCTGTCCAACACTTAAGAGGTTACACTTCATTCCTGGAACATAATAAACATCTGCTATGGTTTTTCTTGCACCTAATCTTGTTAAAACATTTACATCTCCTTTTCCCATAACAGAAACTTTGCTATCAGTTCCTAGTGTGACTTGTGACTGCACACTTTCATCTAACATAGAAAACATGGCTATGTTTCTTGTCATATGGTTACTACAACCGGAGTCTAGAAACCATAGATCTTCAGATTTTTCTTCAGCCATATTACAAGCTAAAAACAAATTACTTTGACTGTTGTTTTCTTTTGTGAAATTTGCACTAGTTTCACTTCTCATGTCTTGTTTCTTCTTTCTACATTCATTAGCATAATGACCATATTTCTTACAATTATAACATTGGACATTGGACTTATCATACCTTTGTCCTTGTGCATTCTGCTGACCATTCTGTTGGCTGCTGCCTTGGCCTTGATGCTGATTTGGATTGCTGCCCCTTCCTTGAGCATTTGCTGGACTATTCCTTCCACCTCTGTTCTGGCTTCTGCCTCTTCCTCTTCCTTTACCTTGCCCTCTTCCTCTTCCGAAAGACATCTGGGCCTTAAAAGCTTGCTCAAGAGATGAGTTTTCACTCCTACTCAATCTCTGTTCATGGGTAATCAGTGATGCATGTAATTCATCCATTGAAAACTTTGTGAGATCCCTAGTCTCCTCTATGGTGGTGACAATCACATCGAATCTTGAGGGTAAGCTTCTCAAGAGTTTTTCCACAATCCTCTTGTCTTCAAGAGTTTCTCCATGTGATCTAATTTGTGTGACCATTCCAATCACATGAGTGAAGAATGAGTCAATATTATCTGACTCTTTCATACAGAGAGTCTCAAAGTCTCTCCTCAGCAACTGAAGTTTTGCTGTCTTCACTCTCTCCATGCCTTGATAAGCTGTCTTGAGAGTTTCCCATGCTTCACTGGATTTCTTGGCTGCTGCTATCCTTGGAAACACACTCTCATGCACTGCTTGATACAAGAAGAAAAGAGCCTTGGCATCTCTCTTCTTATTGTTCTTCAACTGTTCTCTTCCTGCTTGATTTAACATCAAAAACTCTGCTTCATCTTTTGGCTCTTCAAAGCCATCCTCAACTAATTCCCATAATTCTTGTGAGGTAAATAAAGCTTTCATGGTTATTGACCAATAATCATAATTCTTTCCATTGAATTGTGGGAGATGGACACTTCCCAAACTCATACCTGTGCTAGAACCAGCCATTCTGCACTTCTAACTATGATTTAAAAACACTTGACTGTGTATTAAAATAGCTCACTGTACTGCAACAGTAACACAACAAATTTTATAGAGAAATACCTTTGAATTCTTCTTGGCTGAACCTTCACTCTGCTGGAGAGGTTGCTGCAAAAACGAACTCTGTTCCTTCAGCTTATTTGACCCTTCAAATAGCCTGGATTGGCTCTGATACCATGTTGGAATTTTCAGAATTCCAAAACAATAAAAACTGCCTCTTTAACACAGAGAAACTAATTAAAAATTTCACTCACAGACAGAGTTTTTAACTCAGAAAATTTATATTCAATATATAAAAAAAACTGCTGTTACAGACTTCCTCAAAAGAGGGATTTACAATTGTGACTGCTGTTGTCACAGTGCACAAATTAAAAACTCTGTTTTACTAAAAACATTCACTGCTGGAATACTCTGTTTTTAAAAACAAACATACACTCTGCTGTGTATAAAAAAAAAACTCTGCTCTGTGTAAATCAACGCACTGCTGTGCACACACTTCTCTGTCTCTGTTTTTTAAATACGCTGCTGTATATTAAAAACATTACATTACAAATAAATGGCTCTGTCTCTACATATTACAAAACAGAAATATCTTCAGCCATAAATTGTTCAACCACTAAAAATATCACCGCTTGAATTCATTTATGGTTTCATTAAATTTCTGCAGGCACCGTTTTGAAGTAGCATTGATGTCCAATTGACTTTCTGGCACTTTGATTTTTCATCCCGCACTGCTGTGCACAAACCTGTGTAATAAAACCAGTTCTGTTGTCTTCCCCTTTTTTTATTTCTCCACTGCTGTTCTTTTATATAAAAATTGCTGTGTATTATAAATAATACAACAGCCATATACGTTTCTGGGCTTTCTACATTTCATATATATTACATCACGGGCCTTTTTAATATATGTATGTCACATATATATTAAAAACAAAACAAATAACGTTAAACAATAAACCAACTATTGTATTAACAAATGCGTTATAATATTAAACCCGCAAGTCTTATATATATCATATGGCCGTATGATTTATGTGGGCCCCTGGCTGTTCCGGGGGGGTAAGAACCTCCGCCCAACTCAATTCATCGACCCCCGCGGACTTATTTGTGACTCCAAGATGTGGGCCCAGTTCCGAGGGGGTATGCCCCTCTGCCGGTTCTGCCTGTGTGACCCCATCGGAATCTGCTTGCCGCTCTGTTCTCTGCGCTGTTTGGCTTACACAGCAGTTGGAAATTAATTCCAACAGACGTTGATAGAGTTAGTTGGAATCATAGACTGCCACATTCAATATTTATTGATTTATAGATACAAACCCCTTCTGTCTCTAAACCTTGTTCCCGTCAAACGACTTTCCACATTTTAAACCTTTTCGTTGCATAAATAAAATTTAAACGATTACCATTGTATTTTAAGTTTCCAGTCACATTGGCAACCGCACAGGGTAAAATTCAAAGTGGATGAGGCTCCTACCGCGGCTGGGTACATGGTTATAACTCCAAATCTGGCAGTCATACTTTATTACTTTAATTAAACGGATAGGTATGTCTATGTTCCAGAATTTTAATTTATTTACCAGATTAATGTAAGTCGACGATGGGGATTTAACAATCAGCGAACAGCGAATATGGTGGTAATATGACCATCGGGATTTAATCTTCAGCGAATATACTGGTAATATTCTTAGTAATAGTTGAAGATATTAAGTTGATTTTAATTAATATGATAAACACAAGTGTTCACTGTAATAATTTGGTACAGCTGACAACACATTTATCTGTTAGTCTGCAGAAAAAAATGGGTGTTTTTAAAGGTGGTTCACTGTATCAATCTCTGATATTAATTATGTCCATGATAATCTATCCACGTAGATAAACTAGTTACATACTGATATTAATTATGTCCATGATAATCTATCAACGTAGATAAACTAGTTACATACAAAAAAGTCATTAAATCTAATCTAGTTTCAGACAAACATGTCATATTATGAGATTTAAACCCGGCCATGGAAAAAAAACCACACCGCCGGAGCTACACTTGACGTATAGACTATCCAATGGAAGTTCCTATTCATAGAGAATGCTGCGGGAGTGCCCAGCTGCGGAGAGATGTAAAATATATTGAACATTGATTGTGAAAGCACTGCCACTGCAATGGATTCATTTTTTTTTAATGAGTTAAATACAATTTTCATTTTTCTTTCCACGTAAAGAAAATACTTGCAATGGATCCATTTTTTTTTAACGAGTTTAATACAATTTTCATTTTTTTTTCAGGTAAAGAAAATATAATCTTGTTGCATAAACTATCTTTTCTTAGTTATCAATAACCCCGCTTATTATAGCAAGCTGCTTTGATCTTATCTGATAGGAGTCGAAACCCTAATCTGGTATGCCCGATGTAAATATTGTTTGTAGTGTTGGAAAAAAAAATATAAAATACGAGAAGCTCAAAAGAAATAGGGGAAATGATTTTCCCTCAATACAAAAATAATTTACAGACACAAAACAAATGAGAGAATAGAGCCTTTTTTCTCATTTATCCATTTCTTTTGCAAAATCATATGAAATAGAATTCTAAATAGAGAGTGGTGGAGCTTGAAAATTCAATGTTAATTCAATGTTAGACCGGACTGAAAGTTGCACGAAAATCACACGAACCGTTCTTCTGTCGTGTTAGGCTGTCTTCATAAAAACAACGTACAAAACTTGAAAACTCGGACTTGAAATTATATTGGTTTCAGCTTTGAAACCACGTCGCATCTTTGCCCATTTCGCAAATCGCATTTTGGTGATGTCAACACTTACCAGGGCGCTATCCTCCTGAGCTTGCGATTGCGATATGCGATGGCAATATTGCATTGCAACTTAAAACATTTACCTCTCGGCAACTCAACGGAAAATTTATAATCTTGCGATTTCGATATGCGACGGTGATATCGCATCACAACTTACAACAAACAACTTGTGATGTGTTAAATTTAAATTTATAACTCGCTGATTGCGATGTGAGATGGCAATATCACATCGCAACATGGCAAGGTTTGGGACGGAGCAAAAAGGTAAGTTCGAAAGTTTGTGAAGCGTAATGTGCGATGTGCCAAACAGTGGGCAATGCGAAAAGGCACGGGTTAAGAAAAAACAGGAAAAACAAAGGTTCGTATGGAATATATATCAAAGAGGGTCCCACCATATCGCATCACAAAGTTTGTGGGATTCGAAAATTGCGTTAAGAGGAAAAGGCTAAACCTTGCGTGGTGCGAAGTGCGGTCAAAAAGGTAGGTGATGTGGCGGGAAAGGATTTAACAAAAAGAGATGGGCAAACATTAATTTTTGAACATAACGAAAGTTGCGTAAGTAAATAAGCTTGTGTATTTGAGTTTGTCCTTCTCTGTAAACTTCATTTTCCATCTGCAAAAAACATTTAACTCAAGTATGGTTGCTGCCAGTGTTTTCAAGGCGGTGGTTGGGAGTAGTTTCCAACACTCCCCCTTAATCGTAACTGTCACCATTGACCATTTCCAAAAATTCTATGAGATAAACAAAAAATATTTGTGCCAGCGGCTTTGTGAAGATGTTTGCAAATTGTTCCTTCGACCTGCAATGTTGTAACACAATTTCACCATTGTTCAATAATTCTCTTATGAAATGATATTTAGCATCAATGTGCTTTTCCCTCTTCTGGAAAATGTAATTCTTTGATAGTGCAATTTTTGAACTGTTATCACAAAAAATTGTGGTTTCTCTATCTTGTTAATGACATAAATACTGCAACATCCTTCCTATCCAAACTGCTTGACGCAATGTTGTTGTTGCGTTGACATACTCAAATTCTGATGTTGACAATGAAACTGTCGGTTTCTTCTTGGAAGCGAATGAAATGGCTCCCGAACCCAAATGAAAAAATACCCTGATGTGTTCTTCTATCATCAACACTTCTAGCCCAATCATTGTCAATGTAACAAATCAACCTAAAATCATCAGTTGCGGAGTATAGAACACCATACTCCATCGTCCAATTGACATACTTTAAAATTCTTTTGGCTTCTTGCCAATATGTCTCCATGAACCTTGACACCAAGCTAACTGCATACATTATATCAAAAGCCAAGTTTTAGTCAAGTACATTAGGCTTCCAACCATGTGTTTGTATAATGTTGGATTGACATTGTTGCTGCAATATTCCTTGCTCAACTTCAACCCCATGATTGTTGGAGTTGGTGTTGGCTTGTTGTTCTGCATATTGAACCTTTCTAAAATCTCTGCAACATACTTTGCTTGAGAGCTAAAAATTCCATTTTTTGTTTGCTTCACTTCTATGCCCAGAAAATATCTTTACAACCCCAAGTCAGTCATTTCAAACTCACTTTTCATGACTTCTTTGAAATCATCGATGAAAGAATCATCACTTCCTGTAGAAATCAAATCATCTACATACAAAACAACAATAAGAATCTTACCATCATTTTATTTGATGTAGAGAGTAGGTTCACCATCACATTTGTCGAAACCATTTTCCATCACGTAAGCATCTATAATGTTGTACCATGCATGCGCTGCTTGCTTCAACCCATAAGGAGATTTTTGCAACTTACACACCTTGTGTTCTTGGCCTTATACCTCATATCTAGGAGGTTGATCAACATACACCTCCTCTTTCAACACTCCATTCAAGAATGATAACTTCACGTCCATTTGATACACTTTCCACTTTTTTTGTGTTGTTATTGACAATTTAAAACTATCTCCATCCTTGCGACTGGCGCAAAGGTTTCCTCATAGTCTCTTCCATGTTGTTGATTATAGCCTTTGACAACTAGCCTTGCTTTATGCCTTTCTATCTTGCCTTCAATGTTGCTCTTGGACTTATAGACCCATTTCACTCCAATGATTTGTTTTCCTTGCGGAGGGTCCACTAACTCCCATGTGTCATTGCTTTCTATTTCTCATGTTTCTTCATTCATTACTTCAACCCATTTCTCTTCTTTGACTGCATCTTCAAAGTGTATTGGGTCATCTACATGTCAAAATAATGCAAATAAATAATTCATACCAGCACTATTATCAACTTCTTCTTACTCATAAATTTCACTTAAATTTCGATATTTTGGTCTTCTTATACTTTCTGAAGATGAGCTTGGTGTTGAGCTTGAAGTACATGGAATTGCAGTTCTTTGTGGTGTGCTTGGAGAAGAACTTACTTGATTGCACAATGCTATCCTATTACTTTCTTGCGGTGTACTTTGTTGAGCTTCTGTGGGTGGAGGAGGAGTTATTATTGAGGGATTACGTGCTACAACCAATTTCTCATTGTCTTCACGTGACATACATTTCTTCACATTGATTGTATTCTCTAAACTTCCATCCCATGCTTCCTCTTTTATGAACTGAACATCTCTGCTGATTATTACCTTCTTGGTTAATGGATTGTAGAGCTTGTATGCCGTGGATTCATCATTCTATCCAAGAAATATACATTTCTCCCCCTTGCTACCCAACTTCTTCCTCAACTCATCCGGGACATGTGCATATGCCACACATCCGAACACTCTCATGTGAGTGACAAACTACTTTCTTCACTCCATGTTTCTTTAGGAACTCTATTCATGACACTTTTAGTTGGACATCTATCAATAATATACATTGCAAAAGAGACAAATTCATCCCAATAATCATTTGGAAAATGCTTTGCCTTCAACATACTCCGTTCCATTTCCATGATGGTCCTATTCTTTATTTCTGCAACATCATTTTGCTGAGGTGTATATCTTTTTGTAAACTACTTGTGAATTCCATGCTCCCTACAAAAAACGTAGTAAGTAATTTGAGATATATTTGCCACCTCTATCAGTCCTCAACACTTTTATGTAGTGTCCACTTTGCTTCTTAACAAGAGCTTTGTAGTGGCGGAAGCGGTTAAACACTTCACTTTTCTATTTTAGAAAATAGACCCATGTCTTCCTTTTGTAGTCATATATAAATGTCAAAATGTAATAGCTGCCCTCAAATGATGGTGTTTTCAATTGTCCACATAAATATGAGTGGACAATCTCCAAAGGTGATTTTTCCCTTATTGAATTTCTTGTTGGAAATGATTCTCTCTGTTGTTTTCCGAAGATGAAACCCTCACATAGGTTGTCTATTTTTTCTATGAGTGGAAATCCTGCAATGTGTGGGACGGGGAATGGTAGGGACGATGACAAATTACTGTGTAACAGATGCCCCCTAAAGCATGAGCTTCAATTGCCCTAAAGACATCTCCTTGCAAAAAACCATAAAACATCCCTTTTTGCATTGGCGCGGGTAGCCATTTCATCACTCGCGCCAATGAGGAAAATCCTAGAAACAGGCCGCGCCAACTGGCGCTCTGTCCCAGAGTCGCAGTCGCGCCAGCCAATTTAAGGAGTGTTTTTTAAATAAGAAGGACGAAAGTTTTGTTTCAACAAACTCAGAAACTGCTATCTATCTTGAGTTGGGAGGTTTGGCTCCGGGAGTTCCATGCAAGGGAAGTGGTTTGCCACCTCTCATGGAAGCTTCCTTGATGATAGGGCCAATCCCACAATTATAGGGCTCCCAACTCCCCTTCCTCCTTCTATAAAAGCTTGCTCATTGCCATTGCAAGCTAGTCTTGAAGTGCCTAAGCTTTGAATCTCCAAATTCCCAAGAGCCTTCATGCTGCAAGAGCCCTCACTTTTCCCTTAAGGCCGACTCAAGCAAGGAGACTATCGTCGAGAGACTCTGAGAGAGGCTTGTCCCATCCCTGGCAGGCTTTGCGAGACGTGCACGACTGGAGACCCCTCCGAAGGAGACCTCAGCGTCAGAACATTGGTTGTACTCTCTTTCGATTGCTTATTAATGAATGACTACTGGTTATGGTTCCACTCTGTTTTTCACTTATGATAATGATGATTTATATCCTTTCTGACTGATATATAGTTTCGTATTCTGGATTTTATGCTTGTATTCATGTTGTTTCTTGCGTGTACAGGTGTCCATTCATGGAGATCGTGGGGATCGTGATCGGCAGAAGCTGAGGAACGGGAATGCTGTCTCTTCTACGGATCATAGCATTGGACTCCAGGTAGGGCTCCATCATTGGCTTATTTATTCGCAATTAGGAACTTTCACTGTAGCATTTCATGATTGTTGCTAGACCCCTGCTGGGCTAGTAGGGATCGCCTCTGTCCGCAGAGGGGATTTACCTCCTCAACAATGAAACCCTCACATAGGTTGTCTGGTTTTTTTATGAGTGGAAATCCTTTTACCATACCTTTCCTATGAAACAAGTTAAAACCTATGAAATTGAGATGACCAAATCTAAAATTCCATAACCAATTCTCATCCTTGACTTCTTCTTGAATGTTTTCTTGTGTGACAGCTGCAATAACACCTTCTTCCTTCAAGTCCGATCTTATCTTGATATGAAACATTATGTTGTTTGTCATATGAAATTTTGTAATGAGCTATCTACTTGGAGGCTTATCCAAGATTGTGCACACATCATCTTTAAAAAATACATTGTAGCCCTTTTGTATGACTTGTCCAATGCTTAAGAGGTTATGTTTCAAACCAGGGACAAAATAAACATCTGGCATGAACTTCTTCTCTCCCTTCTTTGTTAATACCTCTACTCTTCCTTTTCCCATGACAGATACCTTGCTATCAGTCCCCAATGTTACTTCAGATTTTACACTTTCATCTATATTGGAAAACATTGCTATGTTTCTAGTCATGTGGTTGCTACACCCTAAATCTAAGAACCAACCATACATATCATTGTTTTTTTTGTGCTACATTACAAGCTAAAAACAGTCTATCATGGTTCTGGTTTTCCTTTGTGAAATTTACACTTGGTTTTCTACTTGTGTCATATTGCTTCTTTCTACATTAATTTTCATAATGACCATACTTCTTACAATAATGACATTGAACGTGAGATTTATCATACCTCTGACCTTGTGCTTGATTCTAGCTTGAACCTTGACTTGGATTTTGATTGTTGCCCATTCCACTTGAGCTTGAAGGGCTGCTTCTTCTACCTCTGTGTGGGCTTCTTCCTTTTCCTCAGTAGTTTGATCTTCCTCGACCTCTACCTTGACCAAAAGACACTTGTGTCTTGAATGCATGCTCCAATGAGAAGTTTTTTTCTCTGCTAAGTTTTTTCTCATGAGACATCAGTGATGCATGAAGCTCATCCACTGAAAAAAGTGAGAGATCTTTTTTCTCTTCTATGGCCAGAACTATGGCATCAAACCTTGATGGCAGACTTCTTCACACTTTCTCAACTATTCTCCTTTCCTCAAGTGTCTCACCATGAGACCTGATTTGGGTAACCAACCCAATCACATGTGTAAATAATTATTCTATATTCTCTAACTCTTTCGTACATAATGTTTCAAAATATCTTCTAAGAATTTTTATTTTTGATGTCTTCACCTTTACCATGCTTTGGTAGGCTGTCTGGAGTGTATCCCACACTTGCTTGGACTTCGTTGCTGTTGTAACCCTCGGGAAAATACTTTCATGCACTTCCTCGAAAATATAGAAGAGGGCTTTGGGGTCCTTCTTCTTATTGTCCCTCAACAAATCTCTTTCTGCTTGTGCCAAAGCATTGTATGCTGCTACATCTTTTGGTTCTTGGAAACCATTCTCCACAAGTTCCCAAATATCTTGTGAGGAGAACAGAGCCTTCATTGTAATAGCTCGATAGTCGTAATTTTTTCCATTAAACTGTGGTATTTGTGGATTAGTCAAGCTTGTTCTTGTTGCTGCCATTTTCACTGTGTAAAAAAAAAACCTTCTCACTGCTAGAGGATCCGCTTCTCAAAACAAACTTTCAACTCTTTAGTAAAGAACAATTTCTTTCACTGAGAGATTAAACCCATTATGATACCATATTGGAAAAAAAATATAAAATACGACAAGCTCAAAAGAAACAGGGGAAATGATTTTCCGTCAATACAGAGTTTAGAAAGTTATGTGGAAATGCAAAAATAATTTACAGAGCCGCACACAGAGACAAAAAAAATGAGAGAATAGAGTTTTTTTTTTTTCATTCATCTATTTCTTCTGTAAAATCATATGAAAAACATAATTTTAAATATAGAGTGGCGGAGCTTGAAAATTCAATGCCAATTAAATGCTGGACTGGACTAGTAATCGCACGAAATTCCCTTCTATCATGTTAGGATTTCTTCATAAAAACATCGTACAAAACTTGAAAACCCGGACTTGAAATTCTTTTGGTTTTAGCTTTGAAACCACATCGCATCCATGCCCATTTTTCAAATCTCATTTTGGTGATGTCAACACTTACGTGGGTGCTATCCTCCTGAGCTTGCGATTGCGATATCCGATGGTGATATCACATCGCAACTTAAAACACTTACCTCGTGAAAACTTAACGAAAAACTTATAATCTTGCGATTGCGATATGCGATGACGATATCACATCGCAACTTACAACAAACAACTTGAAATGTGTTAACTTTAAACTTATAAGGTGATAGACCAATTTTTAGATAGTTCAAAGATATTATTGTGCATAGCAATTTTAAATCCTCATTGACTTTGTATACCCTAAATAACCATTTCCTTGAAATTCCAAAAATGTATAAGTTCTTTGAAAAAAAAAATACAAATTACAAAATATTGTAATAAATTTAATAAAGAAGCTTAAGAATTATTTATGTATGACATTGTCTTTATGGCAGAGTTTCATTAGAAATCCTTACTTTTATCCTGAAAAATTGAAGGCTGATCGTGGAGTATTAGAAAACCTAACTAGTTAGGGTTCCATTCGTAACACTATATTACTTGCGTTTAATCTTAATCTTAATCACTCAGGATAACGTAGTTGAATCTTAATCTTTTTCCACTGTTTTTCTTATGACATAAATGAATGTTCTTTGTTATTGTGGGTTACGGAATTTAAATTCAGTTTGCTGAATAGTCAGTGAATACTGAGTGAAAGAATCAATTGACATACTTTACTATCCACTAATTTTGCTTCGTTGTTCTCCACTTTCAAATTTGAAGAAACCGACCAATTTCACAATACTGTGGAATCGAGAATTGTGGAGCTGGTGCTACTCCTAATTCCACTAGTAAGACGTCCTCCAATTATGCTGAGAATGAGGAACGTATCGGTAGAGTGTGATCGCATTTCTGGTTGGTCATTATCAAATTATTACATTGTTTTTTTTTTCAGAAGAAAAAAAACGATGTATATATTAGAAGTTATATATAACAGTACATATTCGCCATTTCATTCTCAACTAAAAATACTTCCAGAGCGAGAAAGTCCAAATTCCCAAATACATACGAAAATAACCCTTCATGAAAGGGAAGAAATTCAATGTACTTGGCAAGCGAAATTACGGGTAGGATAACCAAACCCAGCCAAATTAAAACTGAACATCTCTGTATACAAGACAACAAAATACAGATATATAGAAGCATCTTAATACATGTGAATCAGGAATGGATAGGACTAAAAGAGCTAGAAAGTAAGCATTCAGCATGAAAACCCATATCGAGAAGAGAAACACTATAATTCCGATAATTCAGGCTTGCTTGAGAAAATATTCCAACAGGCTCGCTTGTAAATGGCTCCATACATGTTCGCTTGAGAATAGGGATCAAAAACATCCTGTGAAAATATTGAAAACAGGCTCGCTTGACTTATAGCTTCAGACAGGCTCGCTTGAGATTGGTGATGAATAGTCGATCAGGAGAATAAACAAAAGTGTCGGTCCCATTAACAATCAGAGGAGTGTTAAAGATCCTGGCTTGAAAATATTTCCCGCTCGCTTGATGAAATGCATTGTGCTTATCCAAGGGAATAATCTTGTAGAAATATATGCTCGAAATCCACCGGTAGAGAAGAAGTAACATAATTGTTAATAGTATTGCCTCTATTTAATCAAAATTTCAAAAGAGATCAAAAAACGATCGATCTGAATCATGGGATTGCAGTACCCCCCTTTGCCAAGCCAAACACACCTCCCTCTCGTGATGCCCCTCGATCTCCTTCAAACCCACAAAATCAAAATACTATTGCAGCACAGTTGCCAAATTTGAATTTGATTAGCTACGAAAAAAATTCGACTAAAATTTAATATGTACAAAATTTGAAATTATGAATCTTACAAAACTAAATTATTTTAATTTATTTTTTAAATTATATATTTTTATTTTCAATCTTCTTAAGTAATTAACTATAAATTAGAACAATTACAAATATTATACATCATATAATATAATTTTATTAAAAGAAAACATAAAATTGTATAATTTTAAGAAAAATGGAACAACCTCAACTCATAAATTTAATATAACTAATAACTCTATTACTAATTATTTTGTTTTTTCAAAGAATTTTTGAAAGTGCACTCTCTTTGTCCAGTTCAAATTTATACATTTTATTCAATCCAAAACAAAGGAAGAAGAGGAAAGCATACCCAAACCTTAATTTATGGTTTTCAATTTAATTACTAGTGATAAAAAGCATTGGAATATACCAAACACACTTACCAAATTAAAAAAAAAAAAAAACTGTGAAAATATGAGAAATAGTTTATATTATATATTACAAATATTTATAAAGGAATTTATTATTTTTGTTTATAAAAATTTATTATTTTTAAAATTTGAAATTTACTATTTACTATATTTTTTTAATATAAAAATTTCCTTTTTTAATTTTAATATTAAATTTTTTATTAACAAAAATATTTTTCAAATCAAATTACAATTCTTTCAATCTTAATAGAGAAAATTTCATTGTTTATTTTTTAAATATTAAATTTTATATTAAAAAAATTATTTAACAATTTTTTTTTTCTTTTTTTTATGTATATAATTTTTCAAATATTAAAATATATGTTAACAATAATCCGCACCGAACTCGAATTCTCAAATTTTCAGTCGAACCAAACTGAACTCACCCAACTCACGTATTTTAAAATTTTTCTAGGCAATATAGCCGAACTTCGTAACTACGGATTACAGTGGTCTTAGTATTGAATGCCCTGTAGATCAATCAAAATAGTTAAAATACAATACAAGCCTTCATCGCAGGCTCTAATGAGCTCGATCCAGTTGCATACCGAACAAAGAAAACAACTGTTCTCATTTATAGAAGAAACAACTCTCATTTATATAAGAAACAACTCATTTATATTTGTACGATGTTCATTTATTTCAAAATTACACGACCTTCTTTGACTTTCTTTGGCTTTCAAGATGAATTTTGGGCATGAAGCCCTCTTCTATATTTTCCAAGTAGTACATGAGAGTATTTTTCCAAGGATTGCAGCAACAACAAAGTTTAAGGAGAGATGAGACACCCTCCAGACAGCTTACCAAGGTATGGAAAAAGTGAAGACATGAAAACTTCAAATGGTGAGAAGAGATTTTGAAACTCTCTGTATGAAAGAGTCTGATAATATAAAATCATTATTCACACATGTGGTTGGGTTGGTTACTCAGATTAGGTCTCATGGAGAGACACTTGAAGAAATGAGAATAGTGGAGAAAATTTTAAGAATTCTACCATCAAGGTTTGATGCCATAGTAGTGGCCATAGAAGAGACATAGGATCTCTCACAATCTTCAGTGGATGAGCTTCATGCATGACTGATGTCTCATGAGCCATTAGGGGAATTTTGAGGTCTAAAATGGGCCTCCTAAGAAAAATGTACAACAAAATGAAACTTTATAAGAACCAATAGGATTCAAGATGATGATGTCAACCATGGGGGATGATTCACCATTTTTTGAGTAAAAGGGTAAAAAGACTAAAAAATATTAAAATAATAAAACTACTTTTTCAACTCGTATTTTCAACTTATCTCCCAAATTTTTACTCAAATTTTGAGCGAGAGTATTCATTGGATGCAAAATTTAATTCTTGATCCAAGGAGTACCCATGTTGCATACTTTCAATAGACTCGGCTACAAGAAAAAATGAGAAATACATAAAAAAACGTGATTACAATCATGTTTTTCATGTATTTTTCATTTATCGTGTAGCAAGACCCATCGAAAAAATGCAACATGGGTACTACTTGAATGAGGAATTAAATTTTGCATCCAACGAGTATTACTGCTCGAAATTTGAGTAAAAAATTTGGGAGATAAGTTGAAAATACGAGTTGAAAAAGTAGTTTTCCTTTTTCGAGCGATAGTACTCGTTGGATGCAAAATTTAATTCATTTTTCCCTCTAAAATTTGATGATGTAATAAAATCTTATTTTATTATTTCCACTATTATTTTATAATTTCCTTAGGAGGCCCATTTTAGACTTCAAAATTCCCCTAATGACAGACTAAACAAAGCAAAAAACTCCTCATTGGAGCATACATTCAAGACACAAATGTCTTTTGGTCGAGGTAGAGGTCGAGCAAGATCAAACTACCGAGGAAGAGGAAGAAGCCCACACATAGGTGGAAGAAGCAACCCTGTAAGCATAAGTGGAAGGGGTAGCAACTAGAATCCAAGCGAAGTCTCAAGCCATAATCAAGCACAAGGACATAGGTATGATAAATCTCAAGTCCAATGTCATTATTGCAAAAAGTATGGGGATTATGCAAATGAATGTAGAAAGAAGCAAAATGACATGGATAGTAAACCTAGTGTAAATTTTACAAAAGAAAATCAGAACCAAGGAAATGTGATTTTAACTTGTATTTTAGCACAAGAAAGACAAGAAGATGTATGGTTCTTAGATCCAGGGTGTAGTAACCATATGACTAGAAACATAGCAATGCTTGCTAATCTAGATGAAAGTCTAAAATCTGAAGTGAAAACGGGGACTGATAGCAAGGTCTATGTCATGGGGAAAGGAAGAGTAGAAATATTGACAAAGAAGGGAGAGAAGAAGTGTTTTCTAGATGTCTATTATGTACCTGTCATGAAATGTAACCTTCTAAGCATTGGAAAACTCTTGAATAAGGGCCACAATGTGTTTTTTAAAAATGATTTGTTCACAATCATGTGTATACCTCCAAGTACACATGTCATTGAAAAAGTGCATATGACATGCAATAGGATGTTTCCTCTCAATATTAGATCAGACTTGAAGGAAGGAGGTGTTGTCATAGCTGTCACACAAGAAGTCTTTCAAGAAGAAGTGCAATATGAGAACTCGTTATGGAATTTGAGCTTTAGACATCTCAATTTCGGAGGTTTGAACTTGTTGCATATAAAAGGTATGGTAAAGGGATTACCACTCATAGAGAAACCATACAACCTATGTGAAGGCTGCATCTTGGGCAAACAACACAAAGATCCATTTCTAGTAAGAAAGAGTATAAGGGAAAAGGAACCCTTGGAGATTGTTTACTCAGATTTGTGTGGACCAATACAAATGCCATCATTAGCTAGCAGTCATTATGTTTTGACAGTTACAGATGATTACACAAGGAAGACAAGGGTTTATTTCCCAAAAAATAAAAGTGAAGTGTTTGAACAGTTCTACCACTTCAAAGCTCTTGTTGAGAAGCAAAATGGGCACTACATAAAAGTGTTGATAATTGACAGAGGAGAAGAGTATATCTCCAAAGACTTCCTACGTTTCTGCAGGGAGCATGGAATACACAAGTAGTTTACCACAAGGTATACACCTCAACAAAATGGTGTAGTAGAAAGAAAGAATAGGAAAATCATGGAAATGGTGAGAAGTATGTTGAAGGAAAAGAATTTTAAAAATGAGTATTGGGCCTAAGCTATCAATTGTGCAACTTATATTTTAAATAGATGTCCAACCGAAGATGTTATAAACAGAGTTCCAGAAGAAGCATAGAGTGGAAAAAAGCAAATTGTCACTCACATGAGAGTGTTTGGATGTGTAGCATATGCACATGTCCTAGATCAGTTAAGAAAGAAGTTGGACAGTAAGGGGGAGAAATGTATATTTAATGGATACAGTGATGAATCCAAGGCTTACAAGCTCTATAATCCATCAACCAAGAAGGTAATAATCAACAAATATATTCAGTTCATTGAAGAAGAAGCTTGGGATGGAATTTTAGAGAAGAAAGTGAATGTGAAGACATGTATTAAACATGAAGACAAAGAGGAATTGATTGCATAAAATAATTCCTCAATGGTGGCTCCTCCTCCACCTACACAAGCTCAACAAAGCACAACAGAAGAAAGAAATAAAACAACAGTGAAAAACCAAGGAAGTGCTTCTCCAAGCACACCACAAGGATAAAAAAATCTCTCGAGTTTAAGTGCAACTCCAAGAACATCTTCAAAAATTTCAAGAAGACCAAAACTCATAAATTTAAGTGAAATTTATGAGCAAGAAGAAGTTGATAATAATGATGGTATGAATTCTTTATTTTCTTTATTTTGTCATGTTTATGACCCTATCCATTTCGAATATGTAGTGAAAGAACAGAAGTGGATTGAAGCAATGGATGAAGAGATAGGATAAATATAAAAGAATGATACATGGGAGTTAGTGGACCTCCCATAAGGAAATGAAGTTATTGGAGTGAAATGGGTCTATAAGACCAAGAGAAACATTGAAGGCAATATAGAAAGGGAAAAAGAAAAGCTATTTGTCAAAGGATACAAGTAGCAGCAAGGAAGAGATTATGAGGAAACCTTTTCACTAGTTGCAAGGATGGAGACAGTGCAGATAGTGTTGTCCATAGCATCACAACAAAAGTGGAAAGTTTATCAAATGGATGCGAAGTCAGCATTCTTGAATGGAGTGTTGAAAGAGGAGGTGTATGTTTAACAACCTCCTGGATATGAGATAGAAGGCCAAGAACACAAAGTGTGTAAGTTGAAGAAAGATATTTATGGGCTGAAGCAAGCACCAAGAGCATGGTAGAACAAGATTGATGCTTACCTGGTGGACAATGGGTTTGAAAAGTGTGATGGTGAGACCACACTCTACATCAAATAAAATGATGGTAAAATTCATATTGTCGTTTTATATGTCGATGATTTGATTTTCACACGAAATGATGTTTCTCTCATTTCTAATTTTAAAGCAGTAATGAAAACTGAATTTAAATGACTAACTTAGGTTTGCTGAGATATATTTTGGGCATAGAAGTAAAGCAAACAGAAAAGGGGATTTTTATTTCCCAAGAAAAGTATGTTGAAGAAGTTTTAAAGAGGTTCAATATGCAGAAAAACAAAGCATCAACAACTCCAACTGTCATGGGGTTGAAGTTGAGCAAGGAATATTGCAGCAAGAATGCCAATCCGACATTGTACAAGAGCATAGTTATCAGTCTAATGTAGTTGACTGCAATTAGGCATGATATAATGTATGTAGTAAGTTTTATATCCAGATTCATGGAGACACCCAAGGAGACACATTGGCAAGCAACTAAGAGAATGTTGAGGTATGTGAATGGAACAAAGGAGTGTGGTGTTCTATACTCCAGATCTGATAATTTTAAGTTGAATGGTTATACTGACAGTGATTGGGCTGGAAGTGTAGATGAAAGAAAGAGCACATCAGGGTATGTTTTTTCATTTTGGATCGGAAGCCATCTCATGGGCTTACAAGAAGCTGCCAATAGTTTTATTATCGACAGCAAAAGTTGAATATGTAGCTGCGATAGCAGCAGCATGCCAAGCAGTTTGGAAGAGAAGGATGCTGAGAGATTTATGTCATGAGAAAGACAAAGGAACCACAATTTTCTGTGATAACAGCTCAAATATTGCCTTGTCAAAGAATTTTGTTTTCCACAAGAGAGCAAAGAATATTGATGCCAAATTCCATTTCATAAGATAATTAGTTAATAATGGTGAAATTGTTTTGCAGCATTGCGTGTGAGAGGAGCAGTTTGCTAATATCCTCGCAAAGCCATTTGGACAAAGAATTTTTGTTTATCTCAGAAAGTGTCTAGGAATGATTGATGACGGCAGTTGCAATTAAGTGGGAGAGCTGGAATTAATCCAAACCACCGCCATGAATAAATGTGGCAGTAGCCCACACTTCATTAATTTTTTTTGCAGGAAGGACAAGCAGTAGGCTTCAAACCCGAAGGCGTTTTTCATGAAATTCACGCAAAAAATGAAAACAGAGTACTCGAGCCCTGTCCGCGTTTAATTTCCTTTCCGCATTGACTTACCTTTCTTTCCTGTAGATCGCAACCCATAGAATTTTTGGTTTACCACTTAACGTTTCATCGAAATTTATTTCCTCGCGAATACGATATTGGCGGGACCCACCACTTACCTTTACCGCATTTGCAAACCCGCGAAATCCTTTGCATTCCGACATTTCCTTTGTTTTAACAGTGTTACCGATGAAATAGGTAACCGCACTGTTACCTAATTTTTTTTCGTAGCATAAAAAGCACCCGATTTTGAAAAGTGGTGATGCAGAATCACCTTTTTTTTTGTTACTGTACACTCTAATATTTTTATTTATGAAGTATGAATATTTGTTTTAAAATGTTAGTGATTTTCATGCTAATTTTGAAACGTATTGATGCAGCATCAACTTTTTTTTTTAGAGCGGTGATTTTCATGCTAATTTTGAAATGTATTGATGCAGCATCAACCTTTTTTTATTAGAGTGGTGATTTTTGTGTTGGTAATAAAACACAAATCTTAGATAATATATATATATATATATATATATATATATATATATATATATATAAACAATAAAAAAAACCAATAAAAATGTAAAAAAAACAAAATTAACTCGTAAAAATAAAAAATTTAAACAAAAATAAATAAAAATAAATTAAAAAAAAACAAAAATATTCGAAAATTATATTAAAAAAATGATAAAATTTGAAAAAAAAACACATAATTTGAAGAAAAAAAACAAAAATTAACCAAAAAAAAAAAAAGCATCAAAAACTTTTTTTTCTAAGTTATTAAAAAAAACCATATATTAAAAAAAAAAAAAAAATTAAATAGAAAATTTTAAAATAATTTAAATTACAAAATTAAATTTAGATAAAAAAAATTAAATACAAAAAAGAAAAAATTAAATTTAAAAATTAAAATTAAAATAATAATAATCAGAAGAAAAAAAATACAAATTTTAAAATTAACAAAAAAAAAAACAATTTAAAAAAAAAAAACAAAATTTAAAATTCAAAAAGAAAATTAAAATAAAAGAATGAAAATAAAAAAAAAACTATCATTAAAAAACAAAAAAAATGAAAAAAACCACGTGCAAATAATTAAAAAACAAATATCCATAAATTTACTGTTTTTTTTTAAATGAAATAATTTATAAATTTTAAAAATGAAAAACTAAATAAACTAAAAGATTAAAAAAAAAATTTAAATTAAATTAAAATTTAATAAATAAATTTTAAAAAATAATTAATTAATTAAAAAAATGAAATTAAAAATAAATAAATTGAAAAATATTAAAAAATTAAGAAAAAAAAGAAAAAAAATCAAATTAAAAAAAATATTAGTAACAAAAAATCATGCGAATTTTTTTATTCTGTATGCCGCTAACTCACTTTCCACCCAAAAGGGATGACGCGGTCATTGGTGGGATATTCTATATTCGCCTCATGGGAGTTTGTCTTAAATTTTTTACCGCGTCGCTTAGTAGAGTGCTCGAATCGAACAATTTTATATTTATTCCATTTATATTTATTTTGGAGAACTGCTCATTATTTTTTTTTTATTTTTTATTTTTTAAATTTTTAATTTTAAATTTTTTTTTTTTTTTAAATTTGATTTTTTTTTTATAATTTTTTTTTATAATTTTTAAATTCAAAAAATTAATTTTTTTTTTCATTTAATTTAATATTTGAAATTTATTTTTTTTTGTTTTTTTTTTCTAATTTTATTCTTTTTTTTTGTTTTTAATTTTTTTTTTTCCTAAATTTTGTTAAAATTTTTTATTAAATTTTGTATTTTTTTTTATTTAATTGATTTTTTTTTTAAATTTTTTCATATTTTTTTTTTTCTATTCTTAAATCTTATGTTTAGTTTTTTTCATTTAATTTTTTAAAATTTAGTAAATTTTGTATTTTTTTTAAATTTATTTGAATGTAATACTTTTTAAAATTTTTTATTTTTTTATTATTATTTTTTTAATTACATAAATTTTTTATATTTTTATATTTCAATTAAAATTATATATATATAAACTTAATATTTTCAAATTAATTTTTATTTTATTTTATTTTTTATTTAATATATTTTATTTAATTTAGTTTTTTCAATTTTCAAATTTAATTGATTTTTAAAGTTTTTTAACTTTTTATTTTAACAATGTTTTATTTATTTATATTTAAAATTTATTTTTTATTTCAAAATTTATTTGTTTATTTATTTATTTATTAAATTTAATATTTATTTATTTATATTTAAAATTTATTTTTTATTTCAAAATTTATTTGTTTATTTATTTATTTATTAAATTTAATATTTCTTTTTTTAAATTTAATTTGTTATTTTAATATATTTTTTATGATTTAAATTTAATTTATTTTTTGAAATCTATTTATTTTTTAATATATATTTTTTTAAATTTAATATTTTTATTGTATTTTATTTTTCATTTTTTATTTTTAATGAATTTTTCATTTTTTTACTTTTAATTTCAATAATGTTTTTTTATTTTTATTTTTATTTTTTAAGTTTTAAATTTATTAAAATTTAATATATTTCTTTAAATTTAATTTTTTTTTTTTTAAATTTTTTTTTTTTTTTCTAATTTAATAAACATTTTCTTTTTCTTTTTTAAATTTAATTTCTACATTTTATTTTTTATATTTCTTTCCTTTTCTAACTTGTTTTTTTTTTAAATTTAATATTTTTATTTTGTTTCATTTTTATTTTTTTATTTCTATATATTTTGAAATTTTAATCTTTTATTTTTATTTATTTATTTATTTATTTTTTCTTAAATTTTAGTTTTTTTTAATGTTTGAATTAAAATTTTTATTTTGTTTTTATTTTTATTTTTTTATTCCTATATATTTTTAAATTTTAAGCTTTAAAATGTTTTTATTTTTTTCCTAAATTTTAGGTTTTTTTTAATGTTTGAATTTTAAAAATTTTAAAATGTTATTTCTATTTTTAAAAATGTCAAAAATATTACACAATTTTTCTTTTTTGTTATTCCAGCATCAACTGGTTTTGTTTTGAGGGTGTTTTTTCAATCCTTTTTTCAAGAAACAATTTTGTTTTTAGCATAATTTTATAAAATGTTGAAATTTGACCTTAAAAAAAAACCAAGTGCGTTCTGGAATACACTTTTTTTGTTTTTGGGGTGTTTTTTTCATGGAGTTCGCTGAGGTTCATGAGGTTTGTGCGCCTATTTCTATTGTACATGGGCATTTACCATGTTTTTTTCAGATTGTTTCCCGCATCAAGAATATTTGCATTTAACTTAAGTTTTCAATTAGCTTCACAATTCCATCATGGTATTCAGACCCACTTATATATTTATTATTTTATTAAAATCCTTGTTCCACTTTTGCTTTTTATTGCCATGTATTTTCTTCTATTAACTTATCGCCTATTAACCCGTCAGTAAGTTTTTGGTTTCCACCTTTTAAATCCCAACAGATGTTTTTATTTACAGCACAATTTGTGCTGAGCATGTATGCTCGATGATAGCGTATATCGGCACCCACAAGCTCAGGATTTTAAATGGATAAGTGCCCGCAAGTTAAGTTGTTTGTATTGCGATGCGATATGTGCCATGTCACATCGCAATTTCAAATTCTTATGTTTTCCCGTAAGTGCATATGTTAAAAGTTAAAATCGCTGATGATCGATTTGCGATGGGGCGATGGATGCGTTGCTTTTTCTGAACCAAATCGCATAAATTTTCAAGTCCGTCATTTTGTGTTTTTCTACGCGTTTTCGTGTATAAACAACCGAACATAGCCAAAGGATGGTTTGGATGATAAACGTCCACTCCCGCGGTGAATTTCTTTGAATGCTCAGGATCCGGCCAATTTTGTATAAAACCTATGTAATTTCTCATATGTTTAAGAGAATGCAATGAATTGATATAGAGAAGAGTTTAATAAATTTCCTCTTCTGTGTAATTCATTGTCTATGTGTGTTTGACTATTATTTTTAGCATTATTTGTGCATTCTCCATGTTGTGGGGGAAACACATCTCCCTATGTGCTTATGTTTTTTCAGAATTTTCAACAGATTCAAGGTTCTCATCTACATAATAGTTCAAATTCATTAACATTTAAAAAAGAGAACAATTCCAATGTAGTAATTTGTCAATGGAGAAGTGAATAATAGTTGATTTAATTATGATGTGAGTCTTAATCTACACATATTTAGGCCTACCATTCCAATACAAATAATTTCAAAATACGGGCGAGAAATGACCATATAAGAAAATTTCATTACCGAGGGTGAATGAGGACAGAAGAAAGGTAATAATTCCATCCATGGTAGAACGTGCAACATATTTTTGCTTCTAATTGTTGTAGCATTCCTCTTATCTCTATATAAATTTTCCAACTCAAAAATATTTATTGAACAATATTTTGACTTTGAATTTGAAATTAAAATGGCGAAGTATGTTCCCCACAGGTACCTTCACACAAAATCATAAATCATAATTGGGCATTAGCGTAATCCGGTATTAGCGTGTCTTCGTTGTTTATTTATATCCCATTAATTTACAGAGTAAGAGAAGTGGAAATCGATGCCGATCCGATTCTCCACAGTTCATTATTTCAGTTAAAATTTTTCCTACAAGATGCACAAGAAGGAATATCTAGACTCCATACTTGGCCAGAGGTTAGAATCATGGATCTCAATGTCCTCTACTAGGACCAATCCATCCAGGAGGAACTTGCTTTGATTTTCTCATTGTAGGTTCTGCAACATGATTTTGATAGGTTCTAATGAGGTTGATCCAGTTATGGATGGAATAGAGAAAGAAAGAGAATCAGGGCAAAATATCCCTCGTTCATTATGTATGGGTCTCTTTCTTGGATATGGGCTAGAAAACTGCGTTCTTTCTTGGCTACCATTATTTCTCATGCCATAGGTTATTTAATGTTGGTGGGCATATACTTCCCACCAGCATTAAATAACTTATAGCATGAGAAATATGTGTTTTCCTTTTTTGGCCGATTTTTTTTCAATTTCACCTTATCGAACTGTAACCTCATCAGGTATGGTAGTTTTCCTCAACTCTTTAATTAGGCCATCTATCAATTTCTTGTTGGTGTACATGCACATATTTAACCTTAATTAGCTTTAATTTAACTCTACTTATTACATGTGATGTGCACTTGCCTTTAGCTAGTTAACTCGAGTGCTTACATGTGATGTGCACTTGCCTTTAGCTAGTTGACTAGAGTGCTTACATGTGGTGGGCACTTGGCTTTAGTTATTTAACTCTAGTTCTTGCATGTGGTGCATGTGCACATGGAGTGCTTACATGTGGTGTGCACTTGGCTTTAGTTAGTTAAGAGAAGTAAAGAACACTTAGTTTCAATTAGCTTTAGTTATCTATAGTTATTGCATGTAGAACTAAGCTTAACTTAGTTTCTTTATATATTGATTCTCAAAATAATATTTATGAATCAAATTCATTCTCAATTCGATTTTTTTTTTCTTCAGTTCTAGCAAGTTTGTGCAACTATTTTTACACTATTTGTGCTCTAATAATTTTACAGTTTTTCTATTGAAATGACAAGAAAATAACACGAGATTTGTACTAAAAAATGTGTTCTTTGTTGTGTACTTTTGGATAAAAAATGGAAACTAGAAACAAATAGAAACATGTTGCTCTTGATCTCCTTGCATGAAAAATGCAATGTAACATCCCTAAAACCACGTAGCTACACATGGGATTAATAAAAAAATATTATTAATTTAATAAAGTTAGTTTTCATAAGGTCATTAGGGTTTCATCCAGTTACAACTACCAAGTCTTATCTAATAATAGCTATGTTAAGAACTACACTAATACGGGAGTTTTAGGCGGGACGATGGATTATTGGTATGCATCCCAATGTTACCACATATTTGTGGCTATAGAGAAGCATGGGTACTCAGCGGAAGTCCAATTATAGTTTTCTGTTTGATTTCAAATGAAGTTCCAGTGCCTTGGAATGGTTGTATCATTTCTTTCTACACGCTCAAATGAGAGAGGCATAAGAAAAACGCTATTGATGTAGTAATCTGATTGGAGACTGAGTCTTTTTATATAGATTATCTTTTAGTAGAGACGTTTCAGTTTTCTTGGAAATGGCACTGTTATGGGGCTATTTTTTTTAACGACCCAAATATCTCTAGATTTAGAGTACCAACGTATGGGCGTTGGGCTGTGCAAGTAGGCATTGGGCTATGCAAGAGGGTCAACCCAGGATAAAAGATAAGTACTATTGAAGGAAGATATTGTTTACATTATTTTTTTATCATCTTCCTGAAATGAAATAAAAGTAGCGTAAAATATTTTTCATACTAATCTTTTAATTAGGTTTTTGAAAGAAAACAAAAGATTGTATGAAAATAGCCACTTTTAATCTTAGATATATACCATGGTAAAAGACAAACTTACAATGTAAGTTCTTGAAAATATTGTTATTATGCTAATATTTTAGAAATATATTATTCTTAGAGATATACCATGGTAAAAGAAAAACTTACTATGCTAGTTTTGCAGAGAAGAACCCATGTGAATTCTTGCAAAGATTGTTATTATGTATCTTGAAAGATGTCAGCAGTAGTAAAACATAAATAAGGAAATTTTCTTGTCTTTATATATATGCATCTTATTTAAGAAAATATAGAATGTTTGTTTTCTTTTAAAAAGGATTTCGTACCACTGTGTTAAATGATAAGAAATCCAAGTTCTTTTCTTGAAAATGAATATAGATTAAAGAGGGAAATTCTTGAAATATTTTCATGTGTAGTGAAGAAGAAAAAGAAAAGTTTCTCAGATTAATATTCTTGGAAGAGTTTTATGAATATTTATGTATACATTAACCATGTTGTGAGTATGTATATATAGATTACCATGGTGTTTGGAAATATTAGTTATTTAATAAATCCATGGATAAATTACCATGGTGTTGGTAAAGAATAATTATTTAATAAATCCATGAATAGATTGCCATGGTGTTTGCAAATATTAGTTATTTAATAAATCGAGGGATAGATTACCATGGTGTTGGTAAAGATTAATTATTTAATAAATCCATGGATAAAGGAACTATTCAGTTATATTTATTTAGAAGAATAAACTGTGTGATTACTTTTATGTTATCATGATTATGATGTTAGTTTCTTTTGGAATAAAATCATGCATAGGCATGCAATATCTGTATTAACTTTCATTGGAAAGAATATACATATTTGTATGTGGGAAAGATACCATGTTGTGTTAAACTACATTGGAAAGGATTGTTAGTATAATCTTTGAAAAAGAAGATATGTATTTGTATGCTTATTTACATTAGTGTTATAGAAAGAAAACTTGTGGTTGCATGCTCTTTTGTGTTAAGCATTCCTTCGGGAATACTCTTTCGGAGCTATGTGCTCTGTTGTGTTAACCATTCCCTTGGGAATACTCCTTTGGACTCTATATGCATTGTATGCATAGGAACAACATTCATCATGTTATATTTAGCACCAAAAGCAATAGATGAAGGGCTGGTTCATTTGCTAATGTTTAATTAACATGAATTGACCTTGTGTAATTTTCCATTGAAGGAATTCCTGGATAGTGGTAGTGAAATTTCTTGTACGAATGTGAGCGTGTGTGAGAAGTGTCATAATAATGTGGGGTTTCTTGACATGAATTGATAATTACCTTCTCACACTAGGGTAGAGATGTTAGAAGAAAGCATGGTGTGATACTGTATTCACAACTCATGTATGCACATGAATAACTGTTAAAGGATCATTTAAAGATTTATTATTTATTGATTAAGGCTTTATCTAATCATGCTATAAAATCTTGTTGATGACATCAATGATAGGAAATGATGGTGACTTACGACAAGGAAATATTATGCTTAACATGGTGGCAGGTAAATGATTATGGTTCATGCAGTTGAGTGTGAGCTGCAGGATGAACCAATGTACAATGGTTCATTTTAGGTAAATGATTATGGTTCATGCAGATGACTGTGAGCTGCAGGATGATCCAATGTACAATTGTCCATTATAGGTACATCCATGCCACCAAGATATGAAGACTAGTGGGTAAATGCTATCTTAATGATTGTAATGGCTTAAACCCAGATATTTGTACATTTCCTTGTAAGATTTAAAATGATGGTTAAGAGATGGTCTCCGTTATATGCCATTGAGTGAGGGTTGAACATCCTCACAAGAATTTAATAATAAAATTAAATGTTTGCTGGTTTTCACCCTACAGGGTTTCCAGGGTATATTGGTGTTCAATGATGTTTTTGATTATTGTGTCAAATGATGATTTCGATTCTTTTCTTGTTGTGATGTTCATAATTTATAGTATGTGATAACTACATGAATAATGAAATGAATGCAAGTTATCTCATACAATTTTATGTTAATGTACCATAATAGAGGTTGTTAATGGTTAAGAATCCTACTATTCTTATTCTAAGGTTACACTATGAACTGGTGAACATTCGATGTAATGATGAGTAAGGAATATTTAATAGTGATTTGGATAGTTACCCGTGGGTAACTTGTATAATTTTTTTTAACTCGTGGCATTTCCATGTGAAGTTATCGGTGTATGTTACAAGTGGTACCAGAGCTAAAGGTTGCAGCACCGGCAACTTTGGGATTTGTTAAGAGAAAATAAATTGAGGTATGCTACTAATGGAAATCAGTTAAGGTATGATTCTAGAAATCTACATATTAATTGATATATGATTCTAGCAATCTACATATTGAATGATATATGCAGTAGTCTACTCTTGACATGAGATGTGTGATTCATGTTTATAACTACATTAAAGAGTAATGATTAATAAATTTTGTTGCAAAACGGTTTCATAACATTGGAATCCTATTGAGGATAAAGGAAAATAAAACGTTTGTTGTATTTATGAACAATCTGAGTACTCACTAGTGAAAGTGGGAGTTGTTTATTCATAGTGGTTATATGACATATTACTCATAAATTTAGTGAACATAACTAAATTTACCATGCACTACTTGAAAAATATGAATGTGTATAGTGATGGTGTTTGAAACCTATGTCACACGGTTCGGGTTCGAATTTGAGTTCGGCAACGATTAAGTTCGATTCGGGTTCAAATTTTCCGATGAGGTTCGTAATCAGGTTCGACATTAGGTTCGACTATACATATTTTTCAATAAATATAAAAATATATGGCATAAATTAATTAAAAATCAAAATCAATTAATAAATTATAAAACTATGAATAAAAATTTTGATTAGTAAACACACATGAATAGTTTAAGTTACAAGTGAATAAATCAACTGTGTTTTTCTCTCAGCGGTTGTGAGAAAGAAGTGTTATTCTTCCCACACAGATCAATTTCCTCAAATAACATATTATGCTCTTAATGAGTATATCGTTATAACTTATATTGGTTCTGGGAAAGTTTCTTTGGTATTTGTATTTCACAAAATATTAAAAAAAAAACAAAAGTTAAGTAACAAGTTAATAATCAGCTAGACGAGAGGTATGCCCCCTTTCTCTGAACGATAGCTATTATCAATCTAGGCAGGCCGCAGGAATACAATCTGAAGTAATAACTGTACTTGATTTAGGGGAGAATACTGATAAGGCACTTCTAAGGATAGCAATGCAAGCCATAATAACCAGGTTTGCACTCAATACTACATCTAAACGATAAAGGTGATTAGTAACCTAAGATACAATTTTCCAGATCAGAATAATATGAATGGATAGGCAAGACGTTTTGACAAGTAAGACTCGAGCTGTGTGCCTTGAGTCCTGAAGTCTCATACTGCAATGCAATTTGACTAAATTCAAATTTCACAATAAATTTGTCTCTCATTATATTTAATAGGTAACAAAATTTAAATTACATGGGAAATACACTCAGAAACTATGTAAGTTAGAAACTAACATGTGTAACGTAACTAACACTATAGTCTGTAAGTTTGTAACGACTGGCAGCTGCGGGAAGTTTGCAAATGGCTAGAATTTGGAAATGTGCAGAATTGCAGATGACTCTAGTCTCCGACGAGCCATGGCAACCCAAATGCGTTACGCAGTAGCAGCCACACTCAAATGCAAAATTGCAAACTCAATGCTGGCAACAACAAGAGCATACTCGATGGCAGCAAGTTGCAACAGAAAACTCGATTTCAGTTGTGAAAAACAATAATAGCACAATTTATTAAATAATGGAAAGGGGGAAAAAAACTTGGTGGGAATAGCCCATCGTTTTCATCACAACGATCAAAACCGCTATAAAAAACCACCAACAAAACCCGCCAACGAGAAAACTCTTAAAATTTATTAAAATCGAATTTTTTGAAAAATTTCATAAAATCTGCCTTTAGGTTCGGCTCAGGTTCGGCTTTAAGGTTCGAGATAATTTTCGATTTGAGGTTCGGCATTAGGTTCGCCGAACCTCATCGAACTTGAAAAATTTTATCAGGTTCGCCGAATTTCGAACCTGAAGCTTTAGGTTCACCGAACCCTGTGACATAGTTTGAAACTAATGCATGAATGAAAAAGATGAGGAAAGTCCTTGTATAAGATGATAGAGTGTTTTAAAATTAAATTGAATGAAGCCTTTTAGATGTTAAAAATACTTAATGGGTCAAGTAGTGAGACTTGACTATAATGACTAGTTGATTGACTCATTTTTGAATGAGTCATAATAGATACATTGAGATTATTAGTGGCACTAAATGACTAGGTTTTGAATGAGTCGTGTCATGGATGCATTATGATTATTAGTGACATTGAATGACTAGTTTTTGAAAGGGTCGTGTCATGGATGCATTAAGATTATTAATGGCACTGATTAGTTATGAATAACTAACTAATGAAATTTATATGCACGAATCAATTTTGACTAAAGCTATTTGAAAGTTGTGAACAAGTGATTATGGAAATTACTTCATGTGTCAGTCTATTGGTAACAGAACATTGTGGGAATTGGAAATATTTACATTGATACCCTAATCAGTTTTGACACATACGCATTAATGAATATTTGTATATCATTGTATGCATGAAAAAATTGTATGCAGGAAATTAAAATAATTGTGTAAGATAATACGTGCTTAAGAAATGAATATTTACGATTAACATTGTTGCTTATAGTAAGCATGGGTAGCTTAATGGCAACATAAACCCTGTGAAAGTAAAAAAATCACAAACATTGCAATGTGAATTGCAACAGTAAATGTTAAAGTATCATGTTATAATATGCATGATTTTGTTACTTGGGAAATAATAATGTATAACACCTGTATGTTAGTCATGTTTCCTGTTAATCTAGATATCATTGGACTGATGTGGAGGGACAAGTATAATGTATGATGTACATAAAGTTTCTTTTTCTTTATGTATAATGTGTAAATAGTTCGTTATGTAATTTACTATGGGAAACAATGCTAAAAGAGAAATTTAACATGCTAGATAGTTATGAACAATTGTTAAAGGCTAGAAGGCCTTAGGTTGATGGTGGTTTCCTGCGCGGAGGGGTTGATGGCACTTACCTACCTGGATTTCCTCGCCTTAGAGATATATGATCTCAATAAGGGAAAAGAGTTGGCCAAGATGGTTGAGGGGAAAAACCTAAGGCAACTCTATTTATTTTGGAGCCTGTTAGAGGTGGCCCAAAATTCCTCATAGAAGGGACGCTATCAGAGGAATAGGCATCATGTTGCCAAGAGGAATCCTATACTAGACCTTGAGTGGTCCTTGGAATTCTCGAGCTGGTTTGCCAGTGGAATTCCATACTGGACCTGGAATTGTTTTTGTCAAATTACTATCTGGATGTGAAAATGACTCGATTTGGTTATGAAAAATAACTCCCATGGGTTGGGAGGAGCATTTGGTTTACCATTGTGGTTCTCATTGCAAAACAAGTTAAGTAATCATTGATGTGTTATATTAAAATGATTTTTTATATGATTATGTAAATATATTATGTAGATAGTAAGAGGAAATGAGCTTAGCACTTGGAAAAAGAATTACTGAATGTATAAGTTCCTTTATTTTATTACTAATTTTTTTGAGTGTCTTAGCAGAGGCTAAGATATTCCTATGGTGCATTGATTGACCATTGATATGATTAGAGAGCTAGGTGCTCTCTGAATACTTTTTGAAGTACTGTGTCGATGTCTTTAGTAGGAGCTAAGACAGTGTGCACGTGATGCATTGATTATAGGGTTGGTGCTCTTTGAGTACTTGTGGAAGTACTCAGATTAAAACATCTCTTAATATTGAAATAATGTTTGATAGTTGCAAGTATTTCATTTGATTGAAACTATGTGACTAATGTGATTGAATTTGTTAGTCATACATTACAGGCTCTTTCCAAGGAGTGTTGATGGGTGTTCAACCATTCTCAGAGAGCTTGTGTAAAAGACATCATTACTTACAATAGTAATTGGTAAGTAATGGTAAGTTGGTATAGTATTTTCTATATTTTTATTAATTTGAATAATGGATAAGTAGTTAAAAATGGAAATGGAATATTTTTTGAGATATACATGCTTATGAATATGGATAAAAACATTATTGTCTCAATTAATGGCATTTAAGGAAATGAAAGTGTTTCATTGTGAAGGGGAAGGACCCCCTTTGGGTTGTTTATATTATTATATCATGAGTATAAGTTTAAGTTTCAGTGAGAGAAGCACACCAAGGAAGATGTTCTTTTTAGGGGGGGGGGGAGTATGTAACATCCCTAAAACCACGTAGCTACACATGGGATTAATAAACAAATATTATTAATGTAATAAATTTAGTTTACATAAGGTCATTAGGGTTTCGTGTAGTTGCAACTGCCAAGTCTTATCCGATAATAGCTATGTTAAGAACTACATTAATACGTGATTTTCAGGGGGGGCGATGGATTATTGGTATGCATCCCAATTTTGCCACATATTCGTGGCTGTAGAGAAGCATGGGTACTCAACAACGATCCAATTACAGTTTTCTGTTTGATTTCTTACGAAGTTCCAGACCCCTGGAACGGTTGTATGATTTCTTTGTACAGACCCAAATGAGAGAGGCATAAGAAAAATGCTACTGCTATAGTAATATGATTGGAGAATGAGTCTTTTTATATAGATTATATTTTGGTAGAGACGTTTTAGTTTTCTTGGAAATGGCACTGTTGTGGGGCTATTTTTTTATAACGACCCAAATCTCTCTAGATTTAGAGTACCAACGTATGGGCATTGGGATGTGCAAGTGGGCGTTGGGCTATGCAATAGGGGAAACACAGGATAAAAGATAAGTACTCTTGAAAGAAATATATTTTTACATTATTGTTTTATCATGTTCCTGAAATAAAATAAAATTAGTGTAAAAAAATTTTCATACTAGTTTTTTTTACCATATTCTTGAAAGAAAATAAAAGAGTATTCAATATTTTGCATACTAATATTTTACTTAGGTTTTTGAAAGAAAACAAAAGTTTGTATAAAAATAGCCACTTTTACTCTTAGATATATACCATGGTAAAAGAAAAACTTACAATGTAAATTCTTGAAAATATTGTTATTATGTTAATATTTTAGAAATATACTATTCTTAGATATATAACATGGTAAAAGACAAACTTACTATGCTATTTTTGTGGAGAAGAACCCATGTGAATTCTTGCAAATATTGCTATTATGTAACTTGAAAGATGTCAGCAGTAGTAAAACATAAATAAGTAAATTTTCTTGTCTTTATATATATGCATCTTATTTAAGAAAATATAGGATGCTTCTTTTCTTTTAAAAGAGATTTCGTACCGGTGTGTTAAATGATAAGAAATCCAAGTTCTTTTCTTGAAAATGAATATAGATTAAAGAGGGTAACTCTTGAAATATTTTCATGTGTAGTGAAGAAGAAACAAGAAAAGTTTCTCAGATTAATATTATTGGAAGATTTTTATGAATATGTATGTATACATTAACCATGTTGTGAGTATGTATATATAGATTACCATGGTGTTTGAAAATATTAGTTATTTAATAAATCCATGGATAGATTACCATGGTGTTGGCAAAGATTAATTATTTAATAAATCCATGAATAGATTACCATGGTGTTTGTAAATATTAGTTATTTAATAAATCCATGGATAGATTACCATGGTGTTGGTAAAGATTAGTTATCTAATAAATCCATGGAAAAAGGAACTATGCAGTTATATTTCTTTAGAAGAACAAACTGTGTGATTACTTTTATGTTATCATGATTATGATGTTAGTTTCTTTTGGAATAAGATCATACATAGGCATGCAATATTTGTATTAACTTTCATTGGAAAGAATATACATATTTGTATGTGGGAAAGATAGATGTTGTATTAAAATTCATTGAAAAGGATTGTTAGTATAATATTTGAAAAAGAAAACATGTATTTGTATGCTTATTTACAATAGTGTTACAAAAAGAAAACTTGCAGTTGCATGCTCTTTTGTGTTAAGCATTCCTTCGAGAAGACTCTTTCGGAAGCTATGTCCTCTGTTGTGTTAAGAAATCCTTTGGGAATACTCCTTTAGAATATATATGCATTGTATTCATAGGAACAACATTCATCATGTTAGCTTTAGAACTAAAAGCAATAGCTGAAGGGCTGGTTATTTTGCTAAATTTTAAGTAACACAAATGCACCTTGTGTCATTTTCCATTAAAGGAATTCCTGGATAGTGGTAGTGAAATTTCTTGTACGAATGTGAGCGTGTGTGAGAAGTGTCATAATAATATGGGATTTTTTGACATGAATTGATAATTACCTTCTCACACTAAGGTAGAGATGTTAGAAGAAAGCATGGTGTGATATTGTATTCACAACTCATGTATGCGCATGAATAAGTGTTAAAGGATCTCTTAAAGATTGATTATTTATTGATCAAGGCTTTATCTAATCATGGTATAAAAGTTTGTTGATGACATCAATAATAGGAAATGATGGTGACTTACGAGAAGGAAATATTATGCTTAACATGGTGGCAGCTAAATGATTATGGTTCATGAAGTTGAGTGTGAGCTGCAGGATGAACCAATGTACGATGGTTCATTGTAGGTAAATGATTATGGTTCATGCAGATGAATGTGAGCTGCAGGATGATCCAATGTAGGATGGTCCATTATAGGTACATCCATGCCACCAAGATATGAATACTAGTGGGTAGATGGTATCTTAATGATTTTAATGGCTTAAACCTAGATATTTGTTTATTTCCTTGTAAGGTTTAAAACGATGGTTAAGGGATGGTCTCCTTTATAAGCCATTGAGTGAGGGCTGAACACCCTCACAAGCATTTAATAATAAAATTAAATGTTTTCTGGTTTTCAACCTATGGGCTTTCCAAGGTATATTGGTGTTCAATGATGTGTTTTATTATTGTGTCAAATCATGATGTTGATTCTTTTCTTGTCATGATGTTCATAATGTCTAGTATGTAATGACTACATGAATAATGAAATGAATGAAAGGTATCTCATATAGTTTTATGTTAATGTACCCTAATAGAGGTTGTTAATGGTTAAGCAACCTACTATTCTTAGTGAACCTTCTATGTAATGATGAGTGAGGAATATTTAATAGTGATTTGGATAGTTACCCGTGAGTAACATGTATAAAAAAATTTAACTCATGAAATTTCCATGTGAATTTATTGGTGTATGTTACATGCAACACTGAAGAGCAACAAGTGATGAGTGTTTAGCATGAAGATCAAAACACTGAAGAGAAACAATTGACGAATGTTTATTGTACTACAGAGAAACTAAGCACTAATATTGCTAGCTATACGTATTTGTCATATACTTATTCGGCACAGAAGGAATTTCAAACTATGTGAAAGGGGTGCCTACTTCCCGAGTCGATTAGCTATAGTGTATTCAACATTCTGAAATTTAACATCCTCCATCTCTTGTGGTTACACATCCAGTTTTGTAGATCTCTTGTAGCTACCCATTCGGACTGGTAGATGGTTTTTTGATAACTTCATATGCTCATGCTACTTTGTAATTATTTATTTGCATCTGCACTACTTATGGTCCTAAAAGTCTTGCTTAGCATTGCGTTAGTCACGGTGCTTTTAAATAGTTCAGAGATTTTATTTTTTTAACCAGGAATTTACATTTATAATTAATATTTTATTTTTTAAGATTGCAATTTAAATTCTTAATTAGTTTTTTAAATATTGGTTATATAATCTTCAAAAACATTTGCACAACTTTAATCCACAACGCATATTTTCTTTCCGTAAGTGTATTTCTAAAGCTAGAAAACCAGAAAATGTATTTTCAAGGCTAGAAAAACCAGAAAATCGAGTTTCCTATTTTAAAAAGCTAGGTTTACTGTCAACCAGAAAATCATTAAGGTATTTTTAGCGAATTTGATATAGCTCATGCAAAGCAGAATCACTCCTATAATGTTATTGCATTGGAAATTTATTGATGTTGTATTACATTATTGAGAATGAGATAACATACATTTATATTTTTATATGTAAATATTTTTCAATTTTATTATATAAATTGTTCTTTATTATTTGTATTTATATAAAGCTTTTGTAAATGAAGAAAAATTTAAAATGTTAAATATAACTCTTGATATTGAAATCCAAACATATGTCTAGATTTTATGTTTTTAAATATTAAAATCACTTTTTTAAGATTAAAGTAAGGTCGTTTTTTATAACCCATTTGAATAATTTGAATGATTTTAATTTTTTAATAATTTTTATAAATATATTTTTTCACTTTTATTTTCCATTAACTATTTTATAACTACTTTTTATAATTTAATGTTGTTAATTTATTGAGGTGTTTTTATTTTTATTTTCATATATTTTAATTATTTTAATTATTTAAAGAGAGAGGAGATAAGAGGGAAGACAGAAAGAAAATAAGGAATATGTATAGAGAGAATAATTTCTTAAGATATTATAACTTAATATCTTTATTAACTACCAAAATTAGGTTTAAAGTCTAATATAATTATTTTATATATTAAAAGGTTGAAAATTATATAATATTTTTATTACATGTGACTCACTCATCAAATTTTTTCTATTCAATAAGAAAAAAAAATTAAAATCACTATTTCAAAATAAACATGAATATACCTATCTACTAAAATAAACTATTATAAACCTATATATATATATCTAAAGTTTTATTTAGATTTTATAATATATATGCAAATTTCATTAGCGAGGGTGAATGAGGACAAAAGAAAAGAAATAATTCCATCCATGAATCTTTTTGTTTCTAATTGTTGTAGCATTCCTCTTCTCTCTGTGTAAATTTTCCAACTCAACATTCCTCTTCTCTCTATAAATTTTCCAACTCACAAAGCTTTATTGAACAATATTTTGACTCTGAATTTGAAGATAAAATGACGAAGTATGTTCTCCACGTTTACCTTCACACAAAAACCAAAATCGTAATTGGACAGTAACGTAATCCGACATTAGCGTCTCTTTGATGTGTATTTATATCTGTTGGAATTTCTAAATAATTCCGAACAACAAAGAGGAAAATATAATTCCTCTTCTACAACACAGAAATTAAAAAAAAAAATCATGCACAGAGAGGTGGAGTAAAAACTCTTTTCATTAAACTGCTAAACTATTACAGAATAAAAAAAAACTTCTTAAGAACAACTCTGTTATGGATTTACAAAATAAAATTCTGCTGCTACAAAACACAGCGAATATCAAACTCTGTCTTTTTTCTCTCTGGCTATTCGGGAACACACCCTCTCATAGTTTCACTCACTGTATATTACTCTCTGTCTTTTTTTTCTGCCTTCAAGCATATTACACTACACAGTCAATTATCTTGCACTATCAAAATACTTACAACCTTCTGGCTTTTCTACCTTCTACAATGCACACACGGCATATGTATTTCCTTCCTTTTACTTTTCATTAAAATAATTATAAAATATAAAAAAATTACAATATATATTATAAAGCATCTATGTTCTGAGTTCAAACCAAAAGTTTTGTGGTAAATGTTTTTTTAACCAAAGTTAAAAATTTAATACATACATTGCAGCAAATAAAAAACATTTAAGACTTTATGCTTTCCGGGGAGTGCTTGGGGAACACTCAAGCTAGTTCTCTTTACCCCATGGAATTCCTGTGTTGGGTCTAGAGAAGGGATGATGTCACCTTCTCCAGTGGGTCATCTTCCCCCTTGGCTGCTCAGGTCTGCTGCCCCTCGGAATGGTGCTGGCAATCAAATAAAAATGTGATAAGTCAAATTGGTTGGTGCAAAATTTATTTCTCGTGAGTGAATCGTTAAGTGCGGAGGAGACTAGTTGCATGAAGATCAAACTTGGAGATTTGCTGTTGTCGCTGTCCATCCTTCAAATTTCCATCAGCAATTAAACTTGCTGTCCTGCATCTGCGTGCAACAATTGGAATTAAATTCCAACACTCCCCCTTAATTTCAATTGCTGGATTTTCTTCCATACCCAGACATTTTCTCAAGTAATTAAAAATTTCCTTCCCCAATGGTTTTGTCAGTATATCAGCAAACTGATCTTCAGTTCTACAATGTTGCAAAACAATTTCTCCATTGTTCACTAGCTCTTTGATGTAATGATACATGGGATCAATGTGTTTCGTTCTCTTATGAAACATTGAATTCTTTGACAATGCTATTGCTGAGCTATTATCACAATAAATTGTTGTGCCTTTTACCTGTTCATGACACAAACTCCTCAACATTATCCTCATCCAAAATGCTTGACACAATGTTGCTATAGCTGCCACATATTCTTCCTTTGCTGTGGATAAAGCCACAATTGGCTATTTCTTAGAAGCCCACGAAATTGCCCCTGAACCCATATGAAAAACATAACTAGAGGTGTTTTTTTCGGTCATCTATACTTCCAGCCCAATCACTGTCAGTATATCCAATCAATTCATAATTTTCTGAAGTGGTATATAAAATTCCATACCTCTTTGTTCCTTTCACATAACTCAAAATTCTTTTTGCTGCTTGCCAATGTGCCTCCTTTGGCCTTTCCATAAATCTGGAAATTAAACTCACATCATGCATAATATCTGGCCTAGTTGCAGTCAAATAAATGAGGCTGTCAACTATGCTCTTATATAAATTAGGATCAAAATCCTTGCTACTGTCTTCTTTGCTTAACTTCAATCCCATCACTGTAGGAGTAATTGCTGCCTTGCAATCCTGCATATTAAATATTTCCAAAACTTCTTTCACATATTTAGCTTGGGAAATAAAAATCTTATTTTCATTTTTATCTACTTCTATTTCTAAGAAGTATCTCGGCAATCCCATATCAGTCATCTCAAATTCATCCTTCATGACTGATTTAAAATTCTCAATGAGGTAAGCATCATTACCTATGAATATCACATCATCAACATACAAAACAACAATGAGCATCTTACCATCTTTCTCCTTGATGTATAATGTGGGTTCTCCTTCACATTTTTCAAACCTATTTTCTAGTAGATAGGCATCTATCCTACTGTACCATGCTCTTGGTGCTTGTTTCAGCCTATAAAGAGTTTTCTTCAATCTGAAAACTTTCCCTTTTTCTCATAGCCGAGAGATTGTTCAACATAAACCTCTTCCATCAATACTCCATTCAGGAATGCTGATTTCACATCCATTTGGTAAATTTTCCACTTGTGTTGTGTTGCTATGGAAAACACTGCTCTTACTGTTTCCATTCTTGAAACTGGTGCAAAATTTTCCTCATAGTCTCTTCCTTATTGCTTTTGGTCTTGCAGACCCATTTTACTCCAATCACTTCCTTGCCTTTTGGGAGATCAACCAATTCCCATGTCTTATTTTTCTCTATGGAATTCATTTCTTCATCCATAGCATCTATCCATTTCTTATCTTTCACTGCTTCTTTGAATTGGATCATCTCCATGGCAGTACAATGCAAATAAATAGTTCACACCTTCACTTGCTGCCTCTTGCCCATAAATATCATTCAGACTTATGAATCTAGTTCCTCTTTCACTTGTTGAACTTGTGCTTGTAGAAGCACTCAAATCTGCTCCTCGTGATGTGCTTGGAGAAGCACTGTCATCACTTCTTAAGGGTGTTCTCATACCTTCTTGTGGTGTCCCGTGATGTCCTTGTGTTGGTGGAGGTGGTGCTGCTAATGAGGTGTTCCTTTCAGCCATTTCTTCCTCATCATCATCATGAGACAAACATCTTTTTACATTCACTATCTTCTCAATGCTTCCATCCCAAGCTTCTTCCTCAATAAATTGTACATATCTACTGATAAAAAGCTTCTTATATAGTTGGTATGCATTTGATTATTTACTGTATCCAATAGATATGCACTTATCCCCCTTACTATCCAACTTCTTCTTTAGTTGATGTGGAATGTGTGCATAAGCCACACAACCAAAAACTCTCATGTGGGTGACATGTTGCTTTATTTCACTCCACGCTTCTTCCAGAACTCTGTTCATGACAGATTTGGTTGGGCATCTATTTAAAATATGCACTACACAATGTATAACTTTAGCCCAATATTCATTTGGAAAATGTTTTGCCTTCAACATACTTCTTACCATGCCCATGATGCTTTGATTTTTCCTTTCAGCAACTCCATTTTTCTGCAGTGTATACCTTGCTGCAAATTGTTTATTTATTCCATTTTCCTTGCAAAAACGCAGGAAATATTTTGAGATATATTCTCCTCCTCTGTTTGTCCTTAAGACTTTAATACGCTGTTGACCTTGATTCTTTACAAGAGCTTTAAAGTGGAAGAATTTCTCAAACACTTCACTTTTAAATTTCAAAAAATAAACCCATGATTTTCTTATGAGATCATCAATAAAAGTTAGCATATAGTAGTTTCTTGCTAATGATGGTGTTTGCATTGGCCTGCACAAATATAAATGGAAAATTTCTAAGGGTGCCTTTGCATTTATGCTCTTTCCTAATGGAAAGCTTTCTCTGTGTTGTTTGCCCAAGATGCAACCTTCACATAGGATATCTAGTTTCTCAATCAATGGTAATCCCTTTACCATTCCTTTACTATGCAACAAATTCAAACCTCCAAAGTTGAGATGTCCAAATCTCAAGTGCCATAAACAATTTTCATCCTTGGCTTCTCTTTGGAATGTCTCTTGTGTCACTACTATCATTTCAGCGGATTTCTTCAAATCTGCTCTCATCTTTAGAGGGAACATTCTATTCCTTGTCATCTTTACTTGTGCAATGCATTTCTTGCTTGGTGGTTTATCCATGATGGTGCATACATCATCTTCAAAGAAAAAATTGTACCCCTTTTGAATAAGCTATCCAATGCTCAAGAGGTTACACTTCATACTAGGCCAATATAAACATCTGATATGGATCTTCCTTCTCCATTCTTTGTCAAAACATTCACTGTGCCTTTTCCCATGACAGAGACTTTACTTTATGTCCCCAATGTTACTTGAGACTTTACATTTTCATCTAACGTGGAAAACATGGAAATGTTTCCAGTGATATGGTTGCTACATCCTGAATCTAGAAACCATATATCTTCACTCTTTTCTTCAGCCATATTACATGTTAAAAAATAATTTTTCTGGACTGATATTTTCTTTAGTAAAATTAGCACTGGGTCTATCACCCATTTCACTCTGTTTCTTCCTACTTTCATTGGCATAATTTCCATACTTTTTACAGTAATGACATTGCAATCGGGATTTATCAAACCTTTTTCCATGTACTTGATTTTGTCCACCTTGCTAGCTGCTACCTTGGCCTTGGTTCTAATTTTGATTGCTGCCCCTTCCATTTTTATTTGCAGCGCTGTTTCTTCCTCCTCAGTTCTGGCTTCTGCCTCTACCTTTTCCTCTGTAGTTTCCTCTGCCTTGATCTCTTCCTCTTCTAAAGGACATTTGGGTCTTGAAGGCATGCTCCAAAGATGAGTTTGTTGTTCTACCCAATCTTTGTTCATGTGTCATCAGTGATGCATGTGGCTCATCAACTGTAAACTTTGAGAGATCCTTTGTCTCTTCAATGGTTGTCACTATTACATCAAATCTTGAGGGTAATCTTCTCAATAATTTCTCCACTATTCTTCTCTCTTCTACTGTCTCTCCATGAGATCTCGTTTGGGTAACCAACCCATTCAGTAGAGTAAAGAATGAGTCTATTGTATCAGACTCTTTCATGAAAATGACTTCAAAATCTCTTCTCATTAATTGGAACTTTGTTGTTCTTACCTTCTCCATTCCTTGATAGGTTGTCTGGAGGGTATCCCATGCATCCTTGGACCTCTTAGTTGCTGCTATCCTTGGGAATACACTTTCATGCACTGCTTGAAAGAGGTAGAAGAGAGATTTTGAGTCATTCTTCCTATTTCCCTTCAGCAAATCCTTCTCTGCCCGTGTTAAGGCATTAAACGCTTGTTCATCTGCTAGCTCTTCTAAACCATCTTCAACATGTTCCCATAAATCCTGAGAGGAAAACAAGACTCTCATTGTGATTTTTCAATAGTCATAGTTCTTCCCATTGAACTGTGGGAGTTGAGTATTTCCAATACTCGTGCTTGTGCTAGCTCCTGCCATTGCTAGCCTTATGAACTATGTAATACAAACTTGACTTTTTTTTTAAACAAACTATCTCTCTGCTAAGAAATAAACTTTGTTTCTAAAAAATTCCTTCTTATAGTTCTCCGGACTATATTCTAATGCAAACAAAAAAATCTGTTTGTAAATACCTTGCTTTACTAAACTTCACTCTGCTGGAGAAACCTTCAACAAAATTCCTTCCTTCAGCGTCCTTGACAAACTTCAAAGAACTTGGACTAGCTCCGATACCATGTTGGAATTTCTGAATAATTCCGAACAACAGAGAGGAAAATATAATTCCTCTTCTACAACACAGAGATTAAAACAATTTCATGCACAGAGAGGTGGAGTAAAAGCTCTTTTCATTAAACTGCTAAACTATTACAGAATAAAAAAAAAAAACTTCTTCAGAACAATTATGTTCTAAATTTACAAAATAAACTTCTGCTGCTACAAAACACAACGAATATGAAACTCTGTATTTTTGCTCTCTCACTATGCGAGCACACACCCTCTCACAGTTTCACTCACTGTATATTACTCTCTGTCTTTTTCTTCTGCCTTTGGGCATATTACACTACACAGTGAATTATCTTGCACTATCAAAATACTTACAAGATTCTGGCTTTTATACCTTCTACAATGCACACACAACATATGTATTTCCTTATTTTTACTTTTTCATTACAATAATTATATATATTGTAAATATAAAAAATTTACAATATATATTATAAAGCATCTATGTTCTGAGTTCAAACCAAAAGTTCCGCGGTAATTTTTTTTACCCAAAGTTAAAAACTTTAATACGGAAAAATAAAAATAATTAAATCAAAACATTAAAAACAAACATTCCATATTCCGTGGGGTCGTCTTCCCCCTTGGCTGCTCAAGTCTGCTGGCCCCCGAAATGGTGCTGGCGATCAAATCAAAACAACCGTGGTTGGTGAATAACTTATTGCGGGTATATGCGAATGGTTAAGGCAAGAGGTTTCGTGGATATGAACCATGATTTGAAAATCTAGAGCCTACGACAGTGTCCTTCACAATTTCCCATCGACATTTAAGCTTGTCGTCCTACCTCTGCATTTGCGACAGTTGAATTTAATATTTCAACAAAATATGGCCATTTTTTTATATGACTTTTCTCTAATATTGCATGTGTCTGATCTCAATATTTTTAATGTCGACTCCCTATACCTCAAGCTTTGGCACTTGATAAGGACTAACAACCCACAAGATCAGGATTCAGAGACAGTTGATGCTGAAGCCGAATGTTTTGTGCTGCACTTTTGAATTTTTTTTTAGGGTTTCGAAAGCTTAGTGACTGAATAATGGTTTCCTTATAAATGCATTGAATGGTACTGGTTTTGAAGCATCCTAAACACTAATTTTCTACGGTAACTTATGGTTGGACTGAGTTTTGTATGCACTTCTTTCAGTTATAAATTTACGTAAAAAGAGAATGTTCTATCTATAACTATACAAATACCATCAAAGTGATTAAATAGTCATTTGTAAGGTTTAAGGAATATTTAAGAACCTGGATATATATAATAATGACACATGAGAGATGTTTCGCATCTTCTTTGAAGAAACAAGGCACACATGATAAGCTATAAGTGATTTTGAGGAAAGTAGTGGGAATCACAACCATTTGAAATAAAAAATAAAATAATCACTAACAATCAAGACAAGAATCACTTTGAAGGTTAAAGTGGCAGTATTTCCTTGCGTCACTTATATTAATCAATACCTATATAGGTGCCCAATCCCAGAAACTGATGAATCGGACATGAGTGAGGTAAGAAACAATTGGGGTATCCTGGATATCTGCAATATGTTTTAATAGTGAAATAACTTGATCAAGTTTAATAACAATAACATATGTCACTTACATAACTCAAATTCAATAAGGAAATTATTCGTCATGTGGAATTATAATAATATACTTGTATATTATTCATTATTAATTTTAAAAATATATAATTATTTTTTTAATATTATTATTATTTTTTTAATATTTAACTAGATTACTATTTAAAATTTTTGCTATATATTGAACTACTTTATATTATTTAGTTAATTGGTATTAATTTTTAATAAATTGGTCTTAATCTTTAATAAATAATATGTTAGTGTTTCATTTAATAAGGTTAATTTTAAATATCATAATATTATGTGTATTCATAGTAGTATGCTTTATATGATTATAATAATTGTGTTTAATATAATTGTTTATATAATATTATATTATAATGGTAAAATTTTTGTTTTGGGAGAATTTTAATTGGTGATTTAAGTAATGTGTGGCTTGGGAAAATTGAGAGACTCAATGTTCAAATCTCGAGGTTTTTGACCCTATAGAGTATCCGAGGTTTATTCGTAGCTATGTGTCTAATAGGTTGTTGGGTTCCTATGGGATACCAAAAAAATGGTGAAAAATTTAAAACTGGTAGGATGAAACTATTTATAATATAGAAGTGAAAAACTGATTTTTTTTTATTATTAATTTTTGAAAAAATAAGTTAGAATATTGTTTGGAAAAAATATGTTCAGTCCACCCAACATCATTGGTATAGTACACAATATTTTTTTTATTGCGGAGATAGTGTTCTTATGATGAAGAGTCCCAACAAGTCTACAATAGTTTCAGATATGACAATGGTAACTTGGAGGAGGTTCCTTTATACAAATATCTACTAATCTATGCTTATTATAGGTAATTCTTCATGGAGAGAGATATAGAAGATCCAAAATATTTTTTTGCTTATATTTTATCAAAATTAAAGAAAATACACTTTATCATAACCTCCTTTAAAAAAAGGATCGCTACTACAATTACTAATATACATATTAAAAAACATGGGAGATAAGAAGCTTCAAAAAAATTGTTTCTCTAGTGAAAATCACTTTTGATTCAAGTAGCAATAGCTTAAGATGCTGAAACTATACAAAATAATTAGGGAATAAAGGAAAAACTTATATAACAAGGTTATAATATTATTAAAACTAGCAATTGCACCTGATGTTGCAAAAGAAACATTGTAATACAATAGCATATAGCACTAACTAATACTTCTTTAACAACTATTGAAAGAAAAAAATTATCAAGAAATGGCAAAGGCCATAGTACAATGATATCTTACTGCAATACTTCTTCCTCCAGCCTTACAAATTAATAGGCCTATGTTGAAGTTAAAGACATTGTCTGATTATTCCAACATGAACTCCTAGTAAATAAAGAAATAGATTGTGATTTGGTATCTTTGAAATCAGAGATTGTTTTAGTACAATTCCTCCATATTTATTCTTTGTCACTTCCTATTGCTATAAACAACCTTAATGAGTACAAAAATGTAATTTTTTGTATGGAATTGTCCTAAGTTGTACAAGTTGAAGACATTTTTTGTTTTTTCTCAAGAGGCCTATGTTGAAGTTAAAGACATTGTGTGATTATTCCAACATAACTTCCTAGTAAATAAAGAAATAGATTGTGATTTGGTACCTTTGAAATCAGAGGTTGTTTTGGTACAATTCCTCCATATTTATTTTCGATCACTTCCTCTTGCTATAAACAACCTTGATGAGAAAAAAAATATATTGTTTTTGTATGGAATTATCCAAAGTTGTACAAGTCCAAGTATTTTTTTGTTTTTTTTAGAGAACTAATTTTTGTTGGCAAGGCACATAGGGATTATCTACTTATGTAACTCATCTTCTGCATTTGTATTTTTATATAAATAATACCAGTTTTTGTTTAAAAAAATTATGTTACTTAATGGTATTATTATTATAACAATGGTTTCTATCCCGTTATTGTCAATATGGTGACTCAAATTTTAATCTTGTTCCAAACATAATTTCAAGTTATAAAGTCAATTGTAATATAGAATTACCACAACTCCCTAGAAAGACAGCGCAAATATTGGTTACTTTTGTAAATCCATCTTGTAAATTTTTTGTGTTTTATATAAATAAAATGTATAGATTTTTTATTTAAAAAAATGTTACTCAATGGCGTTATTATACAATGGTTCAAATTTTTATAATTTTCATTAAAGATTTCAAGAATTTTACACGAGTGCCCATATTTCACCATATTTCCTACCTAAGTGCCCATCTTGCCTTGGAACAATAACAAGTGCCCTATCTTAACCTCGAACAGTAAGCTATGGAGAAATGAAATGATTAATGGATCTTGATAGTATAAAAAAAACAACTTTTTGATGCAAATGTGAACATTGGAGTTAATTTTGCAAATAAACGTGTATCATATCGAGAACATATTGAGGTTCATGTACTCTATTGAATGATCAAATGTGTCCAAAGAGATATAGATAAGATATTTGAATGATGCAATGTGAATGGCACCAAACCTTATCCCTCATCCTTCACATTTCATTAATGAAATTTGATTGGAATTGTCACAAAAATTTCAACCCAAGAAACAACTTATATGTCAAGTTGTATATAACAACACATCAGTTATGTAAAGAAAAATAGGTATCTTCTCTTATTGTTTTGGGAGGCACCATCTCTATTCAACTTTTGGTGAATTTTAAAATAATTTTGTTCTTTTTGTGGTTCTTGTCAAATTAATTAAATAATAAAATTAAAGTAGAATTTATTTATAACTTATGATTCTCTATGAAAAAAATGAGAAATCCTATTACACAAATACTGAAAAATGCAGTATGAAATAAATACTATAGAGGATCAAAAATTATATCGAAGGAAATGAATCAAAGTGTGGGATTTGACACGAGTTCATACAAGGAAATTGGTGGTGGTTACTAGACCCCTGTATTTGAGAGCTGGAAGATTGTATTCTCTTGTTACCTTCTCTTCTTTGTCATATCCACCTTTGAGAGTTTCAAAATCGCATTCTCTGGCTTCATTCTCTTCCTTTTCATATCCACCTGCAAAATGAACAAGGCCATTTATCAGTTCCATATCGACAAAATTATTTTATGATATATGTGTATGTTACATTCGGAGTGGAAATGGACATCATGCTTAATTCCTGCCCTTGCGTGTCTGGCTGCAAGGCCTTCTCTTCTGGAAATGTTATCCCATAAATGGGCTTCATAATGTCCGGTCCAACTATGTCTGCAACATTAACATAAAACCAAGGTCATTAAGCTTAATATTTAAAATCCATTTTCTTCTAGTTGGTTTTGAAGTAGTAGGTTTTTCTTGAATGAGACTTTAAGAAAAATTAGAACTAAGCAGCCTCTTCCTCGTCAGAATTAAAATAAAAGAAAGTAATACAATGACCAAACTGTGAATAGAAAACTTACCATAAGAAATCAATCATTGAGGGATTGATGAAAAAATAGAGAAATCCCTAAGAGAGAAAACCTCTTCTAAAAACATTAGCAGGGAATTAGCCTCTAGGTTAATCCATCAAGAAACTGTTAAGAAAGAAACAATTGTTTGAATACTTTTTGAACTTACCCGCCTTAAGTATTTGTTCTCTTATTATTAACTATTAATCCTAGGGCCTAAAAATATTCAATCGTCTAACATTCCATCCAATCGTGCATACTAATACACAATGGCAGTTGGGGGATTTATTTTCAAAGGAGAAAGCCTTACATCTTAAATATATATACCTTTATAAATTTTAAATGAAAAATTTTCATGAAAAATTTGTTAAATTTCTCATTATTTTTAATAAATTTAAAAAATTATATTCGTGCCACATTGTTCCCCACCCACCAATTTCCAAGAAATTTGTGATCACTGTAATTCTAATAAGTTTCTTCATGATAAGTTCTTCATTATTATTTATAGCATTCATTTACATATAGGAAAATTTTATTTAGTAAAATGGTCTATTTTACAAGCAAATGTGTAATTCTTTTTTTTTTCTTAAGTTAAAGTATCCTTTTCCACTCCTTTTAACAAAAAAATCTTAAACTATAGAAAAATTTCTTCCTTTATACTTAGTTTTACAAGAAACATGACTCTTGTGATCAAGCATGATTATGATATTGCTAAGACGTGAATCTAAGTTGTAATGCGCATCCATCACATGGGTACATAAAACAAACCCTCTCTTAAATGGGTGTCCACAAAGAAATTTGATTTTGACATTATGTCTAAAACTTTAGGCTATTATTTTAACTCTTTAAAATTCAAAAAATGAAAAAGAAGTATGAGTTGGTTTTTATGATCGTTATATTTTATTTATAACATGTATATAACCTATTAAAACATTGAATTTAAAATTGCAAATTAATTACTATTATTTTCTATTGAAATTACAACTTATTTATTTTCTAATTTATTATTTTTGAACATTGTAAAAATTTAAAAGACTTCTTTAAAATAAAGTTTATTTTGAAGGGGTGATAGGAAAAGGAGGGTTGGGAATTTCTATTTAAAATATAGCTATTTACTATTTAATATATGCATTGCTATCCATGTAAATACAAAATTGACATTCTAATTAAATAATTATATATATATATATATATATATATATATATATATATATATACACCTAATCAAAGTATATCTTTAAATTAAAATAAAAAAATAAATGGTCACTTCCTATTAAACAAAATTATTATCAACCAAATACCTTCAATAATATAAATATACATTACAATTAATACTTTTCATTTGAATGTAATGTTTTCCTTCCACCTACCTTGCCATCATTCAACTCTAGAATTGTGAAAGATATGGCCATTGTTGTAAGATGGATGTGCATCTCCAAAACCTTTGTTGTTGTTATAAGCTCAAATCTCTTGAATTAATGTACATGTTTTTTCGACAATTTCTATTATACGTCATCGTGCATCAAATGGCTTTGGCACTCTTTTCACTTTCATACTCGCACCGACTCAAAATCTTATAGTCACAAACTCGTGTGTACTCATGCTCTTGTTGATGTTCCTCTCTAGTGGATACATCATATCCTGCGAGCTACATTACATATTTTCAAAAAGCAAACATATTATCTACCAAATGATTCGAGTGGAAACCAATAATTTTTTTCTTTTACAAATCCTAAATTATGGCCATTGTTTGAAACATATGATATTAAAGGGTGGTGGATATGGGATTATTGGTTATCCCCTCTTTCATAAGCTCAAAAATGTTGTTGCAAGAACGAGTTCCTAAAAACAAGATGGTAGAAGGTTGATATTATTTTCACCGATAGGTATTGGTATTAGATTAGTTGTAGCGTTCACAAGATTCAATGTTACAATTAATATCTGGTTCATACTCGCCGATGCATTATCTCGAACCGTACATAGTAACTAATTTATGCCTCTTTAAATAGAACCAAAAAAATGCCATACTTAGTATTAGCATGTACATATTTCTCAAATCATGATGGACAAGGTGGAAGGGATTATACAAAATGTTGATGATTTCGATACTCGTATAAACTAGGATGTCTAGTAATTATATTTCGTTTGCTTGTAAGTCTCCTAATTGAAGGTAAACAAATTAGTTTGCATATGTTATGTTGCATCCATTGGAAATTAACAGCCCGACAATACTTAGTTCTTTAGTAGATGAAAGCGGTAGCTCAGATATGAAAAATGCAAAATCTTGAAATCTCTTTTCTCTCGAACTTCTTGACAAAAAATTAACAAATTTTCTTCCATGGCTCTAAACCCGTTGTTTTAGAGGCCCCAAATTCTCTCTGCATACTAGTAGAAGCTAGAAACACAAGCCATATCCTTCTCAAATCATAGAAGCTAAAGATGAGCCATATCTCGCAAAAATTCCAAGCACTAACCCCTCCTCATATTCCGCACAACCAAAAAATCTATCGCCCAAACACAATGAATGATACCAAAATGTAATCGTATTTTGTTCAAAGAAAATTCAGCGGCTTAATATGTGGAAAAAGGAAACTTGAAAATCACAAAACTGAAATTCGACCGAGACAACATGGCCGTACCAAGAAACAGATCGTAATATTTCGTAGTTTGAAAAAGTGATTAACCAGATCTCTTATGATAGCGATTATAGTAGATTTTTATGATGTACTCAAAGTAGTTGATAAATAAATCGAACACAAGAAGTTGGTTCACTATAACTATTTTTAAATTTTATGTAGTACATGCTTGGGAAAGTTGTTTTTCAAAGAGAAACGCCTTACGGTGTAAATATATTTAAATTAAAATTTAAGAAAAAAGTTATGGTGAGCCAAAAAAACTAGAATAAATGAAATTAAAATATTTTAAAATAGTTATCAACCTTAATTTTAAAAAATCAATTCTAATAATAAATAACACATACATTTTATTAAATAAAAATCCATCAGCTTTAAATATATAATAAAATAATCTATAATCTTATATATTTTTCTAATATTTTATATAAAACAATTAATTTCCAATTATATTTTGTAATATATTATTATGATATATAACCACCCATGTAAATAAAAGGCCTAACCATTAGAAAATTTAAACAAATGAAAAAGAAAATCCAATATAATTAATTAATTAATAACTAACAAGAGTGTAATTTAAAAATATGAAAAATTGAAAATTTTATTTAAAAATATTTTATAAATTAATTTAAATTTTAAATAACCTCCCTTTTAAATTAAATTATTATTATCTTAATATGTTTATAAAAAATAAAAATATTATACAAATTAAGCATAACCAACTTTATAGAGGAGTCAATGCAACGTAACAACTTTTGGGGCAATAAATATATATATATATATATATATATATATATATATATATATATTAAAGTGTGAGAATATAGATGAGCAATCGTTATTTTTCTCGCTATCAGCGATTTAATGCGTTGTAAGATATACTGCCCACCATTAAAAATTTGAAGTCATCTTGGCATTAATAGAGAAAATAAGTATCATATACATGAGTCGATGCTACATGTAAGTGAGATGTCTAATCTACACCTCTCCTATTATCAGTTAGTAATATTTTCATCTTAATCGACTTATTTTTGAACGTTACTTTTAAACTTAATTGCATTAGGATTATTCATCATGAATACGTGATTGTCCGAAAGGGGAAAGAAATATGACAGTTTAAACTCGTGATTGTCCGAAAGGGGAAAGAAATATGACAGTTTAAACTCGTGATCTGATTGTATAATATAAATTGGAGTATTTTATTGGTTATTTAATTCAATTTTTTTATATTTTCAATATTATATTTTAGAAATTAATTTTATAATAATTATTTAAATTTGTTAAACATACGTATGGTAAACAAGAAAGTAAACACACAAAAAGGAAAGATAAGCATGAGTTATCTTATTATTTATTATAAATGTACATTTATACATATAATGGTGTGACTCTTTGGATTCCACATTTCAAGGTTATTTGGACTTCTTTTGTCCATTTGGCTTCCACACCTATCCATAGAGGATTAGGTGTCCAATATTCCTCTTAATCCGAAGCAAGAGAGTGTGTGAGTCCAAGAAGAGAGTTGTGAAATACAAATGTGCAAAAGTATGCATGGCAACACTTAGGGCCGAATCGACTTTCCGAGAAATGTTGGCATAAAGAGGTGGTTTGAGGATGACCACCAACACTCGGAATGTTTTAGTGTAGTTCTCGAAACTCTTCCAAATCTGGCAAGAAGTTGAGGGCTTCTCGCTAGAGAAAGTGTCCCTCATATTTGAAGAGAGTAGACATTCAACCTAGAAGAAGTGAGGTCTACAACCTGTGATGGTTTAAAGATGACCACCAACACCGGAATGCTTAATGCATTTCCCGTACACTACCAAAGCCGACAAGAAGCTTAGTCTTTCTGCTAGAGGAAGTGCCTCAATTCTTTTGAAGAGGAATAATATCAACCTCGCATAGGTGTTTTAAGGTTGTCCACCAACCAAAGGAATGCTCATGAGCATCTGTGTCTCTGCTATAACTTTGAATCTCGACACAGTTGTGGCTCGAGCTCCCTTGAATCTAAGTTGCGTCTCTAGCTACAACTCTCGAATCTGGAATGACAGCGCTGTGGCTTAGGCTCGCTTGATGTGGCTTTTGAAGCTTGTAGATGACCACCATTTTTCCCCCTATTAGGTACAAGGTGAGATGATAGCGAAAACTCAACCGCAAGTTTGTTCAATATTCTAGAACAAGTTCTGAAGATGTGACTTAAACATCTTCTCACCGTCGATGCCCATTTCCAAGAAGCGATCCATCCAAGATGAATCTTTGTTCTTGCAGTGAGGCTCGCTTCGAAGCATCCGTGTGAATAATGGGTGTGCCGACCATAATGCTTGCATGGATAAAGATCGAAACAATGATATTTCATATGGCCAACTCTGATCATAGTGTTGGAATTTTTCAATCTTTGTTGTTGCCGTGGAAGACGACTAGGATCTCGGGAAATGTGACGTGAACCGTCATAAAGAAATCGACACTCAAATTGAATGGGCTTGGAATACTTCATTAAGATTGGCCATAATCTGAATATTATAAAGTCAAACTAATGAGATGTTGTCTAGTATTGGAGATTTTCTTTCCCTGCATAGTTAATGGCCAAACAAAGAAAATTCTTCAAAAGGATAATTTCAAGAATACAATGTATGCAAAAGTGTCACCTCCATTAGGCACTATAGAAATGACAAGAGAGAATTATTATAAGGAGCTAAATTTGTCTCCAAAGTGCTCCAATCCATAGCCAATAGTAAGAGTTAAAATGTTGCATAATGAGTGTACACACGAACCATGAGAAGTAAAAATTGGTCTCTTAATATAATCTCAACTATAATATTTGATCATTATAATTTCAAAATAACATCTCTCGCGGTGTAAATATTTTGAGTTCAAGTTGTGAGTTGAAATTTCATTAATTGATCCCTTTTTCACAATCTACTATGATGTTCAAAACACACCGCATGATGTTCAAATTCAACACAACTCTTAGGACATTAGGAGAAAATTTCTCCAAGCTAACTAATGAGTACAACTTGTAGTCTAGATTCAATTTCGATAAACGTACGAGGAGTCCTTCAACCCCATTATATTCCTACCTCTATGTCATTTTCGAAATTTTCTCATCATCTTCAATGATATGTACCACTTTTTCTCAGAGAAGGGCGGTGTCCGACGTGTGGGGAAGGCGCTCGCGGGAGGTGAGGGGATGAGGGAGTTGTGAGGAGCGCAAGCACGAGGGGAGGGTATCGGAGAGCAAACAGAGGGAGCCAAAAACCCAACAAGAGTGTAGGAGGGGGAGAGTAGCAGATAGGCCGAGGAGGGAGAGTCGTAAACGAGTGGGGGAACCGAGGGGCGAGGGAGGTCTACGTGTGAAGAGAGAGCGGGATATAGGCTAAGGAGGGATAGTTGTAGAGGAGCCGGGAGGGTGGAGAAGATAGATGGGGTTGCGAGATTCAAAGCGCCGAGGGAGAGGCGCTAGCGTGCCTGAATGCCAATAAAAAAGCCTCATTCTTCCTTTGAGGTTAAAAACACAACTCGTATGCAGCATGAAGTGTTTACCTGGTGCACCTTAACACGGTTGTAATTATGAAATTTTTATTATATCACTCACTTCGTATGCACAGAGAGTGCAAGACAAGCGGGAGCCAAGCACTAAGCATCAAGCAACAAGGTAATGTGTAGTGGTGGCCGTATTGTTTGCGTACTTGGAGTGCTTGGTGAGGCACACTCGTATAAGGGCCACGGTGAGTCCCGACGTAGATAAGAGGGCCGAGAGGCCGAATATGGAGCAAGGAGTGGACTGGTGGAGAGGTTTTGAGAGGCAAGAAGGGGATGACTATAGGTGAGAGTTGACTCACGACCGACCGTGCAAATACAATCACGATGCGTTGGGTGTAGAGACCACTCTTCGTGGAGTACTTTTTTTGGAGGAGGAGCTCATTCAACTTATTGAGAATTTTGATGATGGTACTAGAAGTAGGCCACCAACGCACTCGCTCATGTCCCTCCCCGCAAGACCACACGTTGGCCAACAACCGCAATAGGCCTATTCATGGAATTTCAAATGTCACAGATGAATACTCCCAACTAGCATGTCGGCTACAATGCATCACCAATATAAATTAGAGGTAGAGAATCATTGGTAGAAACGGCCTCGCTGTGTGAGTGCTCGCGTAGTAGAAAAATGCTATGTCTATCGCCGACAAGATGAGCAGCAGAAATTAATGGTAGATAGGTTTGGAAAGGATGCAACAAAGCCAAGCATTACAACTAAGAAACAATGCACATACTGTAATTAGTCAATGCAGAGAGTCATTCACTATTCAATGCGTACCATGGAATAGATGGATAAACCAACTCTCTCCTGAATGTATCAACTATACAAGACATTTTAGACATTCAACGCTGACCATTCCAAAGTCTTGACTTAGTATGTTGAGCGTAGACTACTTCACATTACAAGGTAATTTTGAGGGATGCAATATTATGAGGAAATCATATGTCATTGACGGACATGCCGATGGCTCGAGTTATGGATATAAGGTATCCAAAATTGAATATTCTTTCAAGAACAATAAAATTCCTGCAAATCCTAAACCAATTAGACAACATCTATAGTTTCCTATGCACGCCAATGTGGATAACTATTGGAATGGTCCCTATTTTTCTAGATAGGAGCGCTATGGAGGAGTAATTCACTATGACGGTCAAACAACGAATGTTGTAGAGGAAATAGCGCCGACAAGAAGGAAAATTTCTTGCAGCCTCAACAATGAAAATTCGAAGCTCTCATTGCAGACATGAATGGCAGTAAACGACATAGAACGAATTAAGGAGTGTTATAAGCAAAGGAGTTAGAATAGCATAAACCAACTCTCTCAGAATGGTAGCAAGAGTATGCTTGTTCGATACCATGTTAAACGTACACATGGTAAACAAGAAAGTAAACACACAAATAGAAAGATAAGTGTAAGTTATCTCATTATTCACCATAGATGTACATTTATAATACAATGGTGTGACTGTTTGGATAACACGTTCCAAGGTCACTTGGATTTCTTTTGTCCATTTGGCTTCCACACCTACCCATAGAGGATTATGATGTCCAACAAAATTTTTTGTAAAAATATTTTAAATTATAAAAATTATTTTCAAGTTATCAATTTGATTAAATATTAAAATTGTAATTTATTAGATAAATTATTTTAGATGTAATTTTACTATTATATTTATGTATTTTATTTATATGGGAGGTTTAATGAGCATGTTAGCTATTATCACATGTTAGACAATCAACAATAAGGGGCAGCGAGCTTATTGGAGGAAACTAATGAGAAAGACAATCTTTAGTGAGATAGGGTCTTCTCCAAGTGGAACATTGGTAGAATGATACATGAAACCAATGGATTCATCATGTGCATTCATCTTTTTGTGTCTTGTAATGAGTAGATAATAAGATTGATCTCACAATTGGAAAGCATAATTTAGTGCAGCAATTCTCTCTCTTGACATTGGTTAATTATAGATGACTCTAGTATCGATGGGTTGCTTATTATTTTTGCATGCATAGCTCCTTGTAATTCTCATCAAGCGAAAGGGAAGAGATTGATCATTTTGTTGTGGTTGCTACTTTTAAGAATTTAACTTCGTCTACCATCCATAAATATATTAAGGCTTTTAAGAGGATGTTAAGGTACAAGGAACTTACAACGATAATAAATACGTTAATGAACTAGGAGAGAAGTCCATCACCGACCTTGGAACTAGTACACAAGACTCCAAATTCTTCAAAACACTAGAATTGTATTCACACTACAATCACACATGAGACCCCAAATTATCCAAAATGTGGAATTCCATTAGTACACCAAGAAATTTGCACGTGCTCCTACTCGTGAAGGGCAATGACCATGAAGAATTTGGGTAAAGGTTGTATGCTTTGGAGAACCGAAATTATTTTTTTATTACCATTTACTCCTAGATAATGTGGAAGAAGAGGAATGTCTCCCATCATAGAGAGACTCGCCTATTGTGATACACATTCCAATGCTATGGATGGGCGTAAATAGTCCTAATTCCATGCTTTTCATTACAAATTACAATGGTTATTACTTTTGATATTACTCTTCCAGCAGTTTTTCTTACTTCTCGCATAAGTATTGTTTTATTGTTTTATGTCATGTTTAGTCCATTTTCTTCTATGGCTTTGCTTTTATAATTTTATCTTTCACATAATTATTGTTTTGCAACTTGAATGTTTGGTATGACTTGGTTTCTTCTATAAGAATCTTAGATTAATTTGATGAATTGCTACAAAATCTTGGCATACAAGGGTATTATGGGACTATTTCTTAACACTATCATAGTGGTCTCATTTCAAACAAATTTTTATCTCCTAACAATATCATAGTGGTCACATTTCAAAAAAATTAGTTGTGTAGCCTATTTCTATAATTATGTGTTTTCTATTTATAAACAAAGTAGATACAAATGTGAAGCTCACGAAAACCATTATATATTTTTGGTGCTTTCATTTTATATGAGGATATTAACTCTAAATTTTCAACTTTCTTAAACTAATATAGGTAAACTATACATATATAGAGAGAGAATCTATCCTAACTTAGTTGTGGAAAATGAATTTCCGAGCTGGTAAGTAAGTAGGATGATCTTTTATTCCTACAAGATATCTCTAGGTCCATAGAAAATGATATTTTAAATCTTATTCTAAGACTTTTGTAACACATTCTATTGGACTACATTACAATACCACTTTACAACCTAGTATAACGGATATGTGCAATTCCTTCCATGCTCAAGCTTGGGTTGATAGATATCTCTTTTAAAATAAAAGTAAAATATTTTTCTTTATAAAAAAAGTTAATTTAGATTACAATAAAAAAATAAAATAAAAATAAATATAGATGTTTTGTTAGTTTTAATTTAAAACATTATTAAACCTCATAATCTCAGTTAAATTAAATTGCTTACTTAGTTATGTGTGAAAAAACACATTCAATAACCTAGTAAAATGGGATGTGTAAAACTTTTCACCCATCCTCAAGTTAACACATGTGCCCTTCCAATTTAAAAATAAATAAAATACTATTAAAACAATTACATTTTCTAACTATAATAAGAAATAAAACAAATAAAACAAATACACGTGCTTCACTAATTTTAATTAAAAATAAAAAATGTTATACATTAGCAATTAGTTCGTTATTGATATTGCAACACGATATTGCTTAGTTCGTTATCATTCATAATGAGGTCGTCGACATGACGAAGTTTACCACCTGTACACCTCATTGATCTACCCATATTTTCTAATCTCAAATCCTCTCCATTGTGAATCTGTTATCAACTGGTTCTAATAGGTCGGTTGGTTGTGTCGTTAATCGGTCATACAATCGCCATCAGTACATTTCATTATTACAGGTTGTAATGGGTGTTTTGATTTAATGGGAGATTGATGTTTTTCATTTCTGATTGATCGTCTTTCAATTTGGTGATTAATTTTTTCATGGAATCATAATTTATAGTTTAAATTATATTTTAAATTAAAATAAAAAAATTGTTTAAGTGAATGTAGTTTAGGTTGTAGGGATGAGTTTCTATTATTTTTTTATTCGATATATTTATCGAGATTGACATGTTTGTTTTTTGGGAGTAATTTTTATATGAAAGATAATTGGCTTACAAGTTATGGGTGATTTTTCCAATGATCTCACTATGGATATGTGTACAGTGAATTACAAAAAAATAAAATTGTATTGTCTGATTGTTTTGCATTTTGGGGTTTTCTTTAGAAAATTTTGGTTAGAACCTGTTTTCCATTTTTAATACATAAATATATAATAGTGCTTGTGATTTTAACAAATTTCTATAGAATTTTGTACAAATTTCACAAAAAAAATATAACCAAGAAAACTCCAAAAAAATTGACTTCTTAAATTATGGATAAAAATACTACTTTAAAAAATTTCATTTAAATTATATAAACTTGATAAATTAAAACTATGATTTTCTTATTTTTTCATCAAAATGAAAAACTAAATCAATAAATAACGCAATTAAAATATTATAAATATCACATACATTTAGAATAAAAATTATATAATCCTATTTTCTATCATTTATAAAATATTTTAATGCTAATAAGTGTGTTTATTTTTAAAATAGGAATTTCAGAATTTTAGAGTAATTATTATATATTATTAATTCAATAGTAGGGATTCAACTTATGCTAAATATTTTTAGAGACTCACAAATTAAAGGATAAGTTTTATGTTAAAATTAGTGATGTTTTTTTTCTCTACTTTTAATTAAATTAATTAATTAAAATAAAAGATAAAAGAATGTTATGTGTGAATCAGCATCATATAAAATGAGTTGTTAGTTTTTGAATATTTGGTATTGATAAATCATGTTATTGACCCATAATATTGTAACAAAAAAAGAAATAAGTTAAGAATTTTCATGGTAAAAGAGAAATGAATTAGTTTGATAAAAAATATTGTTACATAAATTTTAGATGTATATATATTTAGTTTACATTAATCTTTTTATAGTTAATAATAATAATCATAACAATTTAAAATAAAATTATTTTTTATATTTTTTTATTTAAATTAAATGTACCATGAAATTGATGTTTTAATATTTATTATAGATTAATATCTATAACATATTAATATTAATTAACATTTAATAAACATTCAATTTATATAATTATTTTTAATTTTTAATAAATAAAAAATAAAAAAATCATAAAAAAGATTAATTAAATATAAATTAAAAACAAAGAAGTTTCTAGATAAAATATTTATCATTAAATAAAAAAAATATAAATAAAACAGATGCTACCCACATTAAAATACACATGGTTCGCACGTTAAAAAGATGATGTAATGAATGTAATTCCCATATAAAAAATCTCTTGGATCATTGCTGGCGAAGAGTTTACTATCGGAACTATCACCATGAAACTTCAATAAATTGAACTTCCCACTTTCTTTTGTATTTTTATTTTATATGCATAATGTTTCATGTGACTTACACATTTTTACTATGCGATTGATTTAGTTTTATATATTATTCACTAAATATTTTATTAATTTGGAATTTTATATAAGTTAAAAATTGTTAAATTATATGATAGATTGTATAGTTTAAAAAGTGCACGAATATAAATTTATTTGTGAATTAATAAATTTTTTTCAAAATGATTTTTTATTAGTTTAAAATTTGAATAGAAGTTTGTATTTCAATAAATTTAATTTTTTATTAAAAAAATTCAAAATTATTATTATAATTATTAATAACATTTCTTTTTAGAGAAATAGAAAAATAAAAATTATATTTTATCGACTTGTGTATGGAATCCTAATCCAGAAAAAAACTCGCAACAATATCTATACACCTGGGGATAAGTTAACAATATCCATACACGGGATAGAGTCCCAAAAACCCAAGGGCACCATTAAAAAAACCCGCAAAAAAAATCATTGAGGGCACGGAGGAACACATAAGACCAAAAAAGGCAAAAAAATAGCTTAAGAATCTAGCCAACACAAGATAGCTTGTAAAAGACTGGTCAAAACAAAACCATAGCTAAAAGAAGCAAAAAACTGGGCAGTGATACGCAGCAAATAGAAGAAAAGAAGACAAATGCAGGCACAAGGAGCCCGGTTAGCTCAACAGAGAACCAAAAATAGGCCTCACAGAAAAACGCCGCAAAACCAGTAGAGAAAAATCGCCAAAAATATTTCATGAATGAATAACGAAAAATGAATATCCATTTCCAATAAGTAAAAAACAATTTTCTCTTATTGAACATCGTGTAAAATCAAACAATCAAGAGGCTAGAGGGCTAGTTGTGATGGCAGTACCACGTCGTTTTATACTTCATTTGTGTTCCTTGAAAGTTCTCGAGTCTCACTTTACGATCGGGTATGATGGGATAACATTTTTTATTGAATCAAATTAAAAATATAAATGCTAAAACTTACATTATTGAAACGTGGCTACATTTAAATGTTGGATTTCTATGCGTTACATTTTTAAAATTATGATTTTCAAAAATCCTAATGGGACAAATATATGTGCTCTCTATTCATTGGCTTTCATTGATCCCATTTTTATCAAATTGCCAAAATATTAACATCATTTTATAAAAGAAAATAATGGTTTTAAGTTATAATCTGCTTTTCAATTTTCAATTTTAAATTCTAATATAAATTATATATTTTAGGTTTTAAATTTTTGTATAGTTTATATCATATTAAGTTCTATTTTTTTTAAATACGATATTTTAATATTAAATTTAATATAAACAATCATCATGAAATTTTTTAATAAAAGACTCAAGTGTGTATTAATTAAAATAATGTATTTGATCATCTCTTTCATCATCGAAGCACTGAATTCATTTTTAAAATGTTGGAAGATTAACATTGTAAAATCAATAATAGTGAAAAATTCTATAGAAAAAATTAAACAATTCCACATTAGATTAACAAACTCCTTTTAAATTCTACCAATTTACTATGCCATTTGTCAAATTTAATGTCATGAACCAAAAAAAGAAATTGAAACTTAGACACTAAGTAATTTGTGAAAAAAATAGGAAATCGAGATGAAGTGAAGTTTAAAGCACTAATTCATAAAATTTCAATTAGGAATCTATAGATAAAAAGAGACTATCTTTTGTCTCACATTCATTTATAAGTAGACAATTAGTATGGTAAACCATCATATATTTTTTTTAATTACTTCAATCACTTGTATGATAGTAATATTTCAGTTTATACTAATATTATTGTATTATAATAATATATATTAGGTTTTAAATAATAGCTTTAAAATTATATTTTAATATTAATATAGTTTTCTTATATATATGAAAGGATTGAATCCTCACATTTTTTATTTTTATAATAAAAAATTAAAATTCTTTAACTACAAAAATTATTGAATATCCAAAAAATAATTGACAAATCATTTTTTGCAATTTATTAAATAATGTTACACAATAAGAAATTCATCAATTTCAACATAGCATAAATCCTTATACCAACAATTTCAATTATATAATAAATATAATTATATAAATATAAAATAATAGGGCTATTGTTATTTATATAGTTATTAATAATTACAAATATTTTTCTTTAACCAAATAAACATGTGATACCAAATACATATGTGATGGTGGTGTATATATGTCTCATGACAACAACATTGGTAAATGTGGTTGTAGATATATTTTATATATGATTATCGGCGTATATCAATCACATTGGTAAACATGATTGTGCTAGTCTAAATTTTATTAAAAGTTAATTATGGCGAGCCCATGGAAAATTCAAGGGAAAAGTTACTGAGTGAAAGTTTAATTTACCAGAGAGTTAGAAGACATATACTCCCACTCCTACAGATAAATAATCTTAGTTGGGGAAACAAAATTCAATTGGGTATGGAGAGAGATCTTGAGGAATTCTAGAAAGGAGATGGAAACCCAATTGGGTATGGAGAGAGAACTTGAGGCATTCCAAAAGGGAGATGGAAAAACAATTGATTCCTTTGACACCAAGTTTTTGAACAAAGTCATGATGCTTCTAGCTAGGGTATTCTCGGGCTGGACTAAGAGCTAGTGAAAACCTTAGGAGAAACTTGTGAGTCTATGTTCCCCGAGTCAGATTTTTACATTCTTTGGGCCTTTGGACCAGTAAACGAAAATTTCCACGCGATCGAGAAGGGAAAAAACTTCTGAGTCTATGTTCCTGAGCTAGATTTTTACAATCTTGGGGCATTTAGAATAGAAACCAAAACTACCACAGAGAAGAAATGGTTGTATACACCATTCTCAATGGTCAGGAGCAGTGAAATTTATCCCCTCTAAATTTCTTGGCACTCAAAACTAGTACAAATAATGTGGAATTCCAAACTAGTACAAATAAGTATAAGTATTAAATAATTTCTGTAATTGTGATAACTTATATGATGGAAATTTGTATAATGAATATGGAAGCCTGGCTTGTGAGATGTAAAAGTATTGTTGTATTGAATATTAAATATTCTTCTTGAGCATGTTAGTTTTAAGAAAAAAACTACGTAGTCTAAAAGTACAAATCCAAAAAGAGTCTTTGTTATGTAGACATATGTGTATATAGATATTGATGTAAGAGTAATAGTAAGACTCAATATATTGGAGGTCCCAATGTCCCTTGAATAATGGCATAGAGTTGTAATAGAGAACTTAGTATGAGACCCTCTACATTATAAGGAAAATTAGCAAGACAAATTAACAATGTTCATTGTGATGCAAGAAGGAAAGTAAAATTGTGTTAAACTAATTAGACTAGTTAAATTTATAGTTTGAATCAATTCAGCAGTCTACCGTCACAAATTAAAAGAAAAAACACGAAGAAAGGCCAAGAAGATCCACTTTTGAATATTGGAATATATATAACAAGAAATAATAAGGAATTTTTGAATGAAATCTCACCATAGTAATAGCTTTATAAATAATAAATATGTATGCTTATACTAAGTGGTTTCTTGTAGCGTACAAAAATTAAAATCCTTATATACCACCCCAAACTAACATATATATTAAAAGTTATAACAAATAACTATAGGAATACATAAGGAAATAAATGAGATATAGTAAGCCATAATTATTATCACTATGGTAATGCTATTTAATCATAAAAATTATAACAAATAACTATAGGAATACATAAGAAAATAAATGAGATATAGTAAGCCATAATTATCATCACTATGGTAATACTATTTAATCTTAAAGGAAGAATTGAATTAATCAATTATAGGGAATTGAATCAAATACTTTACAAACTCAATGAGAGGTCCCCCGACTAAAAGTAACTTTAGCGTTCTTTGGAAAAAACTTAATTTATACTTAATTATAAGGGAAGAATATCAAATTGACCAATTATAGGAAATTGAATGAAATGCTTTACAAATTGAATGATGGGTCCTTGAGCGAAAGGAGCTGGATCATTCTTTGGAAAAAACTTGATTTATATTTAATTATAAGGGAAGAATATACAACTAACATAACTAGGTAAGCCATGCAAAAAGTCTCATGGTCTCTTAAAAAAAATACATAAGCTCTTATGCCTTTACTTTTAAATGCTAATAGGCTTAACAGAAATGATTAACGAGAACCTATAAGAGTAATGGAATTTAAAATCCGAGTTCAAGTTTAGCAAAAACCTAGAGCAAGAACCAATTAACCTAATTTTTCCAATAGGAGCTTCGTGTTTCTCACCCGAGAATAAAATACAAACTTCTAGGACAACATATAACTCTAACTTACACAAAAAAAGAGTTATAGAGAATTTTGGATTAACCATAAAAACCTAGAGCATGGTTATGGTTAATCCAAGAAAGTTGATGTGATGATGATGGAGGGGGGATTTGTAGGTATAGGCATAGGTACACATATGTAGATATATGGTTGATTGAACTATGTACATAAAGGACATCTTAGTAGATCGGGTGGTTGCAATGGTTGGTAATCAAGGATTATGGTAGATGGTTTTTCATTTATATGGACGTTGAGATATCTCAACCAACTACACCTCAAAAAAAACTCCCAAATATTAGGAACAAACCCCTTATACATAGAACTGAATCACAATAAAGACAAGTATGAATTATATTTTCCAAGTTCCCTTTAACGACTAATTTTCTTGATCTCAATGACCAAATTCTAACTATCGTCCCTCGTGTTTACATACATTATTAAAAAGAATATTTCAACATCCATATAAATGAAAAAAATCTACGTATAATTCCCGAGTACGAACCTTTGCATTTACGATTCTACTAAGATGTCATTAGTGTACATGGTTCAATCAACCATAATATGCATACGTGTACCTATACCTCTATGCCTTTAAATCCCCCTCCATCTACAAATCCCCCCTCCATATTCATCAGATCGGTTTTCTTGGATTAACCATAACCATGATTCGGGTTTCATTAACTGTACCCTAAAACATGCCTAAAGGAATCCCTATCCAATTTACTCTCACACATGGTTTATGGCTACCACAAACCTACACCCCAAAGTGGTTTCGACTTACCAAAACCTACACTTTCGTACACTCGTCGAAGTGGTTTCTCGATTACCACAAACCCGCACTTACATAGTGGCTTTTTGTCTTACCACAAATGTACATTTACAAAATGGTGTTAATATTACCATGAAATTTATTGTTGTACACATGGCTTATCGACATACATTACACACTCTAACTTATGGAGTTAAAGGTACATATGTTCCAAATAACAATTAAAAAACATCCTATACTTTCTTACTAATAGATATATGATTTCGCATTACAACATAATATTGAGTATGTTTTATTATTCAACGCAAAATCATTTACCTTGTTTTTCTATATATTGTTGTTTAAACCAACTAATATCCATTGCGACCATCGCACTTCACCAACTTCTAAACGAATGAATTTACCAATTCCATTAAACCAATTTTTTGAAAGTCATATATATCACCTTTGACTTATGCTTTCAAATTTCCTTTCAACATGATGGTATTATTTGGTCTTGCAAGAGTGGGTAGTGTCACTATCATCATAAATGACCTTTGCAAAGTTAATTTTGACGAATGTTTCCACACTACCTAAGTGTAATGACCACATTTTTCAAACCGGTCACACGTACAAGTTTCATAGTTGAAGAAAAGGTTCTCGTCAATCCATACACTCTATCTTGTCCCTTATATATGCAAGAAATGACACTTCTAGCTTCTATAATAGTGGAAGGCTCAAGATGAGCCATGAGAGCACTTGGTGGTCATCCATTCTTTATGCTAGGTACCGATTCGAGCGATTGGTATGTAGCCACGCTTCTTTTTGCTTGTCGACACTCAAAGACACCAACGTTAAACCTTGGTCTGCATCTTTCCACCATTCCAAATCTTCAAGGTTGGATGTTTTCAACATGCTAGAAGCATAACTCTACTAGTTGTAGCGCTCTTAAAACTACTAAGTCATGCAAGCTTCCTGTCACAAACCTTGGTTTATGACAACAAATCCTCCTATAGTAAAAGTCAACAATGAACCGATGCTTTGTCCACAACCATTGCACTCCACTCGTCCTCCGCAGTATGTGCACGACTTCACACCAGCTACATGCAAGTGAAATAATTAACAAAGTATCCATGGGAATTTGACATTCAACTCTTCAATTGAGTTATCCACACGCTTGCACATATGACCATTATAATGTCCAAAAAAGGTCCACGCAGATCAAAGAACTCTCATTAACGATACTCAAGAGCCACACTCGCATCTTCATTCATGTAGCAATAACAAAGGATTGGAAAAAAAACAAAAATACTCATCAAACTCTTTAATTCCTCAAAGCCTTAAAAGGGGCTAAGGCCTGTGTCCATACTAGTTCTCGATATCAACAATATTTTCTAAATGCACTCAAAATTGTATTATTATTTTTCAGCGTATATACAATTTCATGAGTTCATTTAGAAAATCATTTTATAATCTCATAGCTATCCTCCACCTTCACCACTTGGCCCAAAAGGGCTAAGGCCCAAGCCCATATGGGCTCTAATACCAACAATATTTTCTAAATTCATTCAAAATTGTATTATTATTTTCATGTATATACAATCTGCAGGGGAATTTAGAAAATCACTGTATAATCTCATAACTATCCTCCACCTTCACCATCATGAGTGAAATTGGGTGGAGGTTTGTGAGTTTGTCATTTTCATCTTTACATGTATGCACCATTCTTGTCTAATAAGAGCTTCAACCCAAGTAGTATTCAAAGTGTGCAACTATAAATACATATCCCACTCTACTCACAACCCTACCATCTTTCAAGTTGGGAGTGAGAAAAATGCATGTGATATGTAGAAATAGAATAAACATATACACAATCTCACTCCATATCAATATTACCAATTTGTAAAACTACATGAATTTACATATACAAATATAAATTCACACCCTCCCTCTATATCAATATTGCCAATTTGTAAAACTAAATAAATAAATTTACATATACAAATATGAATCGCACCCTTATCCGACATCTTAACCTAGTATCCATACCTATAGTTACCATATTCATAAAAATATAAATAAAAGTACTCACATCATAACTATCATACTACCTCATCATATTAGTTATATAACTACCTCATCATACTAGTTATATAAATTTATAGTATTCAATTTGTAAAACTATATGAATTTACATATACAAATATGAATTGACACCCATATGTGACATCTTAACCCATTATCCATACCTATAGTTACCATATTCATAAAAATATAAATAAAAATACTCACATTATAACTACCATATGACTACCTCATCATATTAGTTATATAACTACCTCATCATACTAGCTATATAATTAGCTATATAATTGTGCAAACCAAAAACGCAAACCCTTACCCCACTTATAAATCGATTGTCCACCCACCTTGCGCTCTTAACTCTTCCTAATTAAAAATAAAAGTGAAAGTGTAAGTGTAAAAAGGTTAACATGAAGTAATTTTTCCGATGTGCAAACCAAACCACACACCGTTATCCCAGTTATAAATCCATTGTCCACCCACCTTGTGCTCTTAAGCCATCGTAATAAAAATAAAAGTGCAAGTGTGCATTTGCATTTGCAAAAAGGTTAACGTGAAGTCCTTTATCCACTTGAATTTGCGGAACTTTTTTATCATCTCCCATACATACATACATACATATATGTTACTCAAAAACAATTTAAAAATTATTCAAAATAATAATAGTAATCTCCCTTTAAATTAGGTCACTGGGAAAAATGAATCTCACATGCCAATAAGTATGATTTTTTTTTCCTTCCCGTTCGGAACATCATGTAAAATCCACCCAACCAGTCTGAGAACGTACATCTGTTTCACATAGGGATTGTTGTGATGGCGTATCATGTCCTTTTTTATAAAAAGAGTCGGACTAACATCCGCCACCAATTATTGAGCAAATTAGTTTTCGACAGAAAGTGCGCTCGTCCGACTTTACGATCGGTTTGATGAGATACAAACCCTTTAATTTAATGGTTTGTCCAAAGCATTAATTTGGCCAAATATTCCTAAATGTCCCATCACTAGTTTTTGACATAGATATGTAAGGTGATTATATTTTTCTCGTTTCAAGCGACGCTTATCACAATCATAATTGTGCCCTGCCGATTTTGTTGTCACCGTTTTTTATACAATGAATGGTTGGATCACAATCCTCTCTTATGATATTTGACTGTGGCTTTGTTTCGTTTAGGGCTTAGGGATCCTAATAGATCTCAATTTATGTCTTTAAATGTTGTTTTGATCCCTCGCATATTTATCAGCCTTTCAATTTCCGGATCATCTTCTCAAGAAAGTCGGAATCGATCGAACACCGTTCTTGTTCCGTACGATACCGTACCCAACCGGCGATCGTTGGCCGTGTTTTCTTTATTTTCAAGAGTCCGGTAGGGTTTGTTTCACCTAAAAAATGAACATTCCTTCTTGGTTGCGATCATAATTTCTCTCTTGTAACGATGTCATAAAATATTTTGATGTCGAAAGAATTTTGAGTTCCAATCCATTTCCGTCAAAGCACATCCTATCTAAAATCTCCATACATATACTACCCATCATGCCACCATATGCAATTTCGTTGATAACCGCAACTCAAAACTTCGCAACGAGTTGCCCTCCTCATTCAAATCCTGTTTTAACGGCCACATTCTCGCAATGCTAGTTGTTCAAATGATGGTACCTTTACCGACAAAAAGAAGCTAAATCGATTGAAAGCGAGGCGTAAGGACATGAATGCCCTTTTGTCAATTCCGAAGTCCTTGCTTCCCCATGAAAATGTATGGGTATGTCTTGTCTTTGATCGATCACAAGGGTTTTACCGCATCCGTACTTACTATGGTTGTAATTTAATTGAAGCTTGATCTCTCGTAGGAAAACGATCGCAAAGTGCACCAAGTGCGGGAAGTCGTGATTTACATTCACCATCTACAACGAAAAGTCGAAGATCTTCAAAAGGAAAGAGAAAAGATGAAGGATGATTTCGGTAAAAATCCAAATCTTTCATTCCGTGCTCCTGCGATTTTCCGGTAACGATAAATTTTGCACTAGAGCCCCGACGATTGGGGAGTCAAAAGAGTGGTTCCCTTCGATAAATATAAAATCTACGGGTTCAACTGTTCGTATCCGGATGAACACGTTTGAACATCGTATTGTGTACTCTGATCTTCTCATGGCATTCGAAGATGGTGGACTTGAAGTTGTGTGCGTCGCTTCTTCTACCATTAACAACGAGTCTCATCGTACAATACATGCCAAGGAAAGATCTTGTAATACTCAAGTGACAACACTTTTTTTTCCGTGTGTTCTCTCCGTCAAAGTATGAGCATTACTTTTATGACTTTTCCCTAATACTCGTGTGTATCGGGAGAATAATCTAGAAATAGATTTAGTTTTGGTTTGTTGAACGAGAGTGTGCATTTAGAAACTCAGTTCCATCTATTCAGGTTTGTTTCCTCTTCTTCAGGAAGATTAGGTGAGTGAGTTTCCTATATAAGTGTGATGTAATTGAGCAATTGATTTCATTGATTTGTGTGAGCTTTGTCTCACGTTTCTGAGTGATTCTGCTGTGCATTTTTTTTTGTTAATTGTGTCTAACCTTAATTTTTAATGTCGATACCCTATACCTCAAGCTTTGCCACTTGGTAAGGACTAACGATAAGCCAGATCGGGATTCAGCTGCACGCTGACACTCAAGCTCTAATGTAATGCGCCGCATTGGTGAATTTTCTTGTAAGTTTTAGTAAGCTCATATTAAGTAGTAACACAAAGTGTCTAACCTTCATATTTTTAATGTCGATACCCTATACCTCAAGCTTTGCCACTTGGTAAGGACTAACGATAAGCCGCATCGGGATTCGCGCATGCAGCTGACACTCAAGCTCAATGTAATGCGCTGCATTGGTGAATTTTCTTGTAAGTTTTGTTAAGCCTATATTAAGCAGTAACACAAAGCGACAAACGGGTTTCTTGGAAACGCTTCGATCGTGAAAGTTGATAGAAAAATTTCTTAGAAGCGCGTATTGGTTACCGAATAACGTATTTCTTATAAACACATCTAGCGATACCGGTGTTTTTTCTTTTCAACAACAAAAAAAATCTTCCAACTTTAAAAAAAACGTAGTTACATTTTCTTTACTCTCATCCTCCCAAAAAGCTCTACGATCATCCCGACATCCGTACATGAAAACTTTGCTTGCTCATATAGAACTCTCGTGAGTGTCTATCATACATTTAAAATAAAACTACTTCTTTTACCTTCTTCTCTTTATCTATTCAACTATTCATTTTTTCTTTTTACTAAAAAAACTTTGGAATTGTCTCGAGTGTTTATCATACTTGAAGAAAAAATAAACTATTTCTTTTACATTTTTCTTTTTATTTATTTAGCTATTCATTTTTATTTGACTAAGCAAATTTTTTATTAAAGATATTACTATTATTTAAAAATGATTACATTGTCAAGTCTATGGAGTTTTGGATAGGTTCAACTCCTTTTTTATTTCTTGTATCGCCCTCAAAAATACTTAGTCGTTATCGAATCAATCCTTTTAATGATTTCTTTAGAAAATTTAAATAGGTAGATCCAATACACCGAATCACTCTATAAAACAAATTTAATCATGACAGACTTACTCTCCGAGCGACAACCACTTGTGCTTCCAAAGAATCATCTCGTTCTCAAATTTCCTTATGGGCCATTCCCATTCTTGGTTCTCATCATTGTTTGGTATTAAAAAAAACTCACCGATCAGCTTTATCTCGAAAATCAGCTTTTTAGAGATCAGCTTTATCTCAAAAAATGATAGCTATCTCCATCGACACCTACTCTTCTTTCTCGATAAAATTCAGATTTTGCTTTGTTCATTTAGAAAGAATTTGGTGGAAAGCCAAGCCTTTCGAAATGCTGGCTCCCCTAAAGAAAACTCGACAACATCTCTCCCCACTCATCACGTACTAGAGCCATGTCACTCAGACGATGGAGCCACACTAATGTCAACACAAGCTACAGTAGATCCACGTCAACGACTAGCGGAAGAAATGGAGCCGCACACCTAATATCAACACAACCTATAGGAGAGCCACGTCGACGACTAGCGGACGAAATGGTATCAGATCTCGTATCCCATATCCCGTGAAAACACAAGACAGAGCCCCTCCTCTAAACCAGGAAAACCAACCCAAACGCCACATACGTGGCCTCCATGCACGCCCCATCCAAAGTTAGACGTTGACAAGAAATCAATTTCCCGGAGAACTATCCTTCAAGCCTTACTCAACGCAATAAAGACTAATAAAGGTGATTAATAATGGAAATACCCCGGACATTTTGGCGAAGCCGTAACGTTTTAGGTGTGAGCTCAAAATAGACCACAATTCATTCAATGTCCTGACTCCTAACAACCAAACTGAGAGGTTAAAGGCTTGGAAAGATTCTCCTAGTTAGCAAAGAAAAATTGTTGCTTCAATTAATGAAGTTTTTTTAGAATACAATTTGAAAATTAAATTTGAGCAAAAACTCATATCATATTGAAGTTTTCCCTTACACCAAAACCTACCAACATTAATAAATTTCCAAACCATTATCATTATTTAACCTACCAACATTAATAAATTTCCAAACCATTATCATTATTTACCATTACCATTGCATTTTCGAGTGATCCCAAACTAAATACGAAAGTGACTATTAGTTCACCTAATCTATTGTTTTTTGATAAGTGGATCAAAGCCCCACATGTTTTCAACAGCACCAAGACTCTCAAAAACTTTCCTCCTGCTTCTCGATACCACACAAGTCCCAGGAAAACAACCCGACTAATTCGATAGCACAAAAACTAAGCAAAGAACTCCAATTCCATAGCATCTTTCAAAACTAAGGCCGACCGCAAAGATCGAGAGCCAGGATTACTCCACTGAAATAACCTAAAAGTCACCAACAACCAGATCGAAGAAACAAACCAGATGAACTCTCGGCGACCTTGTAATACTCCACTAAAACGTAGAAGACATCATCAAAATGGATTGTCGGAAACGCTTGGATTGTAAAGTAGATGACAAGTTTCTTAGAAACGCATATTAGTTACTGAATAACAATTTTTTTATAAACGCATCGACTGATACTGGTGTTGGAACCTCCTAAATACTAATTTGCTACATGAGCTGTTGCTGGGATTAACTTTCGTATTGATAATTCTTTCATTTATAAATTTACGTAGAAGAGAATATTTTATCTACAGGTGTAGAAGCACCACCAAATCGATTAAATAGTCTGCAGCCAAAGTTTTGAATATATCGAACCTGGGCATATATAATAAGCTTCAGGACCTTCTGAGAAAACAAGGCAGGGCTGGCAGGGCTGGCACAGGTGAGATTTCTCTCATTTTTAAAGAATATGGGAAAACATACTAGGTGATAACACATTTTGAGGAAAGTAGTGGAAATCACAACCATTTGAATTAAAATAGTTGCATTTAAACCACCTACAGATTAAGGTAATAATCACTAACAATCGATAGAAGAATCACTCTGAAGATACCTATATATCTCAATAACTCAATACCAATATAGGTGCTAAATTTATCCGGTTTGTATATTTTAAAATATTTTTTTTATGCATAGTAAGAAGCTAATTATATGAATACAAATCTATAATTTCCTTTAATTTGGCTCTACTTTCCCAATTTAGCGACTGTAGCTTTTTAATATGTAATTTATTGTGATTTGACTTTACTTTCCAAATGTAGTTACCGTGGAATCAGGTCACTTATACAATTCAATTTCAATATTGGAATGGTTTATCAAATTTAGTAAATGCAACTTTTTATTATGTGACTTACCGATTTCAATTTCAATATGGCAATGGTTTATCAAATTTAGTGACCCTAATCTTCTATTATGTCACTTCATAAGTCGATTTCAAAATGGCATGGTTTATATGGGATGGTTTATCAAATTTAGTGAGTGTTTAATTAGTTATTGTTAAAGTAGAATTATGGTAATTTATTTGGTGAATGATTATTATTAATTTAATATTTATTAATCAAAATTATAATGTTTAATTTTGAAAAATAATTTTTTATGATTTAATGTTATAAAAAATATTTTTTAAATATTTAATTGAATTATAATATTTTTAATATATATATAATTGTTTAAATTATAATTAAAAATATTTTGTGTATTTTAAAAATAATAATAATTATATATAAACAATTCTTTCATAAATTTTCTATTATAATTTTTGAATCATTTAAAATAAATCTAGATACCAAAATTTTATATCATCATAATTTCTAATTTAAAATATACTACGTTGTAATACTAACACTTGTTTAACTGGCATTAATATTTAATAATAAATACATTAATTTTCTAATTGATTTTCATAGGGTAAATAGCTTAATATTAAAGGCACATAGAGCTGGTTGTTTTATGCGATTACAATACATTATTTATGGAATTAATTCTAAGTTTTAGGCCATATAGGATGAGGCAATATGATAATTTTTAGGTTTATTATTATTTGTGTATTGTTATAATAAAATGGTGAAAATTTTGATATTCATTTTATATTAAATGGTAAAGTTAATTTGAGAATTTTTTTTAATTATTTTTTTTTAGATTTTTATATTAATAATTTTAAAAGAAATTATCTAAAAATATTTTATAATATAAAAGTGAATCAAGAGTGTTTGGGAAAAATAAATTGTGTGAATCCAACTCTCATTAGTATAGTTGGAACTCTTCTTCTTTATTGTGATGATAATGTTCTTATGATAAAGAGTCTTTGTAATCCTACAATACATTCATATATAATATTGACAATTATATTTATATATAACATTGGCAATAATTTGGAGGAAACCCCTTTCTAAAAATATTCCATAATCTATTTCTATTATTGATAATTGTTCATAGAGAGAGATAAAGAAGATTTAGACGATTTTTGTAACGTAGATTTTATCCAGAATAAAGAAAATATTCCTCATGCTATTCTCTTTTTAGAAGTGTTCACTTCTCCATTTAAGAGTATGAATATATTAAATAACACGGAAAAAGAGAAGGTTCACAAACTTGTTAGACTTTCTATTTATGTGGAAATGTGGAAATGACTTACTCACTAAACTAAATAAACTAAGATATTATAAGGAAGTGATCAACTCTTATTTTAAAAAATCAATAGTATTTCTCTATAATGACTGGAGTAAAGAAAAACAAATATTATTATTAAAACAAAAACAAATTTTCATTCACTAGAACTTGAACATGTGATAAAATAATTTAGAATTTCTTATATTTTCTAATGTTTAAGAAAATAAATAAATAAATAATTGTGAATAAAAGCCCTTTCTAGCCAAGTATGAAAGATATGTTGCAATGTAATGAAATTTTATGTAATGTAAAATATTGATTAATAATTTACAATTGGTAGTTTATGGACTCTAGTTTTTGATAATTGATATTTTTTCCATGATATTTGTTATATTGAAATATATTTAAAGAATGGGAAAATTCATTATGAAATGCAAGAATACCAACTTACATCCATCTTAATTTCTAACTTGATCTTTCTCTAACCTTAAGTACATCCAAATTTAAAATGGATATAAACTAAGTTTAAATAATATTTCAATAATTTGTATTAAAATAATATTATAATTCTTAGATGTAAAGGAATTCACAATCCAAAAATGAATAAAATAACAAGCAACAAAATTTTATATCAAATATTAAATAATTAAAATAAAAAATTTATTTAAAAACTATTTCTTATAAAATAATTTAAATTTTAAATAACTTTATTTTTAAATTAAATGATTATAAGTTTAATATTTTTATAAAAAATCTAAAAATATTATACATAATACACTTAACAAGTTTTATAAATGCCAGTACATAATCATTTCAACAAGTAATCTTATGGAATTAATAGGAAAAAATATGTATTACTAACATCACTTTGTTACATGAAATTGTTCCAAGAGCAAAAATAAAGTGCATGCGAATATAAAAAGGAGTGGAGTGTAATTTTTTTAAAAAAAGGAGAAGGGTTTTGTTGTTTAATATATATATATATATATATATAAAGAAGAAATTGTAAGGCTATGGTAATTTTTAAGTGGACTGCTATGTATTTTAAAAATATGATAGTGTTGAAAAATCAATGAGACTCTGTATTAAGAAAAACACAGATAGCATTTTTATATGCAATGACTGTGTGTAATGTTTAAGCATATGCCAGAACGCTGAGAACAGAGTGTGAGCACTGTGTGTGCATTTTGTAAGAGACGGAGAGCAGATTTTTGCAGCAGTGTGTGTGCAACAGTTAGCAATTTTTGTAAGTTCCAGAACAATAGTTCTGTGGCATCTATTGTAATAGCTTTTTACAGTTTAATGAAATAGAAGTATTGTGTGCATCTCTGTTCATTGAATCTCTGTGTTGAATTTGGGGAATTTTTATTCCTCTGTGTGTTTTGGAATACTCAAAAATTAGAATAGAAACAATCAAGATGTTAGATGAAGAATGACAACTCCAACCTGAACCTCAATGTACCTCTTTTCCCATTGGAAAGAGATTTAAGAAATCAAGTTCCTGGCGCTCAGATGATGATGGAGTGCAACAATCCTCCAAAAGATCAAAATCGAAGCATGTGGATAACAAGAAAAGAAAACCCTCTAAATCTTCTTCTTATGCGACTGAAATGTTGAAGAATACCAATCATGATGAATAACTAAATGTGTGTCACATCCTTCAACCTCTTACCGGTGATGATGCGGCTCCTGGTCGTTACTACGTCCCAATGTTAGATATCACTGGACAGATTGACCGTTTTATTGCCCGCTTGGAAGTTGCAATAGAGGAAGACGCAGAGCTCAACAAGCAATGCATGACGGCCATCAAGAAGCTCAGACTACTTCCCTCGCTCATTCGGGCCATGGTGAAGCGTCCTTGGCATGGTGATTTCTTGTACCAAGGACTACTGTCTGTCTTAAAGAATTGGCTAGAGCCCCTCCTTGACCAATCACTACCAAACGCCACAATCCGCACGACTCTTCTCAACATCCTCACAGATTTGTCTATCTACACTGGGGATTATGAAAGGCGGGAGCAACACAAAAACAGTGGATTGGGAAGAGTGGTCATGTTCTTGTCCAAATCAGATGAAGAAACTACTACAAATAAAAGAGTTTCTAAGGCTCTGGTCAACAAATGGAGCCGCCCCATTTTTCAAAACCCTAGATGAGGTTGATCTCACATATTTGGATTCCCAGAGAGAAAGTCTACCAAAAGAATCACACTAAGATGGAAGTTGATTCATATGAAAAGAATCAATAATATTGGAAGGTGATTTATTCCTATATAATCAGTTAAATCTTACACTTAGTTAAATCTTGACGACGACAACACTGGTTTGAAGTGGAGGGACATGTTAAATTCTATATATATATATATATATATATATATATATATATATATATATGTGTGTTAAATTCTATATATATATATATATATATATATATATATATATATATATATATATATATATATATATATATGTGTGTGTGTTAAATTCTATATATATATATATATGGCAGATATTAACTCCATTTTATTATAATTGTATTCATTGTTTGATATATATTAAGTAGAACTTTTCAGTTTTTGACAAGGTCAACATTGTGGATGTTTTTGTTTTTTTTTCCGTATGTTTCTTTATATTTGTTTATTTTTATTTGATGTTTATCCATAAATGTATATATATGTCAATTTAGACATTATGTATATAGTGATAAATATTTTGTATTGTTGTAATCTAGTAAATTACTATATAAATTTTGTAAGTATTATAAGTTATGCAGGTATATAGGCACTAACAAATGTATGTACTCCTTTTATATTCATGAAAGAACAATTATTTTCTTCTTAAGAAATATCAATTTAACCTAATTAGAGTAACATAAAATAAAATATTTAACACAATTTTGATTTAGATTTCAAAGATACATGCCTTATTCATTGTTCCTATCCAGAAAGATCTCGAATACATTAAACTCAAATCACCAGACTCATGGATTTCCCCAATTTGATTGTAGCTATTGGTTTATCCAATCTCAGTGGCAGTTTTAAGTGTTCAATTCCACAATTTTAGGTGTTCCCTTGGGCACTCTACAAATATTATTTGGATTGTCTATTTTTGTGTTTGTTTTGGGAATATTTAAGAATCTTATATATGAGTAAGGTTAATTGTTTCCTTTTGCTCATGTCAATTGATTGACCATGTCATATGGAGTGATAGTATTTATATTATTATATTGTTATTTAGACTAGAATTTGTCATGGTTTGTTTTATTATAATAATTCTAGTCTCTCTACTATATATATAAAGGATACTTTTTCAATTTTGACAGAATCAACATTTTCGATGCTTCTACGTTTTTGTGTTGATGTTTCCCTATATCTATTGCTATTAGTTTTTTTGGATCTCTTGTCTTTTGATATTTATGCACAAATATATATGTATACATGTTTAGACATTATGTATATGTTGATAAATTCTTTGTATTGTTGCACTTTGGTGAATTACTAAGAAAATTTTTGTGGCTATTTTAAGCTATGCATGTGTATAGGCTGATGTTTGCATTCCTTTAATATTAATGAAAACAAATTTTCATCTCGTGATAAAATATTAAAGAGACCTAATCTTAGTGGCATAAAATAAAAGATTTGACACAATTTTTATTTAAATTTCAAAGATACATGCCCTATTTATTGTTCTTATTGAGGAAGATCTCCAATAAATTATGTCAGTTTTATTATATTTTATTTTTTAATTACAACAAGAAACAAAATTAAGTAGTTAAATGAAACTTAAATCACCAATATGAAGGATTTACCCAATCTGATTGGTTTCTCCAATCTAAGTGGAAGTTTCCACACTTTTAGGTGTTTACTGTCAAACACAGTTTTAGGGCACCTTGCATATCTTATTCGGATTGCAGATTTTTGTATTTATTTTGGGAATATTTAATAAATCTTATATATGAGTGAGGTTGATTTCTCCTTTTGTTCATATCAATTTATTGGCCATGTCATATGAAGTAATTACATTTATATTGTTGATTGGCCATGTCATATGAAGTAATTACATTTATATTGTTATATTGTTATCCATTTTAGAATATTTCATGGTCCATTTTATTATAATGGTATCCATTGTCTCTTATATATTAAGGAGATTTCAATCAACAATGTGGATGCCTTTAGTTTTTTATGTTTATTTTTCTCTATATCTATTGCTATCAGTTTTTTTGGATGTTGGTTTTTGATGTTTATCCACAAATGTATATGTATGCCTATTTAGACAAATTTAAGTATATACTGATAAATGTTCTGTATTGTTGTACTTTGGTGAACTACTACAAAAAAAAAAAAAATGTGTGTATTTTAAGTTATGCTTTTGTATAAGTAGATGTATGTACTCCTTTTATATTAATGGAAACAAATTTTCCTCTTCTAATAAAATATTAAAGAGACCTAATTTTAGTGACATAAAATAAAAGATTTGAAGGGACAGTTTTTAGTGTTCAGTTTCACAGTTTTAGATGTTCACTATCTAAGTGGCATTTTTAAGTGTTCAGTTCCATAGTGTAAAGTGTTCCCTGAAGCACCCTACATTGCAGATTTTTGTGGTTATTTTGGAAATATTAAAAAAGCTTATATATGAATAAGGTCAATTATTTTTGTGCTCATGTCAATTTGACCTAGCCATGTCCATGGTATTCCAAAAGGAATTGTCTACGGACGTAGAAATCAGTTTTTTGTCGGAATTCAGTAATTTTCAGTAAAAAAAAATTTCAAAAAAATCAGGTAGTTGGATTGTTTGAATTGCATTTTTGATGATGGAAATGGATTCAGCACCATAAAAAACCAAACCCTTAAGGCACCCAAAATACTAAAGTCTAGCCACTGTAATTCAGATTTTCAAAAAACTTTGCCAAATTTTTTTATAATCTTACAAAAATTCCTAAATTATTTTGTGATTTATTAAACTACTACATTTCAAATATAAGTTTCGTTTATCTTTATTAAATTTTTTTTTTTTAATATTTGTGATCGAAATAAGTTAAAAACTCGCTTAACAATCATATGCTAAAATTTAAAAACCTATCCTATCCTCCGAAACCATAGACATACCTAGAAGACCAAATTTAAGGAAACTGAGGACCAACTTCAATGGTAGGCTATGACATGCCCATATTAGTGTTTTCTTAAGCCTGAACATGACATTTTCATGTTTTATAGTCACATTCATGTGTTTTATTCATCTAGTGACAATATAATAGTCTATGAAGAGAAAGACAGTGTTTAAACACACACTGTTCTTTTTTTGCAAACCACACATAGTATTATAATTTTCACCGTTAGTCCACATCAATATGACATGCATATTAGGAATTACAAATAGAACTATAATTTAGTACCATACGTATAGTCTTCACATATCTGGGTACCACCATTAATAAGCCACTCAATGTTGTGGTTATTAGGATGGGTAGTGGGAATTAGTAAACTCCTATCCTCCCACCCACTGGCAGATTTCTAATGCAGTTTTCACTCCCTATCTTATGAATATTGTCCATGTTGTATCTTAATATAGAATCCCTTGGTTGAGGTAAGGAATCAATTCTTAAGACATTTCGGAAATATATGTCATAAAACTTATAATATCATATGGTCTTTGTTTAATTCCTTTGGAAATTAATTCTTTAATACCCTTAATAGTCTGATATAATGAAAGAATTTAAAATGCCATTAGATGTTGATATCTGAGTGAAAAGAATAAATGTAGGAGAAGATCAAAATGTTATACTGAAACATATAATATATCATTTTAAATTTTAGAAGAACATTATGTAAAAAATAATAGTTGGAGTGAAGGAGTGCATATTAAGGTTATTTAACTCTTACTCAAAGGTGTAATAAAGAGACCAACAACTAATTTACTTCAATTCATTGAAAGAAGAATGAACACAGAATGAATTGGAAAAAAAAAATCACCATCAACAGATACATGAAACATGATCTTCTTTGATTAATCTTTCATAAAAGTAAGTCAAAATTTTGTAATCCTCTAGTGGTCCAAAACTTGGAACCCTCCTCTTTCTTCCTCATTTGTTTAAATACATACAAAAGTGGTTTGTAGCTACTAAAACTTCTTGTAACTACTCAAACTACCTAAAATTGTATAAGCTACCTATTACATTGAAATTAAAGACCATTACAATATCGATATCTTAAGGAGAAGGATCAATAAAACTAAAAGTATCAATCTATTTGTTGGATCTGGATTTGATTGGCTGCCACTATGTTTCCCTGATTTGCTAATGTTTCCTTCTGAGGTGTTGAGGCTTCACTTGCTGAATCAGTTATCATGCTCTGCACTTTTCCTAGATCTCAATGTTATCATGCTCTGCACTTTTCCTAGATCTCAATGTTTGTTTTAGGAGAATTGACCATCTTGTGATACTCTAACCTGAAAGTACTGATCCTGTTAAAATTGGGTCCTTCTGTAAACAAAGTCTTAACCATCAATAACAATTGAAAATGCTTGTATAAGAAATTGAAAACTGTAGCTCCTTTCAAGATTGCAGTTTTCTCATGGGTATTGTAAATCTTGCTCTTTTCTATCACTAATAAATGCTCATATGAATCCCAAGATAGAAGACTGCCTTGCAGATCCTAGCATGATGGTAGTCCCGCTCTAGTCCTCTAAAAAAATACATTATCAAATATGTTTATAGCATGATTGATGTTTGTTAATTTATTCTCTGCTAACTTCCTACAAGAATTTTTCACAATCAACTTATTTATCTCCAAAACACATAATGCTCTATCTTTGATTTCATGTTCCTCTAGCTCGTGATCTCTCTTGGAATTGATAAAATCAATCAATTCCCATAAAGCTCTATTAAGAAACTTTTTTTTGTCAGCTACAGAATGTTCTTGTAAATCTCTGACTATGATTTTTTCCTCTAACACTATAATCAAGGATTCCAAAACTGTTTTTGTGACTTCAATGATTTCATTCCACACAATATCCTTCGCTTGAATCAAAGACATGTTTCCTTTCTATTTTTCTTTAAGATTCTTGATTTCATCATAAGATGTCTGGGAATTTGATTTATACTTATTGACTTCCCCTTCTTTCGCATGCATAACCTTCATCGATGTGTCAAGGTCACTCTGAGTTCTCTTAAGATCAATCTCTGCCATATTTAACTCTATGCTCAACTAGGAAAATCTTGTTGTTGGATCATCTGTTCCATATGACATGACTATGGTGCAAGAATGAGATTCAATTTGACCTTGCAAATCAAGTACTGACTCCTTTAATTTATAAATGTCCTTCTCCTTCTGCAACAACTTTCGTAAAAGACTTTCTTTTTCATTCTCTACCTATGCCACCTCTATTACCATTGGATGCTCTCCAGTACGTAATTTTAAATTCTTCTTCAATACATTAATTCCTAACTCAACACTCTATAATAACTTCTGTATAGATGATTTTTCATTGAGGTCCACTCCAATTTTTACAATTATCTTCTTGAACCCTTCATTATAAGTTGAAAGAGCCCTGGAATTAGCTTTCTCCAATTTTAGTTGTTTAATCGCTATTCCCAACATATTTTCTACCTGATGAGGAGTTGCACTTGTTTTAATTAGGTCGTTAACAATCAACTAACTTTTCTGCATATGAAAATTAACTTTTTAAAGTAAAGGGATCTTCTTAACATCAACAGTTAAATAAAATATTTTAAAAATACTGGATGACCCTATTGTTATTTCATATGGGTGTGAGAAATCAATCTTCAATTGATCCCTTTCTAAGTCAATATAAGTCAACAATATGGATTGATCAGGAGTAATGTTATACTTAGCTTGAGCCTCCATACTGGCTTTAATCTTCTGATTGTTTTCTTTAATTTGAGAAAAGACTTGCTTGATCAAAGGAAATTGATCATGAACAACTCCATTTATTGATGTAGAAGTTGGTGCATTTTGAGCATCAACTAATTGAATAAGGAAATTAGGCTGGGTGCTTGGTATTTCTTCAGTAAACCTAGATCTTTTCTCAGTTCTATGTTCTTCATCTTCAGAATCAACAACTTTCTATTTTATTATTTTTCTTAACCTTTCAGAAATTATTGGAGTTTGAATGCTGGTACTATTATACTCTGAATTTTTTTTTTGAGCTAACTTCTCTACTTTAAGCTTATTGTCATGAAAAAAAGTAGAATAACCATTTTCAACTCTTCTGTTAGAGATTACCTTGTGTGGATCATAAGCCCATTTCTCACCTAGTAACAAATGCATGCTTTCTAACATCCTGTTAGCTTCATTTGATGCTTGCCTCATATTCACTATGAATTGTAACACCCCCAAGTTCTATGCTTTTCAAATTAGACATTTGAACATAAATCCAAAGGGGAGTGGACCCCAATGGATAATTATTGTGTGGATGTGGCTAATTATTTATTTATGAAAAATAAATAAAATATTGTGTATGCACTATGACCAAATGAGAAATTGAGATCACATGCCTAATCCATGAGGTTATGGAAAAGGTAAAGACTTTCCCCAAAATATTTCAAAAATCCTTGAAAGAAATTATTTCTAATTTAGTTTTTTGAGGAAAAATCTAAATTCCCCAATGATGAGGAAAGTAGTTGGGAAGAGGTAAAAAGCTTGAAAAGCTAGAAAAGCAGAAAGCAGCTTTAAAGTCCCTAAATAAGGGAAGCCTAGGCAAACAAGAATAAAGCATCCTGAAATTCTGGACGCAGAATTGGAAACAGGCTTTGGGGAGAGCATAGCTTAAATAAGCTGCTCCAGAACAGATTGAGGTTAGTCTGTTCTTAGAGGATCTCAGCTCGGGGGTGAGTTCTGGAGATAAACGAACTCTAAGGTTGGGAGGACTGGTCATAGTAGCGGTATGCATGCATAACTTTGGAGTTTATTTTATGACTGTATTAATTATATCTGTGTTAAGTATATCAAGGTTTTATGCATTGTTCTGTTAGCACTTCTTATTTAAATTTTAGATTGAATGTTTGTTCAGTACCTCATGTAATTACAAGCTAGGTTGGTAGCTGAAAATTCAGTATGTAAATAGCAGGGAGAAAGTTAAATAAAAACCAAGGGTTTAGTTCCGGGAATTTGTACATTGCAGTAACAAAGGTTAGAGATGATGAATCAATCTGAATGTTTCATCTAACATAAAAATTAAATTTGTAGCTTGTTGTCTTTGGAATGAAAAACTTAGTTGATGTGTAGTATAAACAGAACCTGTTAATGAAATTGTAACCAATACCAGCAAGTAGGAAACAACTAAGTCTGTGATAGAAGTATGGGTTTCAGTATAACAGTTGTACTACAATGGAAAGAATTGTAGAATTGAGAATTTAAATTGTTCTATTACATAGAAGTTTAAATATATGAAACCAGAAGCTAAATCATAAATAAGTACGAGGATCTGAAATTAGGGAGTCTAAACTATCAACTTCGGTATTCATTACTTCCATTTGATTGAAGCAAGAGGATCTATATCCTAGTTTTCCAATGGAAGAGTTTAATATGCACCAGAGTTTCAAATATGTTGAATATTTGTAACAATAAAATAATGGAAGAGTCCTATTGAAAATCTAATTGTGTGATAAAAGTATGTGTGAGGGAAGATGGTAAGCATATTGAAACACTGGGAAAAGAGCATCTACCCACCTTCAATATAAACTGCTGAAAAAGTAGTTGAAGCAACAAAGGTTAAATTATATAGATAGATGTATATGTAGATGTATACCTCTATACAAAGATGTTGAAACTTTATAATTATAGATCCTGGAAAGTCTATAAGGGTTGCAAAATAGAAAGTTTGACGAATGGCCATTGGTCAGTTAGAACTGGACAAAATATATATACATATATATGTAAGTCAACTAGATTGACTGATTAGAATTGAGGAAATTTCTCATGGGAATTCTTATCTTCGCCCTACTGCCTATAATTACTAAAAAGAATTTAAAATACCGGATAAAATTATGAACTTGAAATTTATTCAAAAGAAAAAATTTGGATGTGATCTGGTGCATAATGTAAAGTATATTTGAGTTAATGTTATGTGGATAAGAAGCTGGGTATGGGAGACGTGACAAATGGTATCGGAGCCCAAGTTGAGAAAACTGGGCAAGTTATGTGCTCACAAAGAAACAATAAGCTGTTATAAATTTTATGTATATTAGACTATAATGAAAAGATAGCGTTGGAATCACTTGATAATGATTCCTTCGAGTCACCTGACCTGATTTTGGGTTCTGGAAATGAAACCTTCCGTGCTTTGGGTGTTTTTGCTTTCTGTTTAGTTGTTTGGTCTTGTTTAGTGGGATTGGAGATCATAGAAGAAAGCTTGGCTATGAACGAGGGTTTTTAAAAAAAAAAAATTGGAAATTGTCTTCTTGCATTTTGGAGTTATTTAAGATCAATATTCTCATGACAATTTTTATGTTTCTTCACAGTAAAATGAAACAAATGAATGATATGCAGTTAGAACCTTCAAAAAAAATAAACAAAGAGGAATTGAATGACAGCGGACAATTATAGATCTTATATAATTGTTGTAAATTCCTTGCTATGTTGCAGAAAATTGTTCTGGATTGATACAAATGGTTCTTTGAGTCAAGGCTAGGATACACTGTCTAATAGCATCTGAAGTTGCCCTTTAGAATTGTAACCCCACAATTTATAGTTATGGCCCAGAAACTATACTGTGAATCTGAATGACTCACCTCGGCCATTGTATTTTTATTAAAGATAATTGGAAAATGAGATAAGTACAAGTAACATATAAAAGAAGGTATATGGAAAAAAAAAAAAAATCATATACCTATAATTCGACGCCAAAAAAATGATAAGCCCATGCTGAGAAAGGCAAGAATAAGGTAACCAGGGCATCATCGAGAGGTATCGAGTTCAAAACCTCTAGCGTGTAGATTAAAAAAAAAAAAAATGCTATGTTATGTTCTAACAGAAAGTTAAAAGAAATTTTGGTGTAATAAATCATGCAATTAACTTACCAGATTTAATAGATTAAGTCTAATAAGTTTGGTAGCATGGTCGACCGAGCTCAAATGTGGGATCTGGGGAATAGGAAATCTAATGATTTCATCTGCCAGAATATTTAAACCTGTCATTGGTTTAAATCCGGAGACCGATTTTTTTTATCAGATACATAAAGCTTCTCTGTGGACACCATAGAAGATTTTAATAAATTGTAGGTGCTGGAATCTTATTCTCCTAGTATAGTTAATATAAATTATCTTTGAAATGGAAGTTAGACAAAATCCTATGATTAAAGAAAAATTAACTCAGCTTCCGTTTGGAAAAAAAAAATACTTTTAGAAACTCTGAAATAAACTAACATTTATCTGAGAGCAAATTACTACAACTGAATAGATTTAAACGCTGCCTGAAATCTTCAGGGAAAATTCTTGTTACATACATATTAATTTATACATGTATCTAGCATGAAAAATATAGGCCTAGAAGATGAAATTATTACCAGTAATTGAAGTTTAAATCTTACGATACAAGATTGTAAGTAATAATAAAACTGCAGCTCAAACGATATTTGGAAGCATTGGTCAATTTAATTGGTACGCACACCGTGTTAAATCTATTTCAATATATTCACAAATTTTATGAGCAAGTTATTTTAACTAGTGAGTTAGAAATTGCAGGTTGTGTAAATTGTTACCCTTACATTTAGCATAATTTGATGAAGTGAAAATAATTCAAATCCTGCTTAGTTTTATGGGTCTTATCTAGTGAAAGCCATCGTCCCGAAAGTCTAAACTTGAAATAGGTTTAAATCTGGAAGATCGGTATTTCTTTCAGAGAAATTAGTAATTTCATGAAGAAAAAGAGGATGATAGTATCATTTTGTTCAAGATATATAGCTATGTATTGAAATTTAAAGTAGTATGTAGAAAAAAAAAAGGAGGTCAGTTATCATTGATTTCTAAGCATAATTCTTTTTCTGTGCTATAGTTCGCATTATTTCGTAGAAATTTCAGTATTAAAATTTAAGTATATTGAATCCATTTATGTACATGAGACAAGGTCTGTGAGTGAAAACAAAAAAAAAGATAAAATGATAACAGTATTATTTTGATCATATCGAAATAGAAAAACCCTCCTAAGTGTTTACTGGTATAAATAATTCAAATAAAAGCTGACAACTGCTGAATAACACATAGTTAGATTTACTGGAAGGGATGCATATGTAGTTATTTTACCAAATCATATATATATATATATATATATATAGGAATGAACAAAAAAAAATTCATACCATATGCAGAGGTTAAAGCCATGATATGAGAGTACTGTTAATTAAATGTAACTGCACAGTTAACTGTTAAGTACTTTGCAAATCAACTATAAACCACTGATATATTTATTCTAGATTTTCAAAAACAAATTACGGTGCAGATTTTATGTACACGAAAAACATAAATTAACATCTGGAATAGGGGGATAAAAAAACCCAATTTTTATAACTATATATTAGAGACCCTGGAAAAGTAAGGAGAGAACCAACGTTGAAATAAATACATCTTCTTGAATAGTAAGTGAAGTACTGTTATGAATTAGAGAGGTGAAGTAATAGAAAGCACTGAAATCATGCATAAACTTGGAACCAAATAATAAATTGAAAGTCCACTTAAATACTAGAAAAATTATACATCTGTTGGAAATAAATACATTTGGTTTGCAAGTCAACTGCATTCTAACCAAAAAGGCCAAAATAGTTCACCAGTAATAAACTAGGAAAATGTAAGCGGAAGGTGAAATCGATTTAGAAACAATAGAAGTACTTCCCTTCATACAATTTCTGGGAAACCAACCTGTGCAATGATATGTTATTATGTTGAAATATAATTGAAAACCTCCAAAGACTAAGTGTAAATCTGAAGCAAGCCAGAGTAAATAGGGTTTACCTGTTTGTTTAAATACAAAGGATTAGTATAGTTCTACATTAAAAAGAAAAGCATACAATTATCATAACAAAAAAAATTGGGGGATTACCTGTAGAACATCCTGATGAGAAAAACAAGAGTGATTTGAAAGGAGTCGATACCATACTCGTTGCTAGGGTCAACATACGTATGCTTCAAACCACAACATAGCGTCAATGCAACAAGAAATCTATTCGGAAAATAAAATTTACACTAGATTTTGGTTTAACAATTAAAAACGATAATCTGTGATTCCAGATTAATTTGGTTAGAATTGTATAAATTTCTGAGACGCGTAGACTTGATAGAAGCCAAAAATTTCAAGGATAACAAAACAAACCCATTGTTACTGATTTGAATCTTTACCTGAATACGTTGAGGAAGAAACCAGATGCAGAAATATGATCGCTCTCCAAATCTGGGAAAGGTTGTGAGGAAGCCGAAAAGGAAGTTCAAGAGCAGACAGTGAAAAAATTAAAATCCCCAATAGGAGAATCGAACTTTAAAACCATAACAGATAAGAAACCCTAAAGTATCACCACCCTACACGTGGCAGTAGATTAAAAGACATCACGCGGATCGCGAGTTAACTGGGAACAAATCGAGGTCTCAGCGATGAGTACTCCAGGAAATTATGAAAGGTGCTCTTAAATTAAATAAAATAGACGTAGGAAGTACACTCATATCGTAAAGATATCTCATGGTATAAGATTACATGCTGTAGTTGCTGGCCTCGGTAATAGCAAACTGAGAAGTCGTAAAATCTCTGACATGATGTGGTAGCTCATGGCTCAAGGTCGATGGGATAAGATCTCACCACCAAAGATATAATAATTAAATCTGAATAAAACGTTAACTGACCCCACGTAATATGTTGGGATTTCGAGCATTAAACTTCAACGAATAAAACTAAGACAGTTAATATTCATTAGTAAGAAAAGTCGAATGGTATGAAACAAAACTTATTTGTGTGGAGGAGAAACCCATTTATAATTTCGACTTTAGTTATAGTATGTGTAAGGTAAAAATTAGAAATTGGGAAACCTTGGAATATGCTTATTATAGAAGGGTTATAAAACTATACGTGTAAATGTGAAATTTTATATGTGTAGGTCTCCGATATAAACAAAAAAAATAAACTTCCATATGATTGGTTAGTGCAACGATTAAGGTAAATGGTTGGATACCTTGGAAATAGGTACGAGAGCATAAGGCTACCACATACATTAAATAATATAAAAATATACATTGGAGGATTAATTAAATCCTTTGGATTATATATATGGTGGATATATATATATGTATGGTGGATGTTATATATATATATATATTGTGGAATATATATATGGTGGTTATATATATATATGGTTGTTATATATGAAATAGAGTTGAGGATTTAATAATATGAATTATAATGGTTAATATAACAAAGAGATTTATAAAGAAAAATTTTATAGGTTTCACTCTATTGGAATATATATATATACAATGGGAAATAGATTAACCATATAGATTTTATATTTAATTAAAGTATATTAAATATAAAATTGAAAAGGTAGTTCTGAATACCTTTGAAGTAGTTAATTGAACAGAGTTGAAGTTGTATCTAAAGGAAGTAGGAAAAGTTGTAATAGTTAATATCAAGAGGCCAAAAACATAATTATATGTTTGGGCATTGAAAAAAAAAAAACATAAAATAAGATGTTAGTAAATGAAAAAAAGAAGAAGAAGTTATGGAGTAAATTTTGTGGAGATGTATGAATATTAAAAGTGAATTCACCTTAAAGGGTTACAAGTAAAGGGAATGACATAATTTACTATAAGACTGGAATATTATTACTCCAATTATGGTTAAAGGAGTAATAACACTATTGTGGTAGATTAAATGTTAAAAATATAGTATGACAAGAAAAAATTCGATGCGGGGAATTGGTAAAAGTTACCAGGGTGATTTCCAAGTCAGGTATATTTAAATCATGACTAAAGTATTTGGTACTGTGCATATTTTGGTTCATATACTTGGAAATTAATGAAGTAGTAAGCTTAAGTACTAGTTATAAAGGAGGTCTAAATAGTTGGTTAAATAAGTGATATGGTTCGTAATGGTGGATCATTTCATATAAAATAGTGTAATGTGGACCCATTACATTGAGTTATGAATGAATGAAGGGATAAATCAAATGATTATGAAAATTATCATGCATGGATAAGAATCCAATGAAGCACAATTAATTCCCTATACTCCATTTATCAAGTGAACCATGGTTTTAGGTTGTAAGTGGTCTATGTGAGAACCCATGTGTTGTTTATATAACCAATGGGTTGATTCCTAATGATTAGTGAAATTCATATATAGATATAATTGGTGCATAATCATGGAAATTAGTAAAGAATGAATGTATAATTAAAAGTAAATATACAATTTCTGGTGATTCTTTAAAAAAAAAAAGAAGGGAAATTGTGCTAAATTCATTTTAATGTATTCCTGGGAATGTAACTAATTATAGTAATAGATTATATATATATATATTACTATAAAATAAACATGTACTCACACTATGAGATTATGCTAGTGTAAATTTTATTAAATTTAAATTTCCTGAGTCTTAAATTCAAAGATAGGGAAATAGTGTAAAATTATACAGCTACAAATAGAGAGAAAGGAGAATGAGCTGTATTTGGACTTGGGTGTGGGGGAAACCCAAAAATTTCATGTGTGAAGTAAGAATTGAATTATAGACATTATTAACAAGTCTGGTTATTACAAATTAAAGTGATTGGCTAACAAATGGAAACAATGAGAAGGTACTGGAAGTACAACTATGAATTGAGAAAGGGTAAGCCTAACAATGCATATGATACGATTGTTTTCTTTCATTTATGAGTACTAATGAAAAGTTGAAAAATTGTTTAGCCAAGTGTGTAACAGGAAATTGTACACTCTGGAAACACGGAGGAAAAAAAAAAGGTGAAGATAAGTGCAGATAAATCACCTAGAAAATCAAGAAAAGCCGAACTGGATCAAGTTTGTGTGAGGAGAGAATCTCACTGAAAAACAAGAAAGGATAAGTAGTGTATTAAAAATGCACTAAACTATTATGAACCTAAACGGTTTGACTAATAACTGAATTTCTTAAGTTTATTGAAATTCAGAATGTTGTTGTGGATTATCAATTGTATGTACCTGATATTACTTACATTGGTATGAATTGTGGACAGAGAAAACAGAACAAAAGATCTTCCAGACAGACTTCTTACAAAGAAGTAGGAAGAAAATCAACTGCATAAGGTATCAATAAATAGAGTGGAAGCAAGAGAGTACTCTGCCGGAAACTGACCAAGGAAGAAGAAGAAATCTTCGTCAAAGTTGAAAAAAAAAATCAACGTTAAAGTGTAACACTGAGGAAGGTGTTGGAAAGGGCTTATAAACTAGCCTTACCCTTGCATATTAAATTTCATGATGTGTTTCATGTCTCCTTGATGGAAAAAAATAATATATAATTTTTTTACATGATGCTTCTCACATTATTGATTTGAAATGTGATCCAGGTGGAACCAAAAGAGGAATTCCTTCCAGAACCGCTTCAAATCTGAGAGCGGGAAGAAATTGAATTGCGAAATCGAACAGTAGCTAGAGTAAAGGTGCAGTAGGAGCACTTTACTGTTGAAAAAGCTACATGGAAAAGAGAAGCTGAGATGATGGAAAAGCATTCATCTTTATTTTCAAAATGAACTAAATAGATAGTTGTCAACACCGAGGACGGCGTTTGTTTTCAGAGGGGGAATATGTAACACCCCCAAGTTCTATGCTTTTCAAATTAGACATTTGAACATAAATCCAAAGGGGAGTGGACCCCAATGCATAATTATTGTGTGGATGTGGCTAATTATTTATTGATGAAAAATAAATAAAATATTGTGTATGCACTATGAACAAATGAGAAATTGAGATCGCATGCCTAATCCATGAGGTTATGGAAAAGGTAAAGACTTTCCCCAAAATATTTCAAAAAGCCTTGAAAGAAATTATTTCTAATTTAGATTTTTGAGGAAAAATCTAAATTCCCCAATGATGAGGAAAGTAGTTGGGAAGAGGTAAAAAGCTGGAAAAGCTAGAAAAGCAGAAAGCAACTTTAAAGTCCCTAAAGAAGGGAAGTCTAGGCAAACAGAAATAAAAGCATCTTGAAATTCTGGACGCAGAATTGGAAATAGGCTTTGGGGAGAGCATAGCTTAAATAAGCTGCTCCAGAACAAATTGAGGTTAGTCTGTTCTTGGAGGATCTCAACTCGGGGGTGATTTCTGGAGATAAACGAACTCTAAGGATGGGAGGACTGGTCATAGTAGCGGTATGCATGCATAATTTTGGAGATTATTTTATGACTGTATTAATTATATCCGTGTTAAGTATATCAAGATTAGATGCATGGTTCTGTTAGAACTTCTTATTTAAATTTCAGATTGAATGTTTGTTCAGTACCTCATGCAATTACAAGCTAAGTGTAGTAGCTGAAAATTCAGTAAGTTAATAGCAAGGAGAAAGTTAAACAAAAACCAAGGGGTTAGTTCTGGGGATTTGTACATTGCAGTAATAAAGGGTAGAGATGATAAATCAATCTGAATGTTTAATCGAATAGAGAAATTCAAGTGGTAGCTTGCTATCTTTGGAATGAAAATCTTAGTTGATGTGTTGTATAAACAGAACCTTTTAATAACGCTGTAACCAATAACAGCAAGTAGGAAACAACTAAGTCTGTGATAGCAGTATGGGGTTCAGTATATCAACTGTATTAAAATGGAAAGAATTGTAGAATTAAGAATTTAAATTGTTCTATTACATGGAAGTTTAAATATAGGAAAGCAAAAGTTGAATCCTAACTAAGTACGAGGATCTGAAACTAGGGAGTCTAAACTATCAATTTTAGTATTCTCTACCTCCATTTGATTGAAGCAAGAGGATCTATATCCTAGTTTTCCAATGGAAGAGTTTAATATGCACCAGAGTTTCAAATATGTTGAATATTTGTAATAAAATAATGGAAGAGTCCTATTGAAAATCAGAATTGTGTATAAAAAGTAAAGAGAAGAGGAAAGTATATTGAAACACCCGAAAAGAGCATCTACCCACCTTCAATATAAACTGCTGAAAAAGTAGTTGAAACAACGAAGGTGAAGTGATATAGATAGATGTATATGTGGATTTATACCTCTATCCCAAGATGCTGAAACTTTACCATTATAGATGCCTATGCCTATATGGTTTAAAATAGAAAGTTTGACGAAGGGCCATTGGTCAGTTAGAACTGGACAAAATATATATACATATATATGTAAGTCAACTAGATTGACTGATTAGAATTGAGGAAATTTCTCATGGGAATTCTTATCTTCGCCCTACTGCCTATAATTACTAAAAATAAATTAAAATACCGGATAAAATTATGAACTTGAAATTTATTCAAAAGAAAAATTTTGGATGTGATCTCGTGCATAATGTAAAGTATATTTGAGTTAATGTTATGTGGATAAGAAGCTGGGTATGGGAGACGTGACAAGATTAAAGTTAAGCTGAAATCATCCTTGGGAAACATGTATTCTTAGAATTTAGGCTTAGTTATGGTTTAGAATTCGATGAATTCTTATCTATTTGATTTCTGTTGTATAGAAATGGAAGGCAACCTTTCTGCTAAGATTTACGGTAAATGTATGGAATATTATAGCCAACACACAACACACATATATATTTTCACATTCAGCATAAAATTTACCTACATCTTATAAGTAGAAAATATATTTGGAAATGGACATACCATTTAATTTGATGACGAAACCGCAACCATAGAATTTGTTTTGTCTCCCGAATTCACCACGAGTTGAGATCCCTCCACAGTTCAGATCAACCTCTAATCTGTTTAGGAGTAGCTTATTTAAGCTGTTGTTCCCCAAAGCATGTTTCTAATTCTGCGTCCAGAATATCAGGATGCTTTTCTTCCTGTTTGCCTAGGCTTCCCATTTTAGGGATTCTTTAAAGTTGTTTTATGCTTTTCCCAGCTTTTCCAGCTTTTTTTTACCTCTTCCCAACTATTTTCCTCATCATTGGGGAATTTAGATTTTTCCTCAAAAATCCAAATTAGAATTAATTTCTTTCAAGGATTTTTTTGAAATATTGTGGGGAATTATTTGCCTTATCCATCCTCATGGATTTAGCAAGTGATCTCATAATCTCATTTTGGTCAATCTGCACAAGTTCATTTTATTCATTTCCTCAATTTAAATATTTAATTACATTCACAAAATACTTATCCTTTGGGGTCCACTCCCCTTAGGATTAAAGTTCAATGTCTAGTTTTAACTTTCAAACACATAAACTAGGGGTGTTACGGAAACTCTGCTTGAAGTTTCTTTTAAAAGTCTCCTCTATTACTTTTACTCAATTCCTGGATTCGATTCTCACATATACATGTATATGATAAAATATGTATGTCATAAAATCTAAATTCTTTAAGAAATAAGAAAAATATTACTATTATTCCGTTGGGCTGATAGTATGACATGGGCTGAGAGTATGACATACTTTGATGGTTGTTCAATACAATAACAATTGTTTTCTCTTCTAGATATATGTCCATTATTCGCTTTGTACCATATGTAGGCCCATCCACCATTAACCAAAAGGGATTGATAAACATTCCCGTACTAAGTCATTACTCAGTGTTTAAACTCAAACCTTAAACTTATTTTCCCTTATAACCATTATAATTTCTATTAATAAAATTTTCCTTTTCTCATTTAGTATAATCATCCCAGTGACAATAATATATAAATTATAATATATCTATGAATTCAACTGTTAAAAAGGGAATTCGTACTACGAATCATTTAATACTTCCATGTTTCCAATGGACACGTTTTTATTATCAACTAAGGGTAATAGTTTATTCTAACTGTAAAGTTAAAATTTTATAGTGACAAATCCATACTGGAGAACTATAACAAGTTTTTTCTTCCACTAATTTTGTAGAAATAGCTATGTAAGGAACAAAAATTATCCGCATAGCTGTATGCATCACTTGGATGTAAGTTTCCCACACATTAAGTAATTTAATTGCTATTGAGAATCGTTTCCCATATTTCATGCAAAACAATTACATTCAATCATAATAAGTTACATACATGATCATTAACTAGCCAGTATCAACAAAATTTATCAACTATCCAAAAGTTAAAACGAGTATATCGACTACTTTCCCATAAAAGATAACATCCAATTATAATTTCATTTAATGTACAACTAGATCGAAAGAACCAACCAATCTAAGTGGAATCATTGTGACGAATTGAAATTGAGAACATGACACCTTTGCCACCGAACCTGGAAATTCTTCCTCCATTCACCCCCTAGCTAAGATTTCTCGCCCAGATATCCACAACCTCTCCACAACTTCTGTTGATTTCTTAATAAGTATTTAATACCTTTTCTTCATTTCATGATAATTTTTTTTAGTGGTGTCTACTATTGTGGAAATTTTTATCCACTTTTCTAGGATTTTCAGTAAAAGCTTACTTTTCTCTTCTGCGGTGATTTTATGCTTATCTAGGCTTATCATATTTCTACAACTAAACAAACTAATGGAATTTTCTCTCCCATCCATTAAGCTTATCTACAATTTCATCTAAAATTATTATCATTAAATAATATTCTAATCTCATTTACTAACAAGATTATTATTAATACTAATACTTAATACTTAATCTCATTCCTAATACTTAATTATTTTTTATTAACTTAATGAAATATTAATTTACATAAATACTCCACTATTATTCTTGGCTTTTCCTCCATTATTTCTAACATAATTCAGTCTCAACAAAAGATTATTACAGTACCAAAGGGTTATTACATTTTATTTATGCAAAGGCAATGTATACAATAGTGGAAATTCATCCATTGTGTAGAATTAAAAAATTAATTAATGAGAAATATTATATATCAGTGTATTTGTGTGAATGGGAATATATATGGAAATTTAAGCTTGTGCATGGTGTATAATTCACAAGTTCTTCTTAGGCCTATAGTGAGGAATATTAAGCTTAAGAAGTTACAATTTTCCTTCTCTGGATTGATACATTATGTGGAGTGTCAAAAATCACATGAATAAAATACTGAGCAATATTACATATCAATTCAACAATGAAGTTATTTTTCATATAATGAATTATGGTTCAATTCCCGTCGTTTGCCCATAAAATAAGATAAAAAAAATCGAACTCGATCCGACTTGTTGTCATTTTCATATTTCGGTGAGAATATTTCTATATATGTAATAGAAATGGATAGATATATTTTTGCATAATGAAAGCTTCTCCTTGTTATGAACAGTGAATGCCATTTTCACATAGATTCACTCCTTTATCCATTTTTGGAAGTTTGTAATTCAAGTGTGAGAGTAAGGATGTGCACTGAGTGTTGGAGAAAGGGTATGTAGTGTGTGCTGGAGAAAAGGATTATATTGAGTCAAGTTTTCTTCCTCTCCGCATAAGGAAGGGATGGGGAGCTAACAAGTATTATTTTGTTCAACAAAGAAAAGTCGTTTTGGAAAAAGGGTGTACGTGAAGTGTGGGAAAAAAAGCTATATTGAGTTAGGATATTTCGTCTGCATTCTACATAAGGTTAATTTAACATTGTAGGATAAATTTACTTAGCAAGAGGAAGTTCTTAAAGAATATCACGTTTTAAATTAAATATCATATTATGACTTATATTAATTTAATTATATTATTATGTTTAGGTGTAGAACATGTAACATTGATACATTGTGCAAAGCACATAAGGAGTTAAAAGGTGCCCAGAATGATGGGATTGCAACTCGCTTAAATAATAAAGGGGCTGGGGGAAAGTGAATATTTCTAGAGAAAGTGGTTAGAGAATGTCATGCTTTAATTTAAATAATATAATGATCTATATTAATGTGCTTATAATAATGTGTAAAACAAATAACGATGATACATTGTGTGGAGTGCTTAAATTTTATATGTATTTTTAGTTAAATTTTTTGTTTTGTTTGACATATGCAAAGGAATAGGATATAACATATATAAAGGAGGGGAATCATATTTTAGGCCTTGCTATTTCAGTAAAGAGGAAAGTTCAAAATTTGGCACCCACTATAAATAGATGTGATAGTAATGCAGTGTGAAGGATGTGTCAGAGAGAGGGTATATGCCAAGATAAGGGAGTGCGTGCAAGGAAAAAAAAAATATAGCAGAAATTCAAAATAGTTTTTAGAGAACCAAAATACTATAGAGCATTGTTTTTTAGGGTTGAAATATAGGGAATCGATAAATGATGGCTATGTCACGACAACACAAATTGTGCAGGATTGATTTTAGATTGTGAAGTGTATTTTTTATGTTTATTCTCTACAATATTACCTATCAGAGAGTACATAAAAAAAGAAAAAGAAAAAGAGGGTTTTATAATACCATAATAATCCAAGGGAAACAAATAAATAAAAACCACATCTCTTAGAAAAGGTATCATTGTCCATAATTGTATTAATTTAAATGATTTTTAATTGAATTAATTGTAAACATCAAATACACTTAAACAATGAACATGAGCTAAATAATTTGTGGTATATTTATTTCAAGTACACTAAATACACTAAATATATTTCAAATTAGTATCATGTACATGCTTGTGAGTATTAATTGTGGGAAATGTGGGAGTGTAAAGGAATCACAATGAAAGTTTCTTGAGAGATCTATGCTTGAGATCCAAAGCTATTGTAAAATGTTCTCTTTCATATTAATGAATAACGCAATATTAGCTATATTACAAAGTCTCAAATCATATGCTCGAAAACCTATAGAAGTGTGATACCCTTATTTATAGCTTTCATATTTTGTGAATAAGCTTAAGGTTCAGGTAGATCTAGGGAATAAATATGTATGAACATGTTATTTTTAAATTAATAAATAATTGTGGATTTAATGTTAATGTGTAAAGACAGAGTAATGGAGACCAAGAATTATTATCCATGAGAATGGAATAGAACGCAATACTTTCCCAAACTTTTCTAGAAATCGTTGGAGAAAAATTAAATAAATAAATTTTATTATATGGGAGAAAAAAGATATAATAAAATCCTCATTAAAGTGGAAATTCACTGAGAAGAGGTAGGAATAAAACTAGGATGAGGAAAAGCTAGTTTTAAAATAATCTTTTATGGAAAAAACAAAAGAAAAGCCTAGGCTATGGGAAACAACATTCCATAATAACGAGACATCGTTATGGAAACAGGATGAGGGAAAGAAGGCTTAAATAAGTCATCACTAGTGTGACAAAGGGGTTGTGTACACTACGGAACATAGGTCTCTGCGCATGGAAGAATTTTTGAATAAGATTGTTTTTGGGAGGAAAACAGTCTTTACACAATGGTATGTGATTCATGTGATTTCTGAATATATGTATATCATGAATTTCAAATTAAGTTAATTTATTAAGGATTGGGAATGAATCTGAATTTATAAACAAATATTGGATAATAATAATAAATATGAGGAATAAGTCTCTATCAAAATCTGTTAGTAAAGGAACTCTTAAAATTAGTCTTATAAAGTTAAGTAAATTCTTATATTTGATTTGTAGAGTGTCCATTTTTCCATGTATATTTGATAGAGCTTCATCTGTAATGAAATACAATTAAGTCTCCAATCATGTTACACATGTTCAAGAACTTGGATTAGATAAACAGTCATAATTTCTAAACCTAGGTAGTGGTCTAAATATGATATTTATTAATAAGTATAATTGCAGAAATTACTTGTAAAGAATTACTAGTAATAATGAATAAAGAGTACTAAACTCTTTGGAAAGTAAGACAGTCATATACATGCTACTAAAAATAGTTGTAGTGGTATGAAATATCATATTACAACAAATGAAACAAAGTTGATGTAAATTACAACAATTAATGTAAAACATAGAACAAGTACATTCTCACGAATAAAAAAATATTAATAAAATGGATAACTCATATCGAAAGATATGTATGAGAAACATATGTATAAATAAATATAATGATAAACCATCATAGTATATGAAACATAAAGGTATATAGTGGTCAAAATTCATATTCATAAAATGTAAATATGAGTTCTCTTAAAAGAGATGAGGACATAAATGTTAGAGGAATCTACAAATTTGGGGAGTGTAGCTTTAAACCATAAATTAATCATGTTGAGACCAGTACGGTATTAATGTCAAATTGAAAAAAATTGGAATTAAGTACATGCCATAAAATTTTGAACGGTACTGCAATCAACCTTAGAAAGAAGGGATTCTTTGTTAGCTCTAATTGGGAAGGGGACCAATGAACTATCAAATCAGTTAAGCTGAGGAAAAACCTGCACAAGATGAGGTTAACATTAGAACATAAATTAATGTAGTATTAAAGTAATATTATAGTGTACGTATATGGATAGAAATATATACATAATAAAGGAGAAGTATATTACCTGAGTTTGATATTTTATAACTCTATCCTTCACCTACACGTACAGCAAGGGAGATGTGAGTAAGTTGGAAGTTAACTACAATGGAATAAGGGTAAATAATACTAAGTAGAAATAAATTAGGAGTGATCTAACCTGAAAGAGATACATATTAGTACATGTGACTCCAGGTTCAGCAAGAAGGAGGAAATATGGATAAGAAGTTACCCATATTAGATTGAAAATTTAAATGGAAAAATAATTAATGAATTCTGGAAAAAAATACAATGTTAAATGTGATTAGCAAAAGTAAGAAAATAATAAGAAACACAAAGGGTGTGAGGCAAACCTCATGATAAGAGTAAGATGTGTGAAGAGGTTGTGTATTACCATAGTTGTAGGTTACACATATTTCACCAGTTACTAAACAATAAATAAGGTATGGAGAGTACCTATATTGATATTATGCATAGAAATATTTGTGTTGAAGGAATGCTAATGAGCAATAAAAAATCTGAGTACGAAAACACCATAACATATTGCACCATCATCCATCATGAAAAAAATAGTAAGTGCAATCTAAATTCATTCAAATCAATCAAAGTAGAAAAAATTAAACATAATATTGTTACGAATCCTTACAAGAAAGGAAAACATAGAACCACGAGAATGTATATGGTTACATCAAATCTATACTAAATGATGTATATGAATAAAATAAAAATTGTAGACCTGATTTATATTTAACGTTATGAATATTTAATGTGAAGAATGAAGAGGGTTGTTGACGCACTGTCACACACAAAAATTCATACACACATGTAAACAAAGAAATGGAAAATACACATATCTCTGCCTCATAGAAAAGGGTACTAATTAGGATAGAGGATAATAGAGAAACTACATAAGTCACATGAATCCAGACTTCCCATAAAGGAATACTTAGAATAGAAATTAAACACATAATATTTATAAATTAAACAAGGAATATCTGTAGTGTGAGAAATCAAAAGTAGAACTTCAAAATAGTCACGCAGTCTTAGGACGACGTATGCTAATAACAAACTCATAATGGATGCACAATGTTACATAACTCATAATATATGCAGAGACAACATGCAAAGTGTGAGAATATAGAAATGATATTTCTAAATGACCACGTTGTCTTAGGAAAGTGTAGGTCCCATACAATCATATAAAATATGCTAAAAAGGAAATCACTCTATATAGTAGTCTCTGTATATGCAATTACTCAAAATAAAATTCTCTTGAATAGCATCATGTAAACCTCCTATATACAGAAAATGACCATAGCTACAATAATACTACCCATAAGAGGATAAACTGCTTGAGGCTAGTTAACTGTAATAAAAATTAAGTTGAAAAATATGATGAACGGAAATAGTACTCTGCATGAGGGAAGATTGACAAAAATCTCTATTAAATGAATAAAGGAATGGAATAAGATTCAAGAGAAAAAAAATAAACTCTTGCTATATAGAAATTAGAACTTGGGTTTCTAATTTAACAAAAATTATCACAGACCATTACCCAAAAAATTTAGGTTTCATAGAAGGTGAACTCGTAAAACCCCAAATCCCAAATTCTGGGAATACTTATATAACCCACATTTGTAAAATATGACGAGCGTCATTCAAGCCAACCCATAAATCAGGGTCGCAAAAAAAACAAAACACTGGAAATTTGAAGTAGTATGAGAGGGTCAATAAAAGGGCTTACATGTCTGTGCCATGAGATCAATTGAGCTCGATGGCCTAGACAGGGGTTGACACCATAATTTTGTGCACATGGGATAGAATATCCTTTCTTCCCAGAAGAATAACAGAACCATTATAAATTACCTTAGAATGGAAATTACACAAAAAATGAAAACCTAAAAAGACCAAGTTGAAAACTTACCTGAGCAAGCATGGGAAGAAGAGTTGAATCCATGCAACGTTACCTTCTACATTAAGCCAATTTCTCTACAAAAAATTGATAGCGGTAAGTTGGCATCGTTTTCGTTAGAAATGAGAATGAAAACATGGGATTGGACCAACGAAAAATCCTGAAACGGCTTACCTTGCAGGCTGTGGGAGAAGAACTTCTATTGAGGTCATAAAATATTTTTATGTCCATTAAACCAGAGTAAATATCATGCACGGTAGTTCCCATTTGTTTGCAAAACATAAACATAGCCTCTAGCCACAAGAAAGGAAGAAATACTTTGTTAAAAAAAAATGACAGTGTTGCAAGTTCACCATGGAAGAGAGTGAGAGTTCAGAGCGGCCTAATGAAAATGACCAATGAACAAATGAAACCGAGGTTTGGTAGTCAAAACCCTTCGAGTTCTCACAAAATATCTTCACTATTTATTGAAATAACATATCAGCGACGTACAAGTGGCATTTCGAATTGACAAGAAAACTAGTGAACCCCATGTGAACTGGCCACATGGACATCTAATAATGGGCCATCTCAGTATGCGAGGTAGTTGAGATAACACCAAAAATTTAAGACATAAACATATTCATACTTGCCAAAAGGTAATACATAGTCCAATTCATTATGATATGAATTAAGGTAAGTACTTGGTGTTATAGGCCTCTATATGAGTTATATACTTATAGGTATGGAGTAAAATACTTATAATTATAACGAATTAAGAGGGGTTGTGAATATATATTAGTATAGGCCTACTGATATAGTAATTAAACTAAAGAGTAGGCTTATGTAAAGAGTGAAGGAATAATGTGAATAAATGTGAAATAAATAAATGAAGTAGATGAGTCCCAAAATGAGGGTTTTTGTAAGGATTTCCATTGGTTAAAGAAAAAATTATATGGAGTTAATGGGACAAACTTTATGTGATAAAATAAATTATGATAATGATTAGATAAAGAAAGATAATGGCAAAGGTTTGGAGAGATAATGTGTGGTGGAAGCCAAAGAAGGTTTAACTAAGTGATAATATATTATATATATATATAAAATTTGAGTTGTTACAAGTGGTATGAGAGCCCATGTTAAAACTCTGGTCTTATGGGTCCCAACATTGAAAAAAAATATGGTGTCAGAAAAACTAGATTATGATGAAATTTTATTTACTTTTTATGAATGTTAGTTATCTTTTGTACATCAGATTAAAGTGGAGAAAAGTTGCATATGTTTTCATGTCTGATAGAGAAGAGTTGTATGTGGAAATGAGGGATGAGGAGGCCTCACCAGATCCAAATTATTAGATGTTGGAGATTATTACGAATTTTCTGCAGGAAATGGTTGAGCTAAGGACTAGAAAAGAACGTTTACTACAAGCCAACAATTAGCAAGAGAGGTGGATAAGGGAATTAACCTTTAGATATAGTCATCAACATGGAGAACTAGAAAGGAAAAGGAAAAAAACATAACCCAACTCAGAGAGGTCTGAGAGTGGAGAAAAATATCATAAAATATATTGAAAATATAAAAGGAGAAGGGAGTTGTATGGGAAATTCTGCAAGATCAAGCCTCCAAAATTTTTTGGGGAGAAGGAAGAGGATGCAGAATCCTGGCTCCTCCATATGGCCAAATATTTCTAAGTATATGAATGCAGAAGTAATTTGAAAGAAATATTGACAGTTTACCAATTTCAAGGTAAAGCCACACTTTGTTGGGAAGAGACCATAATCATACACTTTCCCAATGAAAATACTATTTTATTGGAAGAATTTCAAGATAAATTTAAATCTTGATACCTCAGTGAGATGTATTGTGATGACATGGAAAATGGATTTCATGAGCTAAGGCTTGAACAACTCACTATTGATGAATTTGACGAATTTCACCAATTTAATTCGCTATGTTCCACAAATAAGGGAAGGAAAAGCTAAAGTACATCGCTTTATGGACTATTTTCTCACAACATACAAAGAAAGAATTGAATTTGATAATCTAAAACTATGGCTGAGTATGATCAAAAGGCACGAATGTGCTACCAAAAATTTAAAGCTAGGAATGATCAACTCAAAAACTAGCAGAGTAAGGAAAAAGGAAAGGGTGAAGCAAGTTAAAAAATATAGAAAGCCACCTATTTTAAAAAATTTTAGAAAATCCACCAAAGAAAAAGGTTTAATAATAGTGGTGAGAATCAGCCTACACATTCCCACACTAGTTCCAAGCCCATGGAAGGAAACATCAAGTGATAAAATGTGACAAAGACCAAGAAACCATTGAAATGTTGGAAATGCAGTGAGCCTTACATATTTCAAGAGTGCCCACACAACACTCATGCAATTAAAAAAATTCAAGCAGTACGGGAAACAACCACAATGAATGACATTGCCAGAAACATTCCCCGGATCAGTGTAGAATTAGAGGACAGACATGCAGAAGATCAATACACTATGATTGGAATTTAAGGTATCATCTCTAACCAAAATTTGTCTATTTTAATTGATACAATAGATGTTTTAAGTTATATCAGTCCACACATAATGGAAAAATGTAAACTAAAAACAGAAAAATTTCAACACTCTTGGCTAGTGCAGTTGGTTACAGGGAAAAAGAGGAAGGTTACACATAAACTACCCGAAATTGTTGTAAAATTAAATGGGTACATTATATATTTTAATTTAAACATCCTTTTATTAGGATATTATGACCTCCTAGTTGGAATGGATTGGATCAAGCAACTGAAAGAAATAATAAATTTCTTAGAAAAAGGAGTCACTTGCACTAATGTTGTAGGAAAGTCTGTGGTAGTCAAAGGGAAACCTAAGCCTGTTTCCATTAGCCGATTTCTAAATTATAGCTGAAGCAAAAAACAAGGAAAGGCTATCCATTATATGTTGTCGAAATTTGATTTGGAACAACCAACAGAAAATGAAACTGTAGAAAGCTTACCGGTGAGCAAGGGTTTATAGGATGTATTTCCTCAAGAAATTCCTCAACTTCCCCCTCGAGGAGACATCGAATATTCTATTGAGTTGGTAGCAGGGGCCACCCTAGTTTCCCAAGCACCTTATATAATGAGTACTCCTAAAGTGTTAGAACAGAAACTTTAGTTATTGGAATTATTAAACAAAGGGTACATTATACCATGTGTGTCTCTGTGGGCAGCACCAATTTTGTTTGTTAAGAAGAAGGATGGAACCTTCGAGATGTGCATAAATTACAAACGGTTAAAAAACTTAAAAATTAAGAATCGATACCCTCTTCCATGAATAGATGACCTATTTGATCAAGTAAGCGGGGCAACCATATTATAAAAAATTGACTTGAGAACTGGTTATCATCAGTTCTGTATTGAAGATGAAGATATCCATAAGACAACCTTCCGAACTAGGTATGGACATTATGAATTTTTAGTTTTACCCTTTGGACTCACAAACACCCTTGCTACTTTCATGTGCCTCATGAACAATGTTTTACACAAAAATCTGGATAAGTTTGTGTTAGTATTCGTAGATGATATTTTGGTGTACTCCAAAAACAAAGAGGAACACCAAGAACGTATTATCACAATACTACAAACACTTAGAGAACACCAATTGTATGCAAAACTCAGCAAGTGTGATTTTTACAAACCCAAGATTCAATATCCGGGACATGTTATTTCCACGGAAGGATTGGCGGTAGATCCGAAAAAGGTACAAGCAATCTTAAATTGGCTTGTACCTACTAATGTAATAGCAATAAAATAATTTATGGGTATTTTCGGATATTACCACATATTTTGGAAGGGTTTTCTGCATTGGATTACCCCATCACATCATTGCAGAAAAAGGGAGTGAAATTTGAATGAACACCCAAGTGCCAAGAGAGTTATGAAGAGCTGAAATAGAAATTAACCACTACACATATCCTAAAAGTTGTTTATCGAACTAAAGAGTTTTTTGTGTGTAATGATGCTTGTATACAAGGTTTGGGAGGAGTATTGTTTTATGATAATGTAGTAATAGCCTATGAGTCCCGAAAATTGAAGAAGCATGAGAAAAATTATGCAGTGTATGACTTGGAATTGGCTGGTGTCATACATACACTAAAAATGTGGCGACACTATCTGTTGGTTAAAAGATTTGTGTTGATGAATCCTCATATGAGACTGAAATATTTCTTTAGTCAACCAAATTTAAATACAAGGCAAGTTAGATGGTTACCTTTCCTAAGAAAAATTTATATGGAAATCAAACATATAAAATGATAAGAAAATAGAATTTTTGATGCCTTAAGGAGACATTCTCATCAAGTTTTGTCATATGCATGGAGTAGTGTAAAAATTCTTGTGGAAGAACAAATTCAAGAAGTGTTGTCACAGGATCGTCAATATTTAAAATTGTAGGAAAAATTACAGCAAGCTGAATTTTCAGAATACACCATGAATTCGAAAGGATTGGTCATTTACAAGCACATGTTGTATATTCCAAATGTATCTACCTTAAAATAGGAAATATTAGATGAATACCACAAGAGACCTTATTCAGGTCATCCAGGTTATCAAAATATGGTGACAGCCTTGCAGAAAAACATGTTTTTGCTAGGAATGAAGAAGGAGGTAGCTGATTACTTGGCAAGGTGTTTGAAATGCCAACAAGTTAAAAGGGAACATCAACATCTTGTTGGTTTAATGAATCCTCTTCCTATTCCAGAATGGAAGTGGGAAGTGGTATCATTGGAATTTATTACTGTACTACCATGTACCAAGTACCAGCATGATTAAGTTATGGTGGTGGTGGACACATTAACCAAAGAAACACATTTTGTTCCTATACAATCCACTTTTGGGATAGCCCAAGTGGACATTTTTTTCATGAAAGAAATCTTTAAAATCCACGGAATACCAAATATGATTATCTCTTATAGGGATGCAAATTTTACGTCTTCCCTTTTGGAAAACACTATTTGGAGGTGTTACACCATTTTTTTGGTCATCTAACCCATTATCATTATATGAACCCAAGTACACCATTGAAGACCAATTTTACCCTAAGTAAAATTGCTTTCACCACATAAAATAACATTTGTCTATATTTCCTAAGTCATATTTAACCCAAAATAAGGAAATTGATTAAATAAATCATTATTTATTTAATTATATTCCCACCATCTCCCTAAAATACTAAATAAATCATTTATTTATTTATTGTTTATAAATAAAGGAATTGACCCAAGTGAAAAGACTTTTTCCCTCAAACAAATATAATAAAATATTCCTAAAGGGTGATTCTACAATTTGATTAATAATATTTTATTCATGCACCGAGTTCTAGAACACCCCAATATTTTGTTATAAATAGAAGGGTTTTCCCCATTCATTAGTCACCTTCATTGCATTAGATCACTCTAGATCTATTCTTGGTCACCATTTTCCATTTTTCTTTGTGAAATCCCATTGAGTTCTATGTTTTCTTTTCTACATCCATAAGAGAGAGAAATGTTAGATCTGAAACACTAAGGACTTCCAAGAACGCATCCCATTGAGGAGAACCGGAAGACACCTTTCTTGTTTTCCTCTTAGGTGCCCCATTCTTTGATATAATATAAAATTCTTTCAAATACATTCTTCTTGTCTTGTTCATTGGATCTATGGAGCTATGTTATATTTTATCTGGTTAATGTCTTTTATGCTAAGATCCGAATTTGTGTAGCAAACTTAAAGATAGTTTTTAGCCATAATCGATGTTAGGGATATTTGTTATGCATAGCTAAAGTGATATTTTACGATGAAAGATTCATACTAACAATTGGCGACTCCACACAGGTTTTATTTTACGACCGCTGTCGTTTTATCTATTCCTGCATATCCAACTGTTTCAAACCCTAGGGTTTCTCTTCAGTTTTCTATTTTTCCTATTTTTATGGTGCTTTCCACCTCTAAAACCCTCAAACAATCAAATTTTAAACTTCCGTGTGTTTGTGGCCCTATTGTGCAGGTGACCATCATCAGCCGCAGCTGAGATGACAATTTTTTCTGAAATCTGCCGCCGAGAGTGCCGGAAGTGTAGGTCACATTTTTTGGCCCAAAAAGTGCGCCCTAGAGCTTTAGGTCATGGAAAACAGCCCAAAAATTGTGACCTGAGCAAAAAACAGGTCACAAACTGTGACCTGGCCTTTTTTCTGGGTTTTGTCTAAACCTCTGTCAGGGTTGTCTGACCTCCGTCTTCACCCGTTTAGATCTATTCTTGCTCTATTTTACTCAACTAAGTGGGAATCTTGCCCCTTCAGGCTCTAGTACCCTCCACTTTTTGTGGGAGTTTTTTTGCTGTTTCAGAAGTCTAACTTTCCAGGGTTTCAGCACTTTTGCTTCCAGATCTGATACCTCATTTTCATATCCCTTTAGATCAGCTCTTCTCCCTTTAAAATCACCTCATATAGTTTTTTTTTGGTTCATTTCTAGGGCCACCTCCTTATCCCTTCTATTTTTAGCTGATCTCCTCCTTTTTCGCAGCAACCTTGCCTCTGCCTCTTTGTTGTTCTCTACACCTCTTTTCGGCAGATTTCTCCTCTAGATCCCCATCCCTCCCAACATTAGATCTATTGGCCTCCTTTTTGCGTGCTTGGCTTAGTTTTTCCCTCTTCTAGACTAGTTTTGAGAGACCCGCCTTCTTGGGTTACATTGATGCATTAGTAGCTATTAATTTTCTTTTCTTCTCATTTTATTTACTGCAGATTTATTTTCAGTTACACAACACACTTTTTCTTTTTCTCTCAAAATGTATGGGTTTAAACAATTAAAATTAATGCACGCCACACAATGACCCTAAGTGAAGAAGAGCTTGGTTAACACCGTCTGGAAAAGACTTTAAAATCAATTGTCACTGCACCTGTCCGCCCTTGACCTCACTTTATTTTTTCCCTCCCTGCCCTTGTCGGTTTTGCTTATTCGCGTCATCATTGCACCCCCAAGGCGCTTCTCCCAGAGATTTCTTGGCCTTCACCCTCAGTTTCTGATCGGTCAACTTCCTCCTTCCCGTCATCCTCGAGTAAGTCCTCCCGTGAGTCCGCACTCTGACTCTTCTTCTGATTGTTCGGGTTCTCCCCCTCCTTGTAGTTCTCCCTCTTTTCCCTTCACCATGTCTAGTTCAGGACCTAGCCCTAACCCCAGTTCTAGCACTGGGTCCATTTCCAGTAGAACCACTATGGGACCTACCTCGACTGCCCCATTACTCCCTTATATGGCTGGCCTCAGTCTCCCCAATTTCAATCAGCTGATCAATGATCCTATTCGCCAAGATGTCAGTTGGCCTGCTATGCCAACCAAGCTCCCCTCTGACATTCCCAAGTTCGAAGGCCTTGCTAGTGAATATCCCTCTAACCATATTCGATCTTTTCACATGTGGTGTTACTCCAATTCCATCACCGATGACTTCATCCGTCTTCGACTATTCCAATGCATGCTTACCGGTGAAGCTTCTAAATGGTATGTTGATCAAGCCACCCCTTCCCATTCCATATTTGCGACCATTGCCCAAGCCTTTTTATCTTCTTTCCAGCTTCCCCCTCGAAATTTTGACTTCTTTTCGTCAATCGTCTGCGACCCGCCTATTTGATCATGTTAAAGAATGGCGGAGACGAAAGAGCCTATGTCAAGCCCCTACCTTCGAAGACCATGTATATATGCACTGGATCCTTCACTCTCTCTTACCTCCCATTGGAAAATATGTCGCATCCCACTTCCCTCAAACCAAAGAAGCTTCCCTTCAAATAACGTTGAAATATGACCTTATCTATGCTCAATCTGGTTATTTTTATTCCGTCCTTCCTGACCTCCCCAGACTCGGTGGCCCTAATGTACCAGGGGCACCTCATGTCGCCGATGATACTGTTGGAGCTCTCTCTCATCCATTCGCTCAACCTCCCATGAGCTATGGTTTTCCTGGGGGAGGGGGCACCCCATCCTGCACTTCTCCCCCTCCCGGTAGCATGCATCTAGGATCTGGCATGCCTCCTCTTTCTACCAAACCTCCTATTTACCACACTATTACCCAACCTCATTATCATCCATATCCACAGCCTAGTGCTCGAGCTCCTCCAGCATTCACACCCCTGACTCCCTTGTCTTCTCAACCCCTGCAATAGCAGTCACCGCCCCCTTAAGAGTAGGTGGATGCACAGGAGGGATTTGTGGCTACCCAACCACCTCACGGACTGGTAACCACTCAAACTCCTCCATCTCGTACCTCTGATTACCAGATCCTCATGATGAACTCTGACCAACCTATAACTATCGACCTTAACCTTCAAACTCAGTCCCGTCTGTCCTCCCAGCCTCTTGCTCTATCTATCCCCGAGTCACCTTCTTCAGGTTCTACAGAGCCTCTTTCGATAACTAATGGTCCCTTGCATATCCCTCCGCCCAACATCGGGGTTCATACCAATATTCCTAAGGGACCATTACGCCGAAATGCTACTTCTAACCGATCTTCCCATTCGTATAGCATAGTAGATGAGCTGGCCCAATCTCCTGCTGCCATTTCAACGCTGGAACTCCTCCAGTCTTGCCCCTCTCAAAGAAAAGCTCTACTATCTACCCAGGGTGATGTAGATCCCGCAGACGAACAATTAATTTTTTTTGATGCCCATAAGTTAGAGTCCCCTCCTCTTCCTGCTTCTGTAGCTTTCCAAATCCCAGTAAAAATCCTGAACTCTAACATTTCCCAGTGCATCATTGATGAGGGGGCATCCACCTGTGTGATGTCCTCTTTGGTTTGGAAACAACTTGGGTCTCCTGAGTTGGCCCCTCCCATGATCACTCTTCGAGCGTGGGATGGCCACGCCTCCCAGCCCATTGGCCTTTTTCGCAACTATCCTATCACTCTTACGAGTAAGACGGTTTGCGTTGACATTGAAGTCATCGACGCCCCTCTTGATTATAACATTATTTTCGGGCGTAGCTACACCTATGCCATGTATGATGTCCCATCCGAGGTCCATCGCAAGATTTTTTTCCCTCATAATGGAAAGATAGTCACCATTGACCAGTTGACATATCATGAGCCAAAATCTCAGACCGCCCCTGAGTCGACCATCTCTTTTGTAGCCGATAAGCAAACCGTCGATTATTTGACCAATGTCTCCCCTGGCATCTACAAAGACTCCTCCTTGCTTGGAAATTTCCCTGGTATTTCTCCTCCTCCTGTCTATAATCCTAGATTAGCGAATCTTTTCATGATGCAATCGTCTCGAGCCGACCGTAAACGGCCTGCTTTGGCTAGTTAGCAACCTCAACCTCAACCTCAACCTTTCCCACTGCAAATTGCTCCTAGCCCTTTGCCTCAACTAGCTGGACCTCTTCCTTCTGGCCCTTCTCCTCCAGCTGGTATTCATGAGCCTCTTTATCCTCCTGGAACGATTCCTCCAAGCCTTAGCCATTTAGGAGTCGTCACCCCTGGCCATTACCCCTCTGGTCAGATACCGTTCCTAGCTTCCCCACTAGGAGTATACACGGCACTTGTCATGGCCACGCTCTCTCTTCCTAACCTGAACTTTGGGATTCCTGTCTGGTACCTTGATCCTCCAGCCGCAACCCTTCCTGGTCAACCCAAACCTTATCTTGCTTTAACCCCGGTTCAACCGGTCCCCATGAATTCTCCCGCTGCAACAGTGCCTCAGCCACCTCAATAGGAACCACCTCCTGTTGTGACTGATTCGGGTAAGAAGGGAAATGCTCGCAAGGGGGCATCAAAAGACAAGGCTGCCCCAACAAACCCTGCCTCTCCTTGGACTCCAAAGCATACCATCCAGTGTGCCTTGTGTGATGTTGTCGGTCATGCCACACATACTTGTCCTGAATTGCCTCATCTCAAGCCCATGGTTAATGTCGCCTTCCCTGACTCCACGGTCCCGAAAGCCTTGGTTCCTTCCATGAACATGGCCAATAACTGCAAGACTATTCACACAAACCACCCTTGTGCTTTGTGTCATCTCCATGGCCATTACACCCACCTTTGTTCTCACCTCAAGCTTCCACACCTCTCTAGCCGCGGTCTGCCAATTCAAGGCCAAGCGCAATGAGGCCACCTCTACCCTATTTGTGCATCTTTCTTTGGAAACACTACTAGACATGACAACTCCCATTGACATTCCTACTCCTGATGTCGAGATGACGGAGCCTTCTTCCACCATATTATACCTATCATCATCCATGAGACCCTCGGGGAACATTCCCTCTGAATCCTCCCCTGTTATTTCGCTTGACCTTCCTTCAGCGATCACCTTGGGCTCAAAATCAGTAGATCCTTTATCTACTTACTCTTCGGTCACCCCTTGTGATGATGCGCATGTGAACCTCTCTTCTCATGATGATGAGTTAGGTAGCTTCGCCACGTCAGGTGGTCTTTCTTCCACCAGTCACCCCATATTCTATCACGATGCTGACATTATGGAAGGAATCATCTCCCCTGACTTTCTCTCTTCCCCCTTACATCGAAACCATGCATTTGAACCACATACACCTTGTGTCCATTACATTGCAACCCAATGTTTCGGTAAGCAGGCACCCATACTTGAGAGACCAGGAGAAGTAATTCTCCACAACTCTCCTAGTGTATCTGGTCATGTCAAATCTAGTACCATTATTCTTCCACATTTAGAAGAACCTCTAGAGTCCCATACCACTTCAGATCACTCTCGGGATGATACCCCTTATTGTTCCTTCATTTTACATCCGCAACACAGTCTCTTAGACATTTTTTTTGACCAACCTATCAGTTTTCTAGGAGAGCATCAGTTCATTATCTCCAAATCCTCTCTTTGGGATAGTGACACCAAGTATGCCAACCCCAAAACTTAAAGTCCATTTGATTCATATATGGAGTACTAAAAGAGATTGGCAATCCTCCATTTCCTTTCTCATACTACATAACCATAACGAAAACAAATGGCATGCCACATCATTAAAATATGTTTAGATTCCCCTTTATACATTTTGGCATGACCACAACATGCTTGGGGGCACCTATGTCCCTCAACCATAACCCTCCTCCAAATCGAATTTATTCACTTACAACACTTGTACTTGGGGCACCACTTTGTCTCCTTACCTGTCTTTGTTCGTGTTGATTTTCATCATGAGATACCCTATTGTACTCATGCTTTTATGGTTCCCCATTGGACCCTTACTATGAGGCAGCACCATCGAATCACCCTTGTTTAGAGCATCCCATTCGAGTCATCATTGCATTCATGGAGTCCATTCCGAGTCCCTTTGTACCCCGATATAGTCCTCCATCCTTTCTTGCTTGGTCCCTCTCTCGTGTCACACATTATGGCCTTCAATACCCTTGTCCCATATCCCTCCTGATATTGTGTTAGTTGCTGCCAAGCCATTCATGCCCTTTATTCTCTAACAAGGGAAGTCATCCAACCGCTCCTCTGTATCCCTCATTCCATCATCATCATTAGTGTCTATCTGTTCATCGCTCTACTATTTTCCCTCGTGCCTTAATTGGGGTTCCCTTATTGCCTCACCTATGGCAGACCTACTTCTATTGACATCCGCTCATTTACTCTAGAAGCCAGGTCTAGGGGGCAGTGAACTTTGGTTCGAGCTCTTCTCAGCCTGATCGTGATCTATACACTTGGTGGTCTAGTGATGCAGCAACAGCTATTGATGATTCCCATGCGTGTGTGAGATGTCTCAACCCTCATGAGGGCGTGGCCCTACAGGTAGCCCCCCACATTCCCGGATGACTTCTTCATTTCCACCTTTGATGCAGCTCCTCTCATTTGATGATATCGGCCTCAACCGCTTGCAGCACCTCTTCGATTTGCATATATCAGTCAGATTTTGTGAGCTCTTCCCCGTGTGTAGGGGGAATTTGGGTATATTTATATCTCATGTACTAAAATATTCTTGTATAAGTCCTGACGGTTATTCCAGGCATCACATGTATGTGGGATTCATCATTTTTATCTGGCTCATGTTTAGGCCAACCCATGTTTCATTCTTGCATTCCATGGTTTTCCGGGCGCCTTATTCTTTTTACTATTGTCTCGGCGGGCATAGGTATGCCTCCCCCGCCGCCTTTAACACTGGTACTACTCCATCACCTAGAGACTTGTTGCACCTGTAACTCTCGTCTCCTCTGGGTCTACTCCTTTAGCACATTAGACTACCTTACATTCCTCTCTCTCACTTCCCTCTTGATGACTAGTGATTGAGTTCTTACAACGTACTTCGGTCATATGATTTGCTCCTAACACTCGTACGTTGGGGGGCAATCTGTTACACCATTTTTTTGGTCATCTAACCCATTATCATTAGATGAACCCAAGTACAACATGTAAGACCAATTTTACCCTAAGTAAAATTTCTTTCACCACATAAAATAACATTTTTCTATATTTCCTAATCATATTTAACCCAAAACAAGGAAATTGATTAAATAAATCATTATTTATTTAATTATTTCCTGGGAATAAGTTATTCAAATCATTATTTATTAATATTCCTAGTTAAATTTGACTAAATCATTTGAAAATAATTAAATAAATCATTATTTATTTAATTATATTCCCACCATCTCCCTAAAATAATAAATAAATCATTTATTTATTTATTGTTTATAAATAAAGGAATTGACCCAAGTCAAAAGACCTTTTCCCTCCAACAAATATCATAAAATATTCCTAAAGGGTGATTCTAGAATTTGATTAATAATATTTTATTCATGCACCGAGTTCTAGAACACCCCAATATTTTGTTATAAATAGAAGGGTTTTCCCCATTCATTAGTCACCTTCATTGCATTAGATCACTCTGGATCTATTCTTGGTCACCATTTTCCATTTTTCTTTGTGAACTCCCATTGAGTTCTATGTTTGCTTTTCTACATCCATAAGAGAGAGAAATGTTAGATATGAAACACTGAGGACTTCCAAGAACCCATCCCACTGAGGAGAACCAGAAGACACCTTTCTTGTTTTCCTCTCAGGTGCCCCATTCTTTGATATAATATAAAATTCTTTCAAATACATTCTTCTTGTCTTGTTCATTGGATCTATGGAGCTATGTTATATTTTATCTGCTTAATGTCTTTCATGCTTAGATCTAAATTTGTCCAGCAAACTTAAAGATATTTTGCAGCCATAATCGATGTTAGGGCTATTTTTTATGCGTAGCTAAAGTGATATTTTACGATGAAAGATTCATACTAACATGAGGAATGGGGAAAAATCCAAACTTCGGTATAGATTACCATCCTCAAATAGATGGATAGACGGATAAGACAAATAACATATTAGAGGACATGCTTTGCATGTATGTGATGGACAGACCCACCAAGTGGGAAGATTTTCTATATTTGGCAGAATTTTATTTCAATAATAGTTATAAGGCCTCCATTAAAATGAGCATATTTGAAGCTTTGTATGACGGAATATTCCACACTTCACTTAGCTAGAATCAACCAGAGGAAAAACTGGTACTTGTACATGATGCACTACATGAGATGGAGGGGAATGTCAAAAACATTCAGTAGCATATTAAAGCAACTCAAGACTGCCAGAAGAGTTATGCAGATAAGGAAATAATTCATAGAGAATTCAAAGTTAGATACCATATATACTTATTAAACCTCGCAAAAGTACCTTTCATAATGAAAATTTTGCTAAGTTAGCACCCCAATAATGTGGTCCCTTTGATGTTTTGGAAAGATTAGGCCAAGTAGCTTGCAAATTGACTTTACCTAGTCATATTAATGTTCATAATTCTTCTCATGTTTCATTATTGAATAAATATGTACATGACCCTTCTCACACAGTTGACTAGACTTTTATAGAGGCGGAAAAAAAAGGGGAATTTCTTCGAGAACCACTTCGTGTATTGAAACGGGAATAAACCACACTCTAGAATAGAAATATAGTTCAAGGGAAAGTGCAATGAAGGCACTTTGTACCAGAGGAAGCTACTTGGGAGTAGGAAGAAAGTATGAAGGAAGCATACAAGTCATTGTTCAATGAATAATAAGAGAGATCTGCAACACCGAGGACAATGTTTTTGTTTTAAGGGGGGAGTATGTAATACCCTTATTTCAAACTTTTATATTTTGTGAATGAGCCTAAGGTTTAGGTGGACCCACGGAATAATTATGTATGAAAATGTTATTTTGAAATTAATAAATAGTTTTGGATGTTTTATTATTGTGTAAATATGGAGTAATGGAGACCAGTAATTCTTATCCATGAGGATGGACTAGAATCCCATACTTTCCAAAAATTCTCCATAAATACTCGGAAAGATCTAATAAAATCCCAAGTAAAGTGGAAAATTATTAAGAAGAGGTAGGAATAAAACTCGGCTGAGTAAAAGCTAGTTTTAAAAGAAGCTTTTGTGGAATAAACAAAAGGAAAACTTAGGCTATGGGAAACAACATCCTATAATAATGGGATGTCATTATGGAAACGAGATGAGGGAAGGAAGGCTTGAATAATCTATCAATTGTGAGACAAAGGGGTTGTCTACAATAGGGAACATAGGTCTCTTCTTTGTGGAGAGCTGTGGAATAAGCTTGTGGTTGGGAGTAAAACAATCTTTACACAGTGGTATGTGATTCGTGTGATTTCTCAATATATGTCTATCATGAATTTCAAATTAAGTTAAATTTTTAAGGATTGGGAATGAATTTGAATTTATAGGCAGATGTCGGATAAGAACAATAAATATGAGGAATAGGTCTTTGTTGAATTTTATTAGTAAAGTAACTCTTAGAATTAGTTTTATCAGGTTAAGTAAATGCTTATATGTGTATTGTAGAGTGTCCATTTTACCATGTCTATTGAAAGAGCTTCCTCTATAATTAAATATCGTTAAGTCTCCAATATTGTTACACATGGTTAGGAACTTCTATTAGATAAACAATCAGAATTTATAAGCTTGAGAAGGGGTCTAAATTTGATGTTTATTAATAGGTATAATTGCAAAAATTACTTGTAAAATATTACTAGTAATAATGAATAAAGAGTACTAAACTCTCTTGAAAGTAATAGACACATAGAAATGCTAGTATAAATAGTTGTAGTGTTGCCAAATATCATATTATATAAAATTAAAAAAATCTTATGTAAATTACAGCAAGTAATGTAAAAAAAATAACAATTACATTATGATGAATAAAACAAATATATTAAACAAATAGATAACTCGAATTGAAAGAAATTTATGTCAAATAGATGTATACATAAATATCATGATAAACCATCATAGTATATGAAACATAAAATTATATATAGTTAAAATTTCATATACATAAAATGTAAATACTAGTCCTCTTAAAATAGTCGAGGACATAAATGTTACAAGACTCTACAAATTTTGGAATTATGCATTGAAACCAGAAAGTAATCATGTCCAGACAAGTATGTTCTTAATGTGAAATTGAAAAAATGTTAAATTTAGTACATGTCATAAATTCTGAACAACAATTAAACTGACCTAAGAAAGAATAGATTCTCTGTTAGCTCGAATTGGGAAGGGGACCAATGAACTATCAAAACAATGAAGCTATGAAAAACCTGCACAAGATCAGGTTAACATTACAACATAAATTAATTTATTATTAAAGTAATATTCTACTCTACATATACAGATATATATATATATATATATATGTAAGAAAGGAGAAGTATATTACATGACTTTAATATTCCATAACTCTATCCTTGACCTACGCATACAACATGGGAAATGTGAGTAAGATGGGTGTTAACTACATTGGAATAAGTTTAAATAATACTAAGTATAAATAAATTTTGAGTGAGGTAACTTGAAAGAGATACATAATGGTACATATGCCTCCAAGTTCATCAAGAAGGTGGAAATATGGGTAGAAGTTACCCATATTAGATTGAAAATTTAAATGGAAAAATAATTAATGAATTCTGGAAAAAAATAAAATGTCAAATGTGATAAGAAGAAGTAAGAAAAGAATGAAAAACACAAAGGGTGTGATGCAAACCTCATGATAAGAGTAAGCTTTATGGAGAGGTTGCATATGACCTTAAGGGTAGGGTACACATATTTCACTAGTTACTAAAAAAGAAATAAGGTATGGAGAATACCTATATGTATATTATTTATAGAAATATTTATGTTGAAGGAATTCTAATGAGAAATTAAACATCTGTGTATAGACCTTCCATAACATATATCACCATCATACATCATGACAAAAATATTAAGTGAAATCTAAATTCATTCGAATCTAGCGAAGGAGAACGAGTGAAACACAATTATGTTAAGAATCCTTACAAACAAGGAAAACATAGAACCACGAGAAAAAATATGATTACATAAAATCTATACTAAATGATGTATATGATTAAAATTAAAATTGTAGACCTCATTTATATTTAACATTCTGAATATTTAAAGTAAATAATGAAGAGGTTCATTGACGCACTGTCACGCCCAGAAATTCATACATGCATGTAAATGGAAATCAATAAAATACACATATCTCTGCCTCATAGACAAGTGTACAATGTAGGAGAGAGGACAATAGAGAAACTACGTAAGTCATATGAATACAGAATTCCCAAAAGGGAATACTTAGAATAAAAATTAAACACAAATTTTTAAAAATTAAATAAGGCATATCTATAGTGTGAGAAATCAAAAGTACAACTTCAAAATAGTCATGAAATCTTAGGACAACGTATGCCAAAAACAGAATCATAATGGATTCACATTTTTATGCAACTCATAATATATTTAAATACAACATACAAAGCGTGGGAAGATAGAAATGATATTTTTGAATGATCACGTTGTCTTAGGACAGTGTAGGTCCCATATAAACATATAGAATATGCTAAAAAGGAAATCACTCTGTATAGCAGTCTTTGTATATACAATTAATAAAAAACAAATTCTCTTGAATAACATCATGTCAACCTCCTATATACAGACAATGACTGTAGATACAACAATATTACCAAATAGAGGATAAATTGCATGAGGTTAGTGAACTCTAATAAAAATTAAGTTGAAAAATATGATGAATAGAAATAGTACTTTGCATGAGGGAATATTGACAAAAATCTCTATTAAATTAATAGAGGAATGAAATGAGATTCAAGAGAAACAAATAAAATATGGCTATATAGAAATTATAACATGGGTTTCTAATTTAACAGAAAGTATTACAATCCATTAACCAAACAGTTAGGGTTTCATAGAATGCGAACTCAGAAAAACCCAAATCCAAAATCTTGGAATACTTATCTAACCCACATTTGTAAAATTTGATGAACGCCATTAAATCCAACTCAGAAATCAGGATCACAAACAAAAATAAAACCCTGAAAATTTCAAGTAGTATGAGAGGGTCAAGAAAAGGGCTTACCTCTCCATGCAAGGAGAGTTGTCGAGATTGATGACCTAGACAAGGGATGCTGGCATAACTCTGCGTATAGTGGGAAACATATATTTTCTTCCCATAAGAATAGCACTTCCATTAGAGTATACCTAGGAATGGAAATTACACGGCAAATGAAAACCCCAAAAGACTAAGTGAAAACTTACCTAAGGAAGTGTGGGAAGAAGAGTCGAATCCCTGCAACGTTACCTTCTACATTCAATGAATTCCTCTTCAAATATTGAACAAAGGAAATTTATCATCATATTCCTTAGAAAGGAGAATGAAAACATGGGATTTAACCAATGAAAAATCCTGAATTGACATACCTTGCAAATTGTGGGAGCATAACTTCTGTTGAGGTCATAAACTACCACTTTGTCCATTAAATGAGAGCAAATATCATGCACAATAGTGCCCCTCTATTTTTGTAACATAAATGCAACCTTCAGCCACAACAAAGGAAGAGATGCTTTGTTACAAAATGAAAATTTGATAATGTTGCTGGTTCACCACGACGGAGAGCCAAAGTTCAGAGCAGCCACACGAAAATGACGCATGACCAAATAAAACCCACGTTGGGTAGTAAAAAACCTTAGGGTTCTCACAAAATATTTGCACTGTTGATTACAATAACATATCGGCCATGTAGAAGTGGCATTTAGAAGTTACAAGTGGGCCATATCAAGCCCACGCGAAGTGGCCACATGGACGTCTAGTAATGGCCCAAATCAGTATCTGAGGTAGTTGAGTTATCACCAAAAATGTAATACATAAACATATTCATACTTGCCACAAGGTAATTCATATTCCAATTTATTTTGATATGTTATAAGGTAAGTACTATGTGTTATAGGCCTAGATAAGAGTTATATACTTTGGATATGAGTTAAATACTTATAGGTATGGGGTAAAATACTTATACTTATAATGAATTAAGAATGGTTTTGAATATATATTAGTACAGTAATTAAATTTAATATTAGGGTTATGTTAAGAGTGAATGAATAATGGGAATAAATGTGAAATAAATAAATGAAGTAGTTGAGTCCCCAAATGAGGGTTTTAGTAAGGATTTCCATTTGTAAAAGAAAAAAATATATGGAGTTAATGGGACAACCTATTTGTGATTAAATAAATTATGATAATGATCAGATAAATAGCGATATTGGAAGAGGTTTAGAGAGATAATGTGTGGTGGAAACTAGAGAAGGTTTAACCAGGTGATAATATAGTATATATATAAAAAAAGGGAGTTGTTACAAGAAGAAATTATCAGAAAATCGATACAAAATGATATTTAGTAATGATAATTCTATCCAAATTCAAATGTAAATCACCATAGCTATAATTGAGATATATACTAGATCATATTCAAAACATAGTCATAAAAAGAAAACTTGCTGAACACAATCAAAAATTTAATATCGAGAATTATTTTTTCATATTCATAAAGGGTGTGCAGGAAGTGGGGGAGTAGGGAGTATATTGAGTAAATATGTCTTCCCATTTTTACAATTATAGGTATTTTTTAGTCTATGAAAATCAATTAAATATAGCAGATTCGAAGGAGACGAGACAAGTTCTATAGTGGCAAGAGTTTTTTTCAGTTTTCTAGAAACCTGATTAATTAGTTGATACACATATACATAATTAAACTGAGGTTGGATTGTGAAGAATTTTCAGGGTGTGGAAGACATAAGAAAATCATTCTCCTTACTTCTATATTCCACATAATGAAATTTATTTAATTTTAAAGACATGATGCTAGCATTTCATTCTTCAAAGATGTATGATTAATATCCAAAAATATTTGCAAGTGTTCATTTTAATTTTAATCAATAACACAACATTATAAATAATAGAAAGGCTCAAATCATATGTTCAAAAATTTATAGAAAACATTATCTTGAAATAGAGACAGACTCAGATTCAATAAACAAAAAGTAGCCATATTCAAATTCCAATCATGATAGATAATTAATATATATACCATATAATATTCAAAACATATTCATGACAAAACAATGATTACCAAATTGAGAACTCTAGCACTGAGAATTGAAAATCCTCATACAAAATCATAAATGTAAATCCGTTTGTTCCAATGCGAACTAGGATTTCGCTGAATTAGGATTGGGAACACATGAAACATAATATGAAAAAGGAATTTGTAATGAAAAAAAAAACTTGTATACAATAATTATCTAAGGAAATCATAACCTATTAAAAAAAGATGAATTATTTGATAATAGTAAACATAAAATCTACTGTTGAAGTATTTTTGAAGACTTACAATATGTAAAAGCATCCACAATAATTGTGTTTATGTTATATGTCTATCAGGTTCATGATTTTGTTTAATAAGGTCGCTATATTACTAGTATAGTCACTTATTGTTATTATTATAACCCCTTTATTGTTATTATTGTACCCCTGTAACCCCAATATTGTTATTATTGTGCCCTTACATTATTATTATTAGGTCAGCTAGGATAATATTGTGAGCCCATGGACTCCTATATATAGAGGGATATTTCGTCATTTGTATCATCCAATATTTCTTCATTTATTTAATGTAAAGGAGGTTTCCCCCTCGAAGTGGTTTATTTCAAAGGAATTGGTCTCTCTTTTCTTCTATTTTTGGAGTTGGTTTCTTAACATTTGGTATCAAAGCTTTGGATTCTCGGGTTTTGCTGGTCCAAACAGCTCATCGTGGCTTTTTCGCTATAAATTTTTTCTAAGAAGGTTCATATGCTGAAATTTTTACCACGGGAAGCTGAAATCGTCAGGAACTTCATGTAAAAATTTTAGACCTTTTCCCACAATATTTTTTGATATATGATCTATGGAAGTTAGGGCTTTTTCATGCTCCCAAATTCCATCTCAAAGAGGTGACCATGGGAAAATCGTCATAACTCTCTCTCTGAGAATCATATTGGAGTTACTTAAAAAGTGGCTAAAATTAAACAGACTGTAGTTTCCTTTGTGTCAATTTCAGAGCTGAAGGAGGAAACGTGACACGTTTCATGATGTACAAGTTCATTCTACTGAACGAGTCAATAATTATGTCATTGCGGGAGATCGTGAATAACATTTCCTTGAAGAATCAACATCAGGCCAAACTTGTGACATTTGAAAGAATATTTAGAGGGATACTAAACAACCCAATTTGAGATATTGAAGATCCAAAATCACAGAGATAATTTAGTTTCAATATCGAGCTCCTCAAAAGCAAGAAAAATGTGTGTATTTTTTTTTAATTGCATAAGTCTTGTGTTAAAAAAAGTGTGAATTGATTCCAAGGGAATATTCTAGAATAGATATCAATGTTGGGTAATAAAATTCCCCCTAAAAAGAATTCAACACCCATTAAGCCTTCAGATGGCTCTACTATGACTGATGAAGACGAAGAAGTGCGACATGACATATCAAAATTACAAGAGCAAGTCGATCAAATTTTGCTCTCTCAAAGAGCAACAAAAGGTGAAATGGAAGTTTTGAAGAAAGGCGTGGAAGCTAATATGGGTGGTTTAAAGAAAGGGATGGAAGCTAAGATGGATGGTATGGTAGTTGGCATGGAAGCTAATATGGATGACATGGAAGAAAAAATTAAAGACAACATCGAAGGTTTGAAAAAATTGATACAAGAATTATTTGCTACTGGCGAAAAGATAGTAGGGGAAACTCATGATGAGAACAAAATAAATGTTAATCATGATTTCATAAAATCTAATGTTGGATGGAAGAACCACCATATTCCAAAGATAGATATGAGGAATTTTGATGGCAAGGATCACGTAACATGGATACTACAGATGGAGCAATAATTTGATCTCAATAATGTGAAAAACTGTAATATCTCCAGTTTGCTATGATTTTATTAGAAATTTTAACAAGCCCAAAAGGGTACAGTGGACCCTAATGGAAAAAAATTATGTGGATTTATTTTATTATTTCAAGTTAATAGAATAAAATGGAAATTAATGTGCAATGACTAGATAATGATTATAGATCTAGAAACCAAATCCATGAGGATGGATAAGGTTGTAAGACTTTTCCAGAATTCCAGAAATCCTTGGAAGGAATAAAGTGAATACTAAAATTAGATTGGAGATAAAAATCTAAAAAATACCTCAGTAAAAAGGAAATTACTGGGATGAGATGGAATAAAGCTGGAAAACAGAAAAGCTAGCTTTAAAAGTACCATTGTGGAAGAAACAAAGGGAAAGCCTAGGAAAACAGGAATACATAATCATGAATTAACTAGATGTAGTTAAGGGAAATAGGGTGGGGGAAAGCAAGATTAAATAATCTGATCCAGGAGAGACAAAAGGTTGTCTCTCACTAGAGGAAAAATATCCCTTCTCAGTGTCAAGCTATGGAGAAAGAGCTATAAGGTTGGGAAGAAACTAGTCGAACCTAAGTGGTATTTACATTGAAATTCGAATGGTATTTGAATTAAATTGAAATCCTGTGTTGAACTGTTGGAAGTGATAAAGTAGTCATGTTAGTGTGAAAATTCAGAGTTTAAATCTGTGTTTAGAAACTAGAAAATTATGAGTTACGGTTATCTGTTGCTGGTCTGTACATTTAATAGAAATTACTATAGAAGAAATGGTAAAATATGTATTGTTGCATAGACATATTCTGTAGAGGAACAACTCTCAGAATATCTAAAACCCAGTGATGGGTCTAGATCTGAAGTTAGGTACTTCATAGATGTAACACCCCAAGTTGCTATGATTTTTAGTTTGACATTTGAACAAATGCAAAGGGGAAATGGGACCTAATGGAGAAACAATGTGTGGATTTATTTAAATAATTATTAAAAAATATAAATGGAATCGTTATGTGTGCACTATGACTGGATTGAGATTGGAGATCCTAAACCTTGATCCATGAGGATATGGATAAGGTTAGACTTACCAAAAACCTTTTAGAAAACCTTGAAAGGAATCTTACTAAATTAGATTGGGAGAGAAAAATCTAATTTCCCCAATGAAGAGGAAAGTAATTGGGAAGAGGAAGAAAAGATGGAAAAGCGGAAAAGACATCTTTAAAGTACCTCACTGAGGGAAGCCTAGGAAAAAACAGGAAGAAAACATCCTAGAATTTTTGGACGTAGAAATTAAAAACAGGCTTGGGAAAGCACTGCTTAAATATGTTGTTCCAGGATAGACAAAGGAATCTCTATCCAGGGAGGCAGAGATCTCAGCTAGGGGTGAGTTAAGGAGATAAAATTCTATGGTTGGGAGGAACTAGTCATATAAATTGGTATGCACACTGAACTAGTTTATTTCAGCATTAATTGAACTTAGTATATATATGGAAACTCTTGGCTAGAGAAATGAGTAATAATATCTGAAAAACAATGAATATACTTCTAAAATTTAATGTTTGAACATGCTTAGTTAGTCAAATTCTGATAATTTAAAATACATTTCCTATACATTTAACAGATTTATAATACTGAAGTATTACAAATCTGTATAGTTGTATGGGAGCCGTTAAATGAGACCCATCTGCCAGAATGCCTAAACCTATAAGGTCTAAATCTGGGGATTAGTATCTCATTGAAAAGTGTAAATTTTGTTAGGAAATTAAACAAAATTAAACAAATCAAAGTGAGATAATGAGCCATTTTATTGAAACAGGACATAATTTAAAAGTAGAAATAAAGAACAATATAAATATATAAACAATTTAATTATAAAATTCTTGTCTAAAAATATTTAATTTTATATTTTTGTTCTATAAAGTTAGTGAGAAAATTTACAGTTATTTTACTACAGAAGTTGCCTATCCCTTCTTGCTAAATAGAAGGAAAAATATGAAATTGTAAAGTCCGTTACATATGGAAGGTCTGAAAAAGATAGACATGCATTTATAGTTATAAGCCCAAGTTTAATATTTCTGCATCAAATAAATCGTTATTGCTGCTATGCTGCCTATCAAAACATAAATTATAACATCAATCCCCAAAAGTTATTGCATGAAGAAAATTGATAATTATCTAGCACAGTCTAGAAAATGATGTGATTATATTGTTTTAATACATAGAAATATAAAAATGGCCTAAAAGAGAGCAGAAATATATTATCATTTATATTATTACAAAGATCTATGTATACTTAAAGCAATACTAAGAAATATCATTACTAATAAGAGTGTTGTATTATCTATTAGAAGAAAACCGGTAAGAATATACACATTAAAGTGATTGCAGTCTTGTATTTTGGATGAATACTATTACTATGACATAGGTATCCATCAAGAATACTGAGTATTATAATTGTTATACCCCATAGTACTATATAATACATAAGCGGAGGAGAATAATTTTAGGTTCAACAGTCCTGTTGGGAGAAATTCCCAAACATTTTGAGTATCACTATTACAACATAAATGGTGAAAAACCATTGGTAGGATAAATCCCTATGATATGTTTTAACATTTAAATTTAAGACCGAACAATTGTTGCCTTTGGATTTGGAATATATCTAAAGCGAGGCATTACTAGCCTATACATGTATAGGCATGGCTAAGTTAGAAATCATGTTATGATGCTAGACTTTGAATAGAACACCACCGCCAAAGACGACCCGAGAGAAACATACCTGCCAGTAGAATATAATAGATAAGAGAAAAAATAAGAGGAGATTATGGAAAATATGGAAACTAATATCACAAAAATACAGGTTTCATACCTTACTGAGATTTTAACACGAAGTGAATTGACCGGGAGACAAGAAATGATAAATTGACTGATTAGATGAATAATATAGAAGGGAAATTTGACAAAGAACAAATTATAAACGTAGAATGGTGTTAGCAAGATAAATATTCATATTTTACCAGAATATTTGTGAAGAACCAATCACAGGTTCAAACATCTGGTGCAAATCGAGAAAAATATGCATTGGCTGCAAGGAAGTTGAGTTGGGGAAAACCAGCGTATTCCACAAGAAACGAATTGGACTTGCTGGGCTAAGAACGAAAAGGCATAATTTCTTGGGCTCCCTACAATATCTAGCATTACATATATATGTGTAATGGACCGAAGTCCAGTCTCATTAAACCAAGATACAGGTATGAAATTTAGCAGGAGAACCATTAAAAACTAGAAATCTTAAGTTGAGAAATCTCTACTACGTAAACAATAATTCGGTTCTGAGTCCCAGTCAAGTCTTAAGTAAAAATATATCATAAATCCATGAAGAATAAAAATGAATAAGAGTAAGCAGAAGACAGTGAGACAATGTTTCAATTTCAGTATGAAATGAATTAGAAAATATCCACTGTGAAATGAAGCTCGCCAAGTAATACAAGTCAAGGTTGCACAAATGGGAAAAATGAAAAAGCTAGCGATAGAGTTATGTTTTCAGATAGATATATTTGCTGAGAATAAATAAATTTATAAATTTAACAAGAATAATGGACTTCACGGTAGATACATAAGACCATACTGAGATCTTTCGCTCGATTTCAAATCGATTTAAACAAAATTTCAAAACAAATCTGTAGAAGAAAAATGCGAAGTTTAGATGCTTACCATGGATTCAACTGTAGAAGGCATGGAGCTAGAGCCGGTAGAAACTAAAGATTTATGTGTTTTATTCCCAGAGTGTTACACCTATAGTAATGAAAGCCATTTAAATCCCCATGGCGGTAACAAGCAGAGAAATGATAAATATTGAAAAAAAACAGGTTTAATAGAAACCGTGAGTCCAAACCCTACTCAAATCCTACCTTACACTTGGCGGAAATCTATCCATCCTCCCTCAGATTGAGGATATGCCCAGTTGAAGCAACAAAAATATATTGCTATTGAATGTCGAACATACCATTGTGGTTTAGAAATTTAAAGCGATGGACAGATTCATGGTATGGGTCAACACGTTAAGTTTCTCGTGGCTCGATGAAACGATTTGTGAGTTGGATTAACATCACTGGTACTAACGTGGAGAAACGAGAAGAGTCCCTAATTAATGGATTTTATTTGACATAAATTTCAAATGGTAGAGTTAGGGTTGAGTGTAGTGTTAGGTTTGATGATAAGGTAAGTAGAAATTAAAACAAAATGCACTTTGCAATACGTTGATCTAAAAGTAAACAAAAGTGTCGAAATTTACATATATGTAATTAAAAATGAAACCCATGTTGAGGATGGGGTTCTAAATGGTATTTTAGTGTAAATAGAATTTCATTAAAAATGTCATGGTATGAACATAACATGTGAATGTCTTACCACTATACTTAGTTAATAACAAAAGTTTAGGTTAGAGTAAATGGAGAAGACCATATGCTTAACGAAAAGGTGAATTAAAATAATTATAATAAAAGTTATATAATTGTATTAAAATTATTTCATATGAGCTTGGGTCTAATGACTTGTAAAGTAGAAAGTGATAGTTCTAGGACATCATAAGTGATTTTATTATGAATAGAGAAAAATAAAAAATAAAAAACTTTAATAGAAAGAGGTATATTACAATAGAAACTAACATTTCCATATTTTATTTCGTTTAGAACTCTATTATCAAATAGTATAGCTCATAAAGAATAAATTTTGAAATAGAAATTAATATACATAGATGGAATAAGTAGATACTTTGTAGTTGAAGATATGTTATAATGTACAGATAAATATTTTTGTACTAACTAGAGGAAAACACAGTAGAACTGAATTTAAATGTAGACATACATATTCCTGAATTGTATATTTATGCTAAAATTAGAAATTGACACTATCTTAGTACAGAGAAAACATTCTGATATTTGATACAAAATTAAATCTGAGCAGAAATTATTTATAAATTAATATTAAAAAAATTCATAGTACTACTTTAAAAAAAAATTATATACTGACATGTATAGATCTAATAATTTAAGTATGAAACAGTGGTAGGTAACATGACCGAACAATGTAGATAAGAAAAACTGTACTAACAAGAAATTGAGATTACTACATGTATGGGTATAAATACATAACTATAATAAGGACATGATTGTATGTTATTAGAGAAATAATTTTGTACTGCACTAGTAGTTATAGTATAGAGGACATGCATTAGAATGCATAATTAGCAAAGCATTCTGATATTTATGAAAACTGAACTATTGTGCCATCCAAACCAACTAGAATAGCTATTACGAATAATAGATTTAGAACATATTACCATAAAAATTAAGTATATTTGGAAATACCATTTCCTCATTGAAGGGTAAACGCAGTCTAGTGTATGACAATTATAATTATCAAATAAATAGTTACAGAAAATGCTCTGCTATATATAGAGCTAAGAGCAGTAAAATTATACAATTAAGGGAACTAAGTCCCACATGGTCACAGCCGAAAGGGAGAACGAGATGTCACAAAGAAGGAAAAGAGAAGATTAAATCCTATGCAAATAAATTTATTTTAAGAAAAACCCAATAACCCAATTTAGCCAGGATTCAGATAAATTAAATCTATGAACTTCATATTACTACAGGAGTTTCAACGTATGCCTATACCCTTAAAGTAAAATAAGTTAGTAGCTGCAGACCCTTTTGATTTCTCTATTGGAAGACAGAGATATCTAGGGCTAGGAGCTAACAACAGAAAAATGGAGACATGGAAAATAACAACTAATAATGAAACCGTGAGCACATTGGAAACGAAAACTAAGTATCAAAAGTCATAATGTAGTGTGCAATGGTAATACTTAATGCATATAAATAAATTTCACTAAATAATACCATACCTTTCATGGACCTCGAATTATGTTTCTGTGGGAGATTACTGAGAGTTGGGTTGCCATGGAATGGTCGGATATGGTGGACCCCTATTGAATAAATTACTATTGGAAGCAAAGCTTTCGTCTTGCTCAGAAAAAACCTTTGCGTTTTGCATAAAACGCTGTCAGTATTTGAAAAAAGAAATAAATCCCAACAAAATAAAAATGATAACGCTTTCTGAACCAAATGGAAAGATTTGTAAATGGGGAAAGTCTGGAAATGGTGGAAGAAATTAAACAATGAAATGAAACAAGAAATCAAGAAAGTGAGAAGTCTAGATAGGTAGATGATCCAGGGTCCAAATGTAAAACGACTTTGCTATTTATCTATATGGAAATAGTTTATAAAAATGAATAGAGTAAGAAGCCATTTCAGATCGGATAGGAATACCAAAAGTATAAGAGGCCACAAAAATCTGATTGATAGATGTTAAGACAAAAAAAAATGGAAAACGCAGTAAATCCTTACCTGTAGGTCTTAAGAACGTAGCCATGGCGAGAAGATCGAGATGTTACCATGAGATTACAGTGTAGTGTTGGTCCACTTGAATATAAATAAAAACATCAAATAAAAATATACAGTATTAAACCAACTCAGGAAGAGGAACTATGTTTCAATAGAAATACAATGAAAAAGGAAATAGAAGAGGAATGGAATTTCTTAAGTTTTGTATATCGTAAAAACCGTAACCGAAGGTGCATCTGCCACCATCCAAGTGTCCACAATCAAATGAAAGTTGAACCATTCCAAGGATCCAAAAAATTTTGGGTACAAGCCCATGTGATCAGATACGAGTATTTATTATGCAATAACACCAAACTATTCATTGAGCTGTAACATATCTCCACTTGATACGATGCACACAGGTGAATGTGACCGGTGGGTATTTCGCACGATAAGAAAAATAAATGTCATACATTTTTGCAGAGAAGGATCAATGGATCGTATAATCAAATCCTAGATGTATCCTTTGTTAAACCTCTTATTTCAAACCCAGTTAATACGTAGAGAGGGTTATTAGATGGGTGAGTTAACATTATTCATAAATATTACTTACAAAATGTAGTCCAGCGGGAACTATAGATCTAAAAAGGAGCCTAAACACATGCATTTCATCACCAAAAGGGTAGGTAGAGAATAATGAAAAGGATTTATGTAAATGTTGCTATGTATGAAAACATGGAGCTAATGAAAAGTGTAACTAAAGGTATTAACAAATGGGTATAGTGTTATTATACATATCAAATAAATTTAATATATTAAATATTGTTGTGCATATCATAGAAAATGTCGTAGAGACTGTAAAACAACTATTAAGGATTATAACTAAAGATATAGGTAGTTCGGCATTATGGTATCATAAAATGTATGCCCATAGTATTGGAATTTATGTATAAAATTGGTAAGCAGTAAGAGTTCAATAAACATAATATATCAAAAAGAATAGGTATTAAGACTACTCAAGGTTGTTGAAATATTCTTGCATATCGAGAAAAATGAATATAGAGTTGGGGAACCTAATACTAAGTGTTATATAGTTCTTACTACAACTCCTAAGGTAAGTAACCTTGTATAGCGCTGAGAAGGGAAATGATAAGCCACATATCGAATAGTGCCAACTAATAAATAAATGTAGTTAGATGGGGATTAGAAAGTTTGATGTTTTAAAAGATGAATATAATGTCTATAATAAGGGATGAGAGCCTTATTAATGAAGAAGATAAATCTAGTGTTAAGAGAAATATGTACATGGGCATAATGACAAGGTGAACTGTTGTTACAAATAAATAAATAGTGGTGTAAGAAATTGTTAATAATATAGTGTCGTTGGAATGCAACGAATGACATATTAATGATAACTTCTAGTTAGAAATTGAAAAAAAAAAAAAAAAATTCGAAATGAGAGATGTTACAAATGGTATCAGAGCCCAAGTTAAAACACTATGCAAAAACAAAATGTGTACTCACACCAAAAAATTTATGCTGCTGTAAATTTTTATTTCACTAATGTTTAATTTCAAATACAGTGAAACAATACTGAAAGTTACATCTGTGAACCATGAACGGAGGGGATGAGCTGTATATGGATCTGGGTGAAGCAAATTTCACAGATCCAAATGCTCCATTAATGGCTATGATGCATCAAATACAGAGAGGGTTGATGCAACTGTAGAACCACAATGAACGACTATGTTTAGCCAATGAAGAGAAAGACAAAATAATAAGAGAATTGACCTCCTAGAACAATCACGAAGGTGAATGTTCTAGAAGAAAGAGGAAGGGAAATGTATATCACTCAAAAAAATCTGAGGAAGATGAGGCCTCTAGGCAACAATCTAGGAGGAATAAGGAATTTCAGGGTGAATTCCAGAAAATCAAGCCTCCCTCCTATTATGGAGAGGAAGAAGATGCTGGAGATTGTATTTTGAACATGATAAAGTACTCTTAGGATTTACTAATATGAAATTCACTTAAGAGCCAGGGTGGCTATCTATCAGCTGCAAGGGAAGGCTATCTTGTGGAGGGAAGAAACCAATCTCGTGCATGTCATAGATGAGAAAACTATTACTTGGGAGGATTTCTAAATAAAATTCAAAAATAGGTATCTTAATGACCGTTATTATGATGATAAATCCAAAGAATTCCATGAGATTAGGCTGGGACAACTTAGAATTAATGAGTTTGTAACCAAATTCACTAACCTGTTACGTTATTTACCTTATATAGGAGAGGAAAAGGCAAAGGTACAATGTTTCTTAAACTCTATACTTATTATATACAAGGGCAAGATAGAATTTGGTAATCCCAAGATCATGGATGAAGTAGTGCACAAGTCAAGACCGTGTTACCAATAATTCAAAGACAAAAATGAACAAACAAAGATAAAAGTGGCGCTAGTGGGAAGAGAACCACATCAGCATACTTAAATAACTTTGGGAGAAATCACCAAAGGAAAGTGACACCTAAATTACCCCAGACAGCTATCAATCTAAATGAATACCAAACTGAACTAAATCTGAACATCCTTCCTTTAGGATCCTATAACAGATTGATAGGATGGACTAGTTAGAGAAACAAAAAGTCATGCTAAAATGTTTAGACACAACAATACACTGTATAAATGGGGAGGGAAAACCTGTGAGTGTGAAAGGTAAACACAAACCCATTTTTGTGAGACATATTTTAGCACTCCAAGTGAAGATAATTGCAAGAAAAGGGTACCAAGTGTATTTTGTACATGTGGAAGAAGTTGGATAGCAGGCTAAAGAGAATCATTTAGAAACACTACCAGTCATCCGAGAATTTAAGGATGGGTTTGCAGATGAGATTCGTCATCTCCTGCCTAAGAGAGATATTGACATCTCAATTGACTTAGTCCCGGGAGAAACACCAGTGTCTAGAGCCCCATACTAAATGAGTGTGCCAGAGCTGATGGAATTGAAGATGCAACTACAAGAGTTGCTAGATAGAGCTTACATCAGACCAAGTGTATCCCCATTGGGCGGCACCGGTACTGTTTGTGAAAAACAAGGACGCGACTTTCAGAATGTGTATAGAATATTGTCAATTGAATAAACTAACAATCAAGAATATATATCCTTTACATAGGATAGATGATATTTTTTACTAAGTTAGAGGAGCAACAATCTTTTCAAAAATTGAGCTAAGGACAGGTTACCATCCACTAAGAATTAAAGATGAAGAAATAAGCAAAACTGCATTTAGAAACCGGTATGAACACTATGAGTTTGTGGTCCAACCGTTTCGGTTGAATAATGCACCTGCTACATTTATGTGCTTAATGAATAGTGTTTTAAATAAGTACCTGGAAAAATTTGTACTAGTATTTATTGATGACATTCTGATTTATTCTAAGAATGAGGCCGAGCATAAACAACATTGTAGAATAGTTTTACAAACACTACGAGAAAAAAAATTGTATGCTAAGTTTAGCAAATGTGAATTTTTCAAAAATAAAATTCAGTATTTGGGTCATATAAATTCTGAGAAAGGGTTAGCAGTAGACCAAGGAAAGATAAAATCAATAAGAGAGTGGCATGTACCTACTGATGTGTCTTCTACGAGATCCTTCAGGAGAATTTCAGGATATTACAGGAGGTTTTTAGAGATATTTTCAGCCTTAGCCTACCCTATTACATCTCTACAGAGAAAAGGAGTGAAGTTTGAATGGACTAAGAAATGCCAAAATAGCTTTGATTAACTAAAACTAAAACTTCCCACCGCACCTATTTTAAAAATGGATGATCCAAATAGGAAATTTTAGTATGCATAGATGCTTGTGGAGAAGGATTAGGAGGAGTTCTACTACAAGAAAACTCTATTATAGCCTATGAATCAATAAAATTCAAGAGACATGAATATAATTATAGTGTCTACAATTTAGAATTGGTTGTTGTGATACGTTCCTTGAAAATGTCGAAACATTACCTTTTGGGGAAAAATTTTGTGTTAATGACAGATCGCATCAGTTTAAAGTATTTACTCACACAACCTGATTTGAACGCTAGGCAAGCAAGATGGTTGCTCTTCCTTAGTGATTTGGACCTGGAGATCAAACATATTAAGGGGAAAGAAAACAATATTGCAGATGCATTAAGAAGAAATGCTTGCAAAAGTGTGATTAATTTTGGGAGTAGTGCCAAATTTGACATAGAAGGATTGATACAATAAGTGGTGAGATAAGACCAAACTATGAAAAACTTTAAGTCACAAATGTCGAAAAAGGAGATAAAAGGATATAAACAGAACAAGAGGGGATTGAGTGGATTGAGTGATTATTAAGATAGATTATGCATTCGTGATATAGACACCTTAAAGAAAGATTCTGGATGACTACCATAAAAGACCCTATGTTAGACATCCGGGATACCAGAAATTAATTTCAGCCTTAAGAAAGAACCTGTCCTGGCCTGGTATGAAAAATGATGTGGAAAAATATTTAGCTAGATTCATAGAATGTCATTGAGTGAAGGTAGAACATCACCATCTAGCTCGATTGTTGAATCCATCCATTACCCATTCCAGAATGGAAGTTGGAAACTATTACCATGGATTTCATTACTGGTTTACCAAGCACTAAATATCAATATGACTCTATTATGGTTGTAGTTGATACTTTTACTAAAGATGCTTTTGGTACGACACAAGTAGCTAGCTTATTTATGAAATAGATTGTAAAATTGCATATTGAGATGCAAATTTTACCATATATTTTTGGAGGCATGGGTACCAAATTAAATTTTAGTACTGTCTACCATCCCCAAATTGATGGCCTAACGGAAAGAACAAACCAGATTTTAGAGGACATGTTAAGGATGTATGTCATGGACAGACCAACAAAGTGGGAGGATGTTTTACACTTATCAGAGTTTTCCTACAACAATAGTTACGAAGCTTCGATAAATATGAGCCCTATTGAGGCACTTTACGGAAGGAAGTGCCATACCCCTTAATTTGGAGTCAACCTGAAGATAAACTGATACTTGAACCAGAAGCCTTGCAAGAAATGGAAGGAGTTGTGAAGAAAATTGAACAAAATATCAAAAAAACACATGATAGGTAGAAAAGTTATGTAGAAAAAAATAGAATTTACAAAGAATTCAGTGTGGGTGATCATATTTACCTAAGGATTAAGCCTAAGAAGAAGTACTTTGCACACTGGTAGATATGAAAAACTAGCCCCACATTATTGTGGACCTTTTGAAGTGCTGGAAACAGTTGGACCTGTTACATATAAACTGGATTTGGCCTAATCACATTAAGGTTCATGATGTATTTAATGTTTCATAAAAAAAAATTATGTTCATGACCCTACTCATGTTATTGATTGGAATGTGATACAGGTGGAACTAGAAAGAGAATTCCTTCCAGAGCTACTTCAAATCTTGGCACGGGAAGAGATTGAGCTCCGGAACAAGACAATGGCCTGGGTGAAAGTGCAGTGGAGGCACTTTGCACCCAAAAAGGCTACTTGGGAGTGAGAGTAAGATATGATCCAAACATATCCATCACTATTTAAATAATGATTTTGTTTTATTTTTCTTTACAACACAGAGGACAATTTTTTGTTTTTAGAGGGGGAATATGTAATGTCCCCAATTTGCTATGATTTTATTAAACATTTGAACAAGTCCAAAAGAGTACAGGCGACCCTAATGGAAAAAAATTATGTGGATTTATTTTATTATTTCAATTTAATAAAATAAAATGGAAATTCATGTGCAATAACTAGATAATGATTAGAGATCTGGAAACCAAATCCATGAGGATGTATAAGGTTGTAAGACTTTCCCAGTCTTCCAGAAATCCTTGTAAGGAATAAAGTGAATTCTAAAATTAGATTGAAGATAAAAATCTAAAGATTACCCCAGTAAAGAGGAAATTACTGGGAGGACATGGAATAAAGCTAGAAAGCATAAAATCTAGCTTTAAAAGCACCTTTGTGGAAGAAACAAAGGAAAAGCCTAAGAAAACAAGAATATGACATCCACGCAATTAAGGGAAACAGCCTGGTGGAAAGCAAGCTTAAATAAGATGATCTAGGATAGAAAAAATGTTGTCTATCACTGGAGGAAAAACATCTCTGCTCGGGAGTGAGATGTGGAGAAAGAGCTCTAAGGTTGGGAGGCAACTGGTCAAACCTAAGTGGTATGCACATTTAAAATGGAATGTTCTTGGACTTTATGCTTTTTTTAGCTGTTAGAAGTGATAAATATTCATGTTAGTATGAAAATTCTGAGTTTAAATTTGTGTTTAGAAACTAGAAAAATTATGAGTTACGGCTATCTGTTGCTGGTATGTACATTTAACAGAACTTACTACGGAAGAAAAAGTAAAATCTGTATTGTTGCAAAGACATATTCTGTAGAGGACCAACTCTCAGAATATCTAAAACCTAGTGACAGGTCTAGATCTGAGGTTAGGTACCTCATAGAAACTAACATTTCCATATTTTATTTGGTTCAGCATTCTGTTATCAAACTTTATAGCTCATAGAGAAATAAATTCTGAAATAGAAATTAATATACAGAAATGGAATAAGTAGATACTTCATAACTGAAGATATGATGTACTGTACAGATAAATATTTTTGTACTAACTAGAGGAAAACACAACAAAATTAAATTTAAATGTAAACATGCATATTCCTGAATTGTATCTTTATGCTAAAAGCATAAATTGACACTATATTAGTATAGAGAAAACATTCTAATATTTGATACGGAATTAAATCTGAGTAGAAGTTATTTATATATGAATATTGAACAAATTCATCGTATTACTTAAAAAATATATATATACTGACATGTATATATATAAGAATTTAAGTATGAAATAGTGGTAGGTAACATGACCGAACAATGTACATAAGGAAAACTATACTCACAATAATTTGAGATTACTATGTGTATGGGTATATATACATAACTATAATAGGGACATGCTTGCATGATATTAGAGAAATAATTTTGTACTGCACTAGTAGTTCTAGTATAGAAGACATGCATTAAAATGCATAATTAGCAAAACATTTAGATATTTATGAAAACTAAACTATTGTGCCATCCGAACCAACGAGAATAGCTATTGGGAATAATATATTTAAAACATTTTACCGTAAAAATTATGTATAGTTGAAAATCCCATTTCCCCATTGAAGGGTAAACACAGTCCAGTGTATGACAATTATAATTATCAAATAAATAGGTACAGATAGTGCTTTGCTATATATAGAGCTAAGAGTAGTAAAATTATATAGTTAAGGGAACTAAGTCCCACATGGGTATAAAAAGAAAAATAATAATATAGAGTCATGAATTGATTCATGAATCTTCCACAACAATTGAAGACAAACCTAAATAATAAAGTGAAACTTAGTTAAAGCCAAAGAAACTTTGAAATAACAATATTCCAGTATAGGTATCTGCGTATGGAATTACCTGTAACAAATATTACAATAACAATTAGAAAAAATTGATGATAAAACTAGAAGGTAATTAATAAACAAAATAACCAAAAAATATATGCATTACCTTGGTCACAACCAAAAGAGAGAGCGATCTGTCACAAATAAGGAAAACATGGGATTAAATCCTATGCAAATAAAGTTATTTTAAGAAAAAACTAATAGCCCAATTTATCCAGGATTCAGATAAATTGAATCTATGAACTTCAGAGTACTGAAGGAGTTTCAACATCTTCCTATACCCTTAAAGTAAAATAAGTTAGTAGCCACAGACCATTTCAATTTATTTGTTGGAAGACATAGATATCTAGCGCTAGGAGCTAACAACAGAAAAATGGAGACATGGACAATGACATCTTATAACGAAACCATGAGCACATTGGAAACAAAAACAAAGTATTGAAAATAATAATGCAGTGTGCAACAATAAATATTTAACGCATAAAAATAAATTTCATTAAATAATACCATAACTTTCATTGCCCTCGAATGTTGTTTCTGTGAGAGATTATCGAGAGTTGGGTTGCCATGGAATGGTCAGATATGGTGGAGTTATACTGAATAAATTACTACTGGAAGAAAAGCTTCCTTCCTACTCAGAAAAAAAACTTCGCATTTTGCATAAAACGTTGTCAGTATTGGACAAAAGAAATAAATCCCAACTAAATAAAAAGGATAATGCTTTTTGAACCAAATGGCGAAATTTGTAAAATGGGGAAAGTCTAGAAGTGGTGGAATAAATTAAACAATGAAATGGAACAAGAAATCAACAAAATGATAAGTCTGGATAGGTAGATGATCTAGGGTAAAAATGTAAAACGACTTTGGTGGTTATTTATACGAAAATAGTTTACAAAAATGAATAGAGTAAGAAGCCATTTCAGATCGGATAGGAATACCAAGAGTATAAGAGGCCACAAAAATCCGATTGATAGATGTTAAGACAGAGAAAAAGGGGAAAATTCAGTAAATCCTTACCTGTAGGTCTGAAGAACGTAGCCATGGCGAGAAGATCAGGACGTTACCATGAGATTACGACGCAGTGTTGGTCCACTTGAAATAGAAAAAATCAGGTAGAGGAATTATGTTTCAATAGAAATACAATGACGAAGAAAATAGAACATGAATGGAATTTCTTAAGTTTTATATATATGAAAAAACCTAACCGAATGTGCATCCACCACCATCTAAGTGTTTACAATCATAGGTATGTTGAATCGTTCCAACAATCAAAGAAGTTTTGGGTACAAGCCCATGTGATTAGGTACTGATTTTGATTATGCACAAAAATCAAACTATTCATTGAGATATAACGTATCCCGACTTGATATGATGCATACAGTTGAGTGACAGAGATGGGGATTTCACATGGTGAGAAAATTAAATGTCATAAATTTCTACAGAGAAGGATCAATGGATCATATAATCAAATCATAGATGTATCCTTTGTTTAACCTCAGATTTCAAACCTAGTTAGTACTTAGCGAGGGTGATTGGATGGGTGAGTTAATATTATTGATAAATATTAATTACAACCTATTGTCAAGCGAGAAATACAGATCTAAAAAGGAGCCTAAACACATGTAGTTCATCACCAAAAGAGTAGGTAGAAAATAGTGAAAAGGATTTATGTAAATGTTTCTACATATGAACACGTGGAGTTAACGAAAAGTATAAGTAAAGGTATTAGCAAAGGCGTATAGTGTTATTATATATATCAACTAAATTTAATATATTAAATATGGTTGTGCATATCATAGAAAACTTCATAGAGACTGTAAAACAACTATTAAGGATTATAACTAAAGATGTAGGTAGTTCGACATGATGGTATCATAAAATATATGACCATAGTATTTGGATATATGTATAAAATTGGTAAGTAGTAAGAGTTCAATAAACATAAGATATCAAAAAGAATAGGTATTAAGACTACTCAAGGTTGTTGAAATATTCTTTCATATCTAGAAAAATGAATATAGAGTTGGGGAACCTAATACTAAGTATTATATAGTTCTTACTACAACTCCTAAGGTAAGTAACCTTGTATAGAGTTGAGAAGGGAAACGATAAGCCACATATCGAATAGTGCCAACTAATAAATAAATGTAAGTAGATGGGGATTAGAAGGTGTGATGTTTTAAAAGATGAATATAATATCTATAATAAGGGACGAAAACCTTGTTAATTAAGAACATAAATCTAGTGTTAAGAGAAAGATATACATGGGCATAGTGACAAGGTGAACTATTATTACAAATAAATAAACAGCGGTGTAAGAAATTGTTAGTAATATAGTGTCGTTGGAATGCCACGAATGACATATTAATGATAACCTGCAGTTACAAATAGAATAAAAAATTTAAAAAATCGAAGTGAGAGATGTTACAAAAACACACAAAAAGTACACATTGCAAGTTTACATTTAGAACAAAATACATTTTTGTGGTATCGATGGCTTTGCTCCCATAAAAAAATTGTTACATGGTCTATTTTTATTTAGGAAATGATAGCACATAATGAGGATACAAAGTGCAACACCTTGTTTAGCCAACTAATAAATCTCAAACAAAAGGGTTCAATGGTGGAGAACATTGAGGACTTACACTCCCATTTTGGCACCATCGGGTCCTAGAAAATTTTGGGAACTCTCTAGGAAGGCTCATAAATCT